>CAKOES020000050.1:9515-26325 GCA_933207985.1 Pelobates cultripes
GGTGACAGAGTGAGGGAGAGGGTGACTGGTGACAGTGAGGGTGACTGGTGACAGTGGTGATAGTGAGGGGGGTGACTGGTGATAGTGAGGGGTGGTGGTTGGTGCCTACCTGCATCTCTGCTCCCTCTTCTCTCCCCGGCTGCTGCTCCTTCTCCATGCTGGGCTCTGTGTGAGAGGAGTAAACAGGAAGTGATGTCACTTCCTGGCCCCGCCTCTCCCATCACACAGAGCCGCATGGGAGAGGAAGCAGGAGACCTGGCAGGGAGGAGGTGAAGCTGCCAGGTCTCATGGGGGGGGGGATGTGCAGAGCGGTAGGTTGTGGGGCCCCGCGCTGCATCAGGGGCCCCACAACCTATCAATTAAAAAGTTTTATTTTATTATTTTTTGCTGTTCCAGTTGGAGAGATCTCTGATCTCTCCAGCTGGAACAAGGCTGTGCTGCCGGGCCCCTGACTGCCTCGGGCCCTCGGTCCATGACCGAAGTGCCCGAGTGGTCAGTCCGCCCCTGTCTGGCAGAGTACAGAAAACTGAAGTTCATGTAACGCGCTCTGCTCGACCATGCTACAAGAAAGGTAGGAAACACAGCAGGGAGGGAGAGGAATACTAAGGGGGGGAAGGAGGGGAGCGGACCTGGGGGGGGCGATCACTAAAAGAGAGGGAGGGGAGAGGAACACTAGGGGGGAGAGAGTGGAACATTAAGGGGAGGGGCACTAAGGTACAGGGGAGGGAAGGGACATAGAGGGTCTGGAGAAAAGGATATAGTGACACAGAGGGGATGGGGGAGATAGACGTGCTGGGACTGAAGGAGAAACACACAAAGGAGTTGGAAAGAGTAAAATACACAAAGGGGCTGGGGGGGAGTAAGACACACAAAGAGGGGTTTCAAGAGATACACAAGGGAAGTGTAAGACATACAATAGAGAAAATAGGGGATAAGATACACTAAAGGGGGATAAAAAAAAGGTGGGTTAAGAGGCACGCCAAAATATCTTCGCCTGTGTACCTAAAAATCCTTGCACCAACCCTGCTCCATGGTGGAATAGAGGTCTGGCCAGTGATCTCCCGTGGAGAACCATCTCCTTGCGCAAAGTTCTAGAGGCTCCGGCAGGGAGATTACGTGATTTCTCCGGTCGGCCCCAGCCCAGCATTTGCCCTTTTTGCCCGATGGCCAGTCTGGGCCTTATGAAATGTTTACTGTCATACTGCCTTTTGGAAAATGGATATTTGAACTGTTCAGGCACTGCTGGCAATATCGCAAAGCAACAAAATCCAGGATGTGACCCAGTTGAATGTAAACTCTAATGTTTAAATTTACATATATTAGGTCATATACAGTGATTTTAAGCAATGTATCATTAACAGACATCTTATTAGTACTAAGACCTTTCATGACAAAATAAGATTTAACCATGCCTTTCATTACTAACTTAGAATGGACCATAAACATTTGCCTAAACAGTTCATAGTAGGTGAACTATTCTAATCCCCCAAAATGTATACACCTCTAATACAATCTTCACAAGTTAAAAAAGACCACAAATTTTTTTGTGTGGATTCTCACTCATAACAAAAGCATATATGCAAATGCCTGTAACCAGTTATTGAATGATCTACGAATGTCTCAGCATCTTACATCAAAATCTCATCGTTATAGAAAATCAGTTCTTCGTTGTCTCATTTTGCCCATATCAATTGACTTCTGAAGACTCTTCTTCCCATGTTAGGGGCACTGTGATAACCTCATCCAGGAGAACAGATGAACTATGGCAGGAGGCATCTCTTCAGCCCGTCCCCTCCGCCCATGGCTGCCACACTCCTCACAACTCGCAGCATGCACCAGGCTATTTCATGATGTCTCAAGCACATGGACATCCAGCAGTAGTTTTGCAGAGCCTGCCCCCAGCATGAATCACAGTGTCATGCTGTCACAGCACTCCACATGCCTGTCCGCCCATGCTTCAGGGATGCAGACAGGCTCTGTGGATGAAACACGCCTTGATTTGTGTGTGCTAGACTATTGCTAATCTATCTCATAAGGCAGCCCAGCAGAACAGCCTGAGGGGCCCCGAGGCTGACTGATCATCCTGGAAACCACAGTAATGACATACCTTAGCTATCCTTACTTAGCACGTCTTTAATGTGACCGAGTCTTAAAGGGACACTACCACCAAAAATTAAATGTTTTTATTTTGTTTATTTTACGTTTGTGATATCTTACGGCACTTCGTGACCACCACAATTGTTATTGGAACAAGTAGTCTAGGCAGAGAATGAGTAGCTCTTTGCACCTGCCATGTCCCCTGTCATGACACCTTTACCCCCTAGCATCTCAGTGCCAGCTCTCTGCCTCTAGCCTATCAGTGTCACCCCCGCTAAACAACACCTGTCCCACGCTTGCAACCTAACCTCCTTTCTCTACAGCAAACAACCCCCAAAAAATTAAATACAATAAAACAAGGGCATTCTCCATGGTAAATTTACTATGTTCTATACTGTGGCGGACCTAGTATAAGTCCCTGAGGTTGCCTGAACTCATATTACATTTACCTGCACAACCCGTATTCCCCTGTTTGTGGACCAAACAGAATTTGTGTGGTCCTTCTCTTTAATTGACTCAGAACACCAACCCTGGCTGTTAACCGCAGAAAAAATTAACTTGAGTGCTTTCCCTGGGTGGCCGTCATTTGTATAACCGAATGCACGTGGTCCAGTACATGGCGGCCTTTTTATCTCCCAGACATGGGCAGCAGTACTTGGTCGTCGATCGGTGGTACTCATTTCTGCTACACACGCTCGCGAACCCTGGCAAAGATGGTACTGCTGCCCGTACACTTTCACGACCAACTACACGAACCATGTTAGGGAGATAGGATCTACTGACTGGGGGAATTCGCTACCTAACAGCCAGGGGGAGGGTTCGTACAGGAACTCCAGAACAGAGATTGGCCGTTGCCCAGGATTCTCTGCAACTCTTTTGGGGCATCACCTCGTGGCCAGCCGGTCAAAACTTCTCCAGAATAACGATCTCGTTCCACCAAACCGATCTTAGCGCTTTTCGGATATGTTGGGCGCTCAGACACAGGCTATTCGGGGATATAAAATTGTGGGGATCCTGTAATGTTTTTATATGTTTTTTGGGTGTTTTGTAATATTTTCTGTTAGTCCCTGTAACTGAGAGATAATAGAGTTATCATATTTCCCAGCTCAATTATCTCTCAAACCCAGAGACTCTTGGGAAAAACCCCTGTAAGCTTGCTTCAGAGACCCCATCCTATGGGGCTGTGCATAAAAAGCCATGTGTGGGCTAATAGAAAGCAGTTAAATCCCAGAACTGTGTGTTGTCCACTAACTGGGGAAATGGGCTATATTCACTGACTGTGTCCTTCAAGATCCAGAGGATTCCAGCAGAGATATTGTATGTTAGGATTGCAGTTTTTTGAGACACAAATCATCACAAGCAAATTGAAAATTTCTACAATATATACAAAACAGAAGAGTAAGGTGTGAATTGGCACTAATAGAAATTTGCACAAATTCCCAATGCCACTGATCACATAATGTGGCATAACAATAGAATACAGAAAATACAGAAAACAAAGTGGGAAGCGCTAAAACATAATAAATAATGAAATACCTAAATCTGAGCTTCCAGTGAGATGCAGAAATTACAACTCTATATAGGAAACAAAAAATAGGATACTTGCATAGTGAAATATAGTTATAAGGTGTATATTAGAAGCAAAATCCACTCAGAGCTACTCACATTTACCAGAGCCACTTATAGCAGGCTCTGGCTGTGTAGACATATAGGTAAAATGTATCCAGCTCGTACAGCTACCACGCAGACCCAAGTAAGGAATCTCCAGGATGCAGTGGATGGAAAGACAGGACACTTTATTTGACAAGGTAATTAAAACACAATGCGTTTCGATGACAAACGCCTTTCTCAAGTGTATAGTAATGCTATAAGACATAATCTCACAATTATATGCATTTGACGGGAAATCTAATTTGGAGCCAATCTCTGGCATCTGACCAGCATGCCTCAGTTCTGGAATTATGAGTATCGGTTCCTGTGTTACAAGGCTTACTTCCGGTATGGAAATCTTGCGTTCCACATAGCGCTTCTAGTTAGGTGTACTTCCGGTCTCATATATCTTATATGTTGGATATCAAACAAATTTTCTTTCGATTGTCCATTTTTATAATCAAAAGTCCAATTTTTATCAATAAAATGTAATAAAAGATGATTTAAAAAAAAAAAAATTATATAAAAAATTAGTTAACAAATTAGTTAACAAATTTTTCTTAATTAAAAAGTGAAAATATGTTGATATTTTAGGTCATTGGAGGGTTTACAGTAACCCATCCAGTCTCAATAAAAATGAAATGAAATGGACTTTTAATTTGGATACCATGACCCTTAATGGCCTTAATATTGATTGGGAATCTGCAACTTTAATTTAATATATTTAAAACTTATTTTTGTATATTATCATGGTCTTTTTATTAAACCATTGATTTACTTTTTAATTAAGAAAAATTTGTTAACTATTTTTTTATATTAATTTGTTTATATATATATATATATATATATTTTAAATTTTTTATTTTGTTTTGCGCAGGTTAACAGTACACGCTTGCCTTGCCACAACAGCTTTGGTAAGCCTAGTTATGACAGTATGATAAACGTTGGTATGGCAGTTCAGATAACAGCACACTTTTTTCTTTTTTTTTTTAACAACATTCAGAAACAGGTTGGCTTAACGTAAGACGAGTGTTCATTTGCATTACATTAGTTGAGCAGTAACATATCAGTTAGTTTGCACAAGCAGTGTTTCAGAGGGTACTCACAACATGTCAGGAGTATTGTACGTTTAAAAATAGTTGAGGAAATTTAAACTGAGAGTAAAAGTCGAATAGCAGGCTTGCTACATAATTTACACTAGGCTCGTGTGTCATGCATTTTGGTTCAAACTAGCATAATATATACAAAAACACTTGTAGGAGCCTAAGCATGTTCTAAATTGAGGAGTAGTATAGGAGTGGCAAACAGATTAGGTAAGAGAGTAGTTAGTATGCCACTGGAGACTTGTCATGGAATATAGGGAGGCAAGGGTTAATGCTAGGGGGTCAAATACAGATTAGCTGTTCTGGTTCACCCCTCTGCCCCCTCCCTCAACCGGCTTGGCTAAGCATGATAGGAATAGGCATCTAAGCCCAGTGGTAAACCCAGCCATCTCTGCTCTGTCTGACTCAGGTTGCATGCACAGGATCATATCTGGAATTCTCCGATCTAGCTATAGCTGGAGTCGGCATCAGAGTCCGCGGGTGTATCCACCTAGGTGTCAGGCAGTGATGTAAGGTGTGACGAGACCAATCTCGCCACATTGCATTGGAGAAGCCTGGTTGCTCGCCTGTTGCCTTTGGATTATGGCCCCATGTTAAAAGGCTTTATTTTCCCCTGCAAAGACATGAAAGCCGGGTCATTTGGTGCTTGCCCTGTTTGAGAGGTGATACCCCAGATAGCTATGCCATGGAGCCCATTCGTATAATGAAAGACTATGGGAAAGACTTTGGCTCCATGGCAATTGAACTGTATGTGTGTGCTCTGAGCGCCATTCAGTAATAATGTGCGCTCAGATCTGAGCTATCTGGGGATATGTTGAATGTACCTGTTTTGTGCACAGTTATATGTTTTTATGTGTTTTATTGTCTTTTGCTGCCATGTGTTCAATGGAGTTTTACCTCTATCCTTGGAGATAATTGGATAATTGGATTACTTCTCAATTATCTCCAGGATAGAAGACTCTGTGGAACTGGTTTTGGGCAGAAAAGCCATGCTTCCTTTGGTCACAAAGGACTACGATCTATCTTTTGAACCACTGGACCAATTTGGATGATTTTGACATATGTTTGTATTTGGAATATGCTGATTCTTAAAATGTTTTATGTGAATGTGATGCATACTTTTGAAGTTATGAATAATGTGGAAAAATTGTATTTCTCTGCTTGTTATAATTACATTACCCATTGTGTAAGGTAATTGTATCACAGGCAGAGGGGAGGATTTTGTGTGGGAGTGTCTGAGTGTATTGTATGTGTTTATTGGTTGTGTTCCAAAACCCTGTGGGTGGTACTAATGTGTAAGAATGTGTACATAAGAACAATAAACCCACAGCTTTGCCTGTTCAATGCTTGACCCTCAACACAGAGCTTTGTCTCGTTCTTGGGGGGATTTACTGTATGCTGTTAGAGACCGAGTGCCAGGAGTGTAAGCCGCTTGGGTGCTTTTCCTGTTCAGTGCTACTTGGTATCCTGTTCGGGAGTTTGGGGTTCTGCAGTAGCTGTGCCTGTGTCTCTGGAAGGGGAAGATCTCCTAAATGGCTTTTAACCCCTTTTATGCCTGGGGTGCTGTTACATAAGGTTTCTTCTGCTCAAGGCTCTTGGCTTGGGTGAGTGGTTGCCGGAGCGTCTGTGCTGGGATGCGGGTGGATGCTGCCGAAAGTACTCTTTCAGCTGTAGGACTTTCTTTACCGTGGAGCCCGTGAGTGGAGGTAGGGTTTTATATAAATATTTTTATATAAATTTGAAAAAAATTATCTTTTATTATATTTTATTGATACAAATGGTAATAATAAAGCAATTATTAATTATTTTATTTTATTACCATGTAGAGGGTTATCTTTCTTCCTATGTTTCTAGTCAGATTGGGAGTATTGTATTAATACTATTTTAATATGAAGTTTTTTATAACATTATTTTATTTATTATTTTACATGATGCTCATTTTGTTTAGGGAATATACTTCATATGCACGGGACTTTTGATTATAAATATGGACAATACAATGAACATTCGTTTGATATCCAGCATATAAAATATATGAGACCGTAAGTACACCTAACCAGAAGCGCTATGTGCAACGCAAGATTTCCATACCGGAAGTAAGCCTTGGAACGCAGCTGGTCAGACGCCGGAAATTAGATTTCCCGTCTGTAATGGACCGTCCGGCACCCCGACTGGGCACTTCCGCCAAGGACCGCTTCCAAGCTGGAACAGGGGACAAACCACAGCACTTCTTGCCCTCAGTCGCCGTGGCTTGACAGGGGGCCTGGAACTGCCACCTCCTTCCTGGAGCCGAATGGGGAGTTAGCTCTGACACCCCCAGGCACTCGACGATACTCAGTCCTGGGAACTCTGGAACCTAATCGGGAATTAGCTCTAGTCCTTACAAGGACTTTAGCCATCGAATTTCCTACAAGCTGGAACAGCAGGCACAGGAACAAATCTTCTTTCCCTCCAATAACAAGACGACACACAGTTTTGGAGTGTAAGCAGGAATAGCAAAAAAAAAATACAGTAAGGTGAGGGTATATAAAATGATATGCACTCACACTTTATAGGAGCTTAGGTGTAAATAAAGTGTGAGTGTATATAATTTTATTTACCCTCACCTTATTTTTTTTTTATATGTACTTCACTATCAGTTTCCAATTTCTCCTATTTTTTATGGTTATATATACACACTCCAAGGACATTCCAGGTACTGCACCTCCCTCTCTGTTTTTATCTGCTTCTCTATGGGACAAGAGAGATCCCGGATTTGGTGACCTAGATGCCCTTTGGACTGTACCAGTACTGGACAAGTGCTGAATATCCTCTTGTTTTTATAGATTTTGTGACAAACCGAACCTCGTCACAGGCTCCTAAAGGAGCCTGCTAGCCAGCCTCCTGCCCCAGGATTATGGGCCATGCAAAATACACTGAAAAAAAAGCTTGGTTTGTGCAATTTGGCTTATATTGTTCGGGAACCGAACAGCTGCACGAACCAGAGACCACTAGAGTGCTTGTTAAGCCCGATTAGTACTTTGTAGCAATTTCCACCGCAGTGTTCAAAGTGTTCGTCTGGGTGGCTGGATTTCATATGAACAACCATGAGGTGGTGGCCATCTTGTTCCAGGGGAACGCAGGCAGCGGTGTTTTGGCATGAATCTCATGTAACTATAATTGGACACAGAAACTCCCGAACACTGCTGGACCATCATCATCTGCGTTCGGTTCTACCCCACTTAGAGGAGTCACCCAAACACTTAGAGATAATACAATTATTGGAAAAAGCTCATTCCCATGTGAAAATTACTCATCACAAACATACCATTAGTACTAAGGATATATCTTCGAACGAAGGTCCCTTTTTTCCCACTATATTTAACTGTGCATATGACAAAATTATAGGTATCCTACATAGACATTGGCCCATTTTAAAATTAGACCCCTTACTTAAATTCAGCATCCCGGATGAACCTAGGGTCACTTTTCGAAAAAGTAAGAATTTAAAGAATATTCTGGCCCCCTCCAAATTTAATACCAGTCATTCTCAAACCTATGAATCAAATTACCCCTGGGAACTTTCGATGTGGGAGCTTTTTGTGTCACAAATCTACAAAATGTTGACCCTTTAGAAGTGAGATCACATACCCTATCACAGATAGAATCACTATGTAATTCTACTTTTGTGGTCTATCTCCTGATGTGTAAATGTGGCTTACAATATGTGGGCCAAACCACAAGACCTTTGAAAGTTAGGTTTAGGGAGCACAAATATGCAATCCAACATATAGATAAGAAGTCCTTGGTAGCATGCCATTTTTTATCCGTTCATGACAGTAATCCCTTGGATATTACAGTTATGGGCATTGAAATTATATCTAATATTGGAGATGCAGCTAAGTGTAGGAGATCCCTCATTGATGCTAAATCCAAATGGATATACCAACTTAATACCCTCACTCCTCATGGTCTTAACGAGGAACTTGATCAACTACGCTTATAATAACTCATTCCCATTAGTTTGTGCCTGGTTTTCATAAGTGGTCTGTTTCCCTTTCTATCTGTATTTTATAAATAAAGAAAATAATGTTTTTTTATTTATTTTTTTGCTTTTATGAGGAATAAAAAATTGGTTTATTATTTTTAAACATGGTGGGACCAGTCTGATATGCTTCAGATATGTTCTCTCTGAAATGGCACAAGATGAGCTAAAACCAGCTTGAGTTCTGAGTGGGGACCCACCGAAGGGCAGGCTATTTTAGCTGCTGTCTGTTCTCAAAATACTCTTGTGACCCATTTCTGCTCTCTATTAGTTTAAAGGGTAATCCAGACGTGGACCCCTTGCTCACGGTGCCTAGAGAGATATCAGCTATGCCTCACTGATGATTCCTAACAAGGCTGAAACGATCGTCTGGGGTTGCTGTGTCTCTCGTGCAGAGAGAACTTGCTGGCATTTTGGATCTGGACTGCCTGTATGGGTGGGACCAGTCTGATATGCTTCAGATATGTTCTCTCTGTAATGGCACAAGATGAGCTAAAACCAGCTTGAGTTCTGAGCGGGGACCCACCGAAGGGCAGGCTATTTTATCTGCTGTCTGTTCTCAGAATACTCTTGTGACCCATTTTTGCTCTCCATTAGTTTAAAGGGTCATCTAGTCTGTGATATCAATTCACATCATATTGCCTTACAGTGGAGCTGACCTGATCGGAGGAGAGAGAAAGGAGCTGACAGGAGCTGCAGGAAAGGTAAGTAAACGTTTCCTGCCAGCCCCCTCCTACAAAGTGCACACCACTGGACCACTAGGGAACGAGAGCCCCCCTCCCTGGCCAGCTATCAAGCAGGGAGGGGGAACGAAAAAAATAACATAAAAATTTAAATTAAATAAAATAACATAAAAATATTAATAATATAAAAAAATTATTCAAATAATAATAAAAATATAAAAAAAATAATAAAAATGCCCACCCCCCATCAATGCTCTGCATCACATACACACACACACACACACTGCATTCATTATATACACACACTGTAAATAAATATTCAATTAATATACTTTTTGGGGGATCTAATTTTATTTAGAAATTTACCAGTAGCTGCTGCATTTCCCACCCTAGTCTTATACTCGAGTCAATAAGTTTTCCCAGTTTTGGGGGGTAAAATTAGGGGTCTCAACTTATACTCGAGTATATATGGTAGTTGCAGTTCTTACAAAATTCAGAAAGATGGTGAATCAGGAAAAGAGCAGGCTAATGCCATCAAAGAATCTGGTGTTTCTGTGAGCTTCCATAAACACCTCAGAACCAACAATTTCTCTTTTCTGTGGACATAAAAATTCTAATTCAGGAGAAAATACATAGAGTCTTGTCCAACGACAATATAAGTGCAAGAGAATACATGAGATTTCCTGGATCCCTTATCTCAATTATTCGTTTAGTAAGATGGGTTAATTGGCATGTAAGAACTGTGCAAGGAAACTTCTTAAAGCAATTCAAGAAGAAAATACAAAAATAGGACCAACTAATCGTAATTCCTCTGGAACTCAAACTCCGTTTTAAAATTAAGGTTACAAAACGAGAAACCTAAGAAGAGATTTTCCTCTGGAAGAACCAAAGTGGATAAATATAACTGGGGAGCCCACATCAAGGACCTGATTGTCCAAGGAGTATGGAATGTACAGAATTAGTCAAACATTTGAAAAATGAGAGCAGTCTATAAGCTGCTAATATCCTTTACAGACCACTTCCAGAACAAGTGGGAACTGATAAGGATGGACAACAGGTCAGTGGCATCATACCTCAACCATCAGGGAGGAACAAGAACCATCAGGGAGGAACAAGAAACAAGAAGCTTCAGATATGTTCTCTCTGTAATGGCACAGGATGAGCTAAAACCAGCTTGAGTTCTGAGCGGGGACCGACCGAAGGGCAGGCTATTTTAGTTGGTGTCTGTTCTCAGAATACTCTTGTGACCCATTTTTGCTCTCCATTAGTTTAAAGGGTAATCCAGACGTGGACCCCTTGCTCACGGTGCCTAGAGAGATATCAGCTATGCCTCACTGATGATGCCTAACAAGGCTGAAACTCCAGCCAATAATTGTTTGGGTTCAGAGTAATCTCCAGAGGTTGAAAGTGATTTATCTTCCAGAGAGAATCGCCTAGCACAGTGGTTCCCAACCAATCCTCAAGTACCCCCTAACAGTGCAGGATTTAGGGATTACCCAGTTGTTTCTAAGGTGCATTTAGAAAAGAAAAAAAAACACCTTAGGCACAACAGGATAATCCCTAAATCCTGGACTGTTAGGGAGTATTTAAGGACTGGGTTGGGAACCCCTGGCCTAGCAGATTACCTGAGTGGATCCCACAGATATCTGGGAGAATGAAGTCCGAACAGGGAAGTTTTTTATGGCGATAACTTGGGAGTTTTTAAGTGCTACCATTAGGTTTATCTGTGGCATACCCCATGTGGTAATATGTCTTCCGTGTTGTTGTTTTGTCTCTGAATAAATATTTATTAAAGTAGATGACCAGAGTTTATATGTGTATGCATACATAATAGTTTGGTAAAACACCACACCCCACTTCAAAGTACCCAGGTTCTTCTCAAGATGGCATGATCGTCAAGCAGAGGTAAGGATGTGCTTTCCCAGGAGTGAAAGTTCTATCTGGCTTGTGTTTTACTACTAGTCTTGAAAATATGGCAATACAAAATGTTGGTGATTGCATACTACCAATATGGCCTAAGAAACCAGGGTATCTTCTCCTCATGCAAGGTCGAGCAATTCACCCGGAACCTCGTTCTCTCAACCTGGGGGCTTGGCTCTTGAAAAGAAAACTTGTGAGTTAACTTTCTATCAGTAATAAAGACATTGTTGAAGGCAAGAAAATAATTCACGTCTTCCTATTACCACAGAATATGGAACATATTTAAAGAATAGGCTAGTACCAAAGGTCTGGAATTCCTAAACCCATAATTTTGGCCTTCCACCAGGAGGATCTGGATAAAGGACTTGGCTTAAGCACCCTATAAGTACAGGTATCCATTGCTATATCTGCTCCAACCAACACTAGGTGGGCTTTATTAATTCGCTTTTTTTTTTTTTTTTTTTTAAAGAGGTCGTTAATATCACAGCAAAAACAGATGTGAAAAAGGCTGAACTTGGTGGTCGCATGTTTCTTTTCAACTATGTAACCATGTATCAGACCTCCTCTGAAACAATTATCTTCATTATGGGATCTACCTTTGGTTTTGAAGGTCATGACAGAAAATCCTTTTGAGCCCCTTGAGATCACCAGTTTCTTTTTAGTTTCAATTAAGACTTAGTTCTGCTAGGAGAGTCTCTGAACTCCAAGCAATTTCAGAACCTTACACTACTTTTACCACAATCAGGCTTTACTGATTTCTAGACAATATATCCATTCTATTGTGTTTTCTCAGTTTCATTTAAAGCAAGAAATTATTCTACCAACCTTTCTTCCTAATCCGTCAGAAGAACCAAATTGGTGCAATGTGGTTATCATGAAATGTAGATGTGTGAATTTGCAACGATCAGCAGCAATAACAAAATCAGACTATTCTTCCTTCAGGTGTAAGGAAGGGTGAAGCAGCTTCTATTGCTGCCTTGAGATGGATACCAGTGGCAATTGTGAATGTTTATTCAGCACAAGGTTGCAGAGCTACCATTAAGCATTAGGCCAATGGCCCATTTTACAATGAGCTTAGCTACTTCCTGAGTTTCCATGGCAGAGGTATCAAAGGAGACATATGTAAGGTAGCTTCCTGGTCTTTTCATTAGACTTTCATCAAGTATTACAAACTTGATTTATTTTCTACATCGTCCTATTTGGACACCATGTTTTGGCTTCTGTTGCTTTAAGCAAATACAGTCTAAGCAAGTAATTTTTTTGTTTTGTAGTATGATGCTTGGGTATTACAAATAAGAGCCATGTTTAGCCAGGATATTAATTATCTATTTTTATAAAACATTTATAGTAATGTTCTTTTCCTTGCTATGTTACATGGCAGTGTCCCACTTCCTCCCTTCTGGGTTTCCTCTAGTCCAGCTTTATAAGAGACTGGGCAGCTTAGGAAGGAGTGGGCTTTTATATAGCATATTAAATCAACAAATTATTTCTCTCCTGACATCTGGGGAGGAGATTTGCCCATACATGATGCTGCCATGTAACATAGCAAGGAAAAGAAAATTACAGTATTTTATAAAATGTTCATGTTTAAATAACATTGGGTGCAAAGTGGGCTGGGTTTGATGAAGTACAATATCTCTGAAATCAAAGTGTGACAAATACTTGCTTTTGCGACATAGATCAGCATAAACAAATGGTGCATTTGTTTTTAAAATGTAATAGCATTGGGTGCAAAGTGGGCCGGGTTTTATCAATTACAATGCACAATATCTCCAAAGCCAAACCAAATCAACCCAAACGAATGGTTTGCATTTACCCCTCCATTATTACATAAAAAAACAAATAAACCATTTGTTTGTACGGCAAACATAAGCAATTGTGCTGCTTTAGTTTTAGAAATATTGCTAATTACAGTGGATCAAACCTAGCCCACTTTGCACTCTCATATTATTTTGAAAACAAAGTGTGCTAAGTTTTTGGGGGGGCGTGGCTAGCTGAGCAGCTAACAAGACGTGCAAGTGTGGAGCTCCGACTATACACATCGTTTAATACGACGAACTGCCACAAAAAACCTAACAACCAGAACAGATATCCAGACTAATAGTGATCTAAATGCCCCCAACCTCGAGATGGGGCGAAAAAACAAGAAACAAACCTGCCTGGAGGGCTCAAACACGCCAGACATCAGGCGGTCCTTCAGTAGGCCGCAAAGACTAACACAGACCAAGATGGCGCAGGAAAGTGACCAAAGCTCTAGTGAATCGGAGGCATCGCCCCACGAGCGGGGCCCCCCGACCACACAGAAAGCCAATGCAGGTTATCGGACAGGAGAATCCGACTCCGACGACTCGCCCTCTACCAAGGGGGATATCAAAAAGCTGTTACTCGACCTACGGAAGGTATGGAAGTCGGATTTGGACGAGATACGGTCTGAAATAACCGGAGTCACAGCACGACTGGGTGCAGTGGAGAATAGGGAAGGGAACAGAGACATTCTCATTGCCGAGACCCAAACCCAAATGACCTCCCTGACCCAACAAATCCTGAGACTTACCCGCACAGTGACCGCGATAGAGGCCAGACATCGCAAGAGAAATGTCCGCATCCGCGGCGCACCTGAAACTATAGGCCCAGAAGCCTTACTGGAGTTTACTAATAAAATAGCGACCATGATGGGAGCAAAGACAAATGGTGAACTGCGGCCCATCACAGCGGCATTCAGGATTCGGAAGGCCGCGGCCGCCCCTGCGGACGCACCCAGGGACATTATTGCAATCACACGAGACATTACGGTAAAAGTGGCGATTATGGCTGCCTCCAGAAAGACACCCACCACCATAGTGGACAACCTCCACATCAAGGTATTCGACGACTTACCGTTTGCGACTCTGCTTGAGAGGAGAAGGTTCATGCCGATCACCCGACAGTTAAGAGAACATGGCATCAGATACAGATGGGGTGCTTCTGGCACGCTGGTGGTGCCATACAAAGACAGAGTACTTTCATTATCAGCAGAAGAAGACCCTAAGAACTTCCTACAGGAACTCCAACTCCCCCAGCCAGCACCCCCGGAACGGGGGAGAAGCAAGACCCCCAGCGCCGCAGGCGACAACGCGACCCGGGAGAAAGGCCCTGAGAAGTCAGAGACACAAAGAAGACCAGGCCTGCAGAACCCCCCATAGAACTGTCAGACTACGAGAGGACTGATCACAGGCCTACCTACCTGGCTGGGAGAACTAAACCCCTTACAGCCCCTCAGGCATCTAGCATTTAATTTGAAGTTGTTTTAATTTAAAGTTGTTTTAATTACTGTTGTTATTGACAGTTATAGATGGCCCCATGGTGCCTGGCACCTTGGGTTCAAAACACCTCTCCACACACGACCCCCAACAGAGACATGCGTGACGATGGGGAAATACAGGCACTTAGAGAGAGGGGGTAGGAGACGGACACTATACACACACGGGGGGGGGGTGGAAGGAGAGGGCAAACATCATGCCACCACAGTGCACCACACAGCAAGTCTAGTTACGCGACACCTTAGCAGGGAAAAGTGCACCCCAGACGACCGTATAGCTGAAGTGGAACGTAAACTAAAGGAAGCAAAGAAGACATATAACATGGACAGACGCGATACACTTATAGACTATCAGGCGCACACCAGCAATAATTATCTATGTGACAAATCTCTAACCAACCCCTAGCAACAACGAAATACAAGATACCAAACACTGCAAGCTTCTGGCAGCCACGGCATGCCTAAAGGGAAGCCGGACAGGTCTCCTACTCTCAGTCAGACATAGGCTGACCCCCGCACCGACCATATCACACTCACACGCAAGACACTATTATCATTAATTTCATATTTTCATATGTTTAACTTATCACACTTACGTCTAGACTTACTATTTTTGAAAAATGTTACAACTATCTACCAAAGTCAAATGTTAATGATACCTAGCTATTCACTTACTATTAATCGCTACCGATACCATAGTACGATTTATATCGACCTGTTAACCTGTAAAATTGTGCAGTTTACAAATATGTCATGACATTGTATACCATGAATAGCCAGCAGTTGCCATGAATAGCCAGCACGACTGTTTACTTTATTGCACTATCAAAATAAATTAAAAAAAAAAAAAAAAAAAGTTATAAAAAAAATTCCATTAAAAATTCCTTAAAATTAAACATAAGTATTAATCTCAAAAACTGCAAAAAAAAAAAAAAAAAAGTGTGCTAAGTTTGATCCAATGTAATTTGCCATTTCTCCAAAAACCAAAGTGGCACAAACCTGCACAGACCAATGGTGTGTGTTTTATTAATAACATGAGGTGGAAAGTGGGCAGAGTTTGAACATTTCTAATGCGCAATATCTCAAACCAAATAAACACAAACTTTCATTTTTGCAATGAAAGTACAATTATGTTTTTTTTTTTCTAATATTTTATTCTTATGTAAAGTTGTGTTACACATTCATGTAGGGTATTTAGGATATTATATGAAAATCCTATCTGTTCTTTAAAGGTACACTCCAAGCACCATAACCATTACAGTCTGATGTAGTGGTTATAATGCCCCCCACTGTAGGTAGTCAAACTGTTTATGAACATTTTACTTTGACTTCAAAACTGGGTTCCACAAGACACTACTACCTGAGTCTGCTACAAATGCCAGAAACCAGGAAGTTCTGACAAAGAGGCTTCTGTATACTCTCCTAAACTAAACCTTGCAGTGCAGCAAACTGTAGTGTTTATGGTGCTTGGAGTGTTCCTTTAATAAATTATATGTGTGCAATCTTATCTAATCCATCCCTGACTACTCACTAATATGATGGACCCTGACAAAGCTAAAGTGTAGCAGCGAACAGACTGTTCTTTTCTTTTGCAGAAAATCAAAGGAAATAATAACAACAACATTATACACAAACAATGCAAATATATACGGCTCTTTGTACATGGATGCTTAATTATAAAGAACTGAACTATAGTTTTAATTTACTCCAGTCCTTTTAATTTTAACTAACTTGATTGCTGAATAACACAAATTGAGGTTATGATGATTTTAAAACAAGCATAGAATTAGGAACTGTACATCAAAACCACTGCAATAGTATCACCTACGCCAAAAGAGAGTAATGTGGTGAAAAAACACTTATTTTAATAGATATTGATAACAGCTTCCTCTAGTGATATCCCAGATTGTATCCATTTAAACACAATATAGTTCCAACACAGTATAGAGGATACAACTAAAGATCTACAAAATGAAAACATATAATAGTGCATGCAAATATCTATACAGTGTTGCACTAGAATATGTTTTCATTT
>CAKOES020000050.1:26425-74847 GCA_933207985.1 Pelobates cultripes
AAAAATATATATTTTTTAGGTTTTTTTTTCATTTTTTTTGGCATTTTTTTATAATTAATGAGAATGTATCTATGTATATGTGACAAAAAATTAAAGCCATGTTTGCCCTCTGAAAAACGGTATATAATATGTGTTGGTGCAATAAATGACAGAGATGCAAATTGTGTTTGAACACAAACAGCAAAACATGTAAAAATGGCTTGTGTCCTTAAGGGTAAGACAAGCTTCTGAAGCTGTGTCCTTAAGGGGTTAATACATGTTTCATTAAATATATCTTACAATGTTAAGTAATTTGCATAACAGTGTAGACAGTGTTTTCAGTTTGGCCTAAGCCATTTATTATTGTAAAATTTTCTGAGATGACTGCAGCAGTTTCAACATGAGTAAGCGCTTGTCTAATATTTAGTGTACAAATAAAAAAGAAAAATAAGTAAAAGGCTTTAACAACTGGTTTTGTGTTTTACTTTTGCCAATTGCCTTGTCTCAGCAGATATAGCAACAAAAATATACTATCCTTTGAATAAAATAATATTGTGCATCCTTCATTTTCTTTTAATTAACAGCTGAAAATCGACAATAGGGCAGTAAATCAACCCTAATGCATCCTGTTGGCAACAAAAGTCATCTCCTTCACCATGCTAGCCACATTCTCAGAGCCATGTGAGTCTGCATTTCTACTAAAAATCTATTATTGCCAATACCATTGACTTCTTATTACACTATTGTCTGTTTGTGTATTTTACATGTTTCTAAAATAAATATTTGCTTGTGGAAGACCTTGTGATATTAGAATTAAATTGTAATGTTACTTTAAATAGAACCATTTATTGTAGATTTTGGCCACATTAAATCTCATAAAGAAATACATTTAAAAGCTATCTTGAAGATAAATTATATATTTAATTCTTCTTGGGAGCAATTAAAATGATAATTAAATCATCTCCAACAATGCACCACCACATTGGGAGATCTGCAGAAGTCACATTAATGAAACGCCTCTCACCTTATTCCACATTGCTCTTGCCTTTTTTCAGGCATGATGGACCCTGCCTGGGAGCCAGTGGTGCAACTATAAACCAAGGGGCCCTGGTGCAAAAATTGCCATGGGGCCCCCCCACATGTCTACCCCCACCCCATATGTTCCCGCCCCCCCCCCACACATGCAGACAAACAGATACACATGCAGAAACATACACATGTAGACACACACACACACACACACACACAGACCCATACATACAGACACACACACGCACAGACCCATACATACAGACACACACATACACACTCACATACAGACACACACATACACACACACACACACACATACAGACATACAAACACACAGACACATAGACACACATACAGACACACACATATACATACATACAGACACACATGCACT
Source organism: Pelobates cultripes (assembly GCA_933207985.1). Lineage (NCBI taxonomy): Eukaryota > Metazoa > Chordata > Amphibia > Anura > Pelobatidae > Pelobates > Pelobates cultripes. The sequence continues at coordinate 27,831 of CAKOES020000050.1, forward strand.
AACACACACATGCAAAATGTTTAAGTCACCCTCCTGTTTCCTACCTAGATGCAGGAGGGTGATTTTCCTTGGGGTTCAGTGGAGCAGGCTGATGGGAGTCAGAGTTTCCACTCTGACTCCCTCCTCTCCTTCCTACCGCGTGGCTCCCGGTGGTTGCTGGGAGGAGTCACTTCCTCCCAACGTCTAACATTATCAGAGGGGGCCCGGTAGCACTGTTAAAGCACCACAGCGCTTACTGGGCCCTCCGGAAATACATTTCCATCATGTGGCCCCCAATGGGCCCTTTCAATCGGCCCCGGCGGTTACACCGCACGGGCCAGGCACCCAATCGAAAGGGTCTGCAGGGGGGCCAGGCCCCCTGGAGTGACAGGTCGGGTCGCAGCTACGACTTCTGCAACCGCAGTAGTTCCGCCAGTGCTGGGAGCATTTCTAAAGCAGGACATTCCTTTTCCATGACACCAACATCAGAGTCAGGGCAGGTGCGTCCTATAGGCTAAGTAGGTGGCCGCCAAGGGCGCCTATTTGGGGGGGAAGGGGCGTCTGCAGTGGCTTTACAGCTTGTCTGGTCGCCCCCCTATCAAGTGGGATTGATTATATATAGCGGGCCGCGGCGGCCGCATAACCAGGCACTAGGGAAAACTTACTTGTAGACTAGTGCCCGGTAGAACATCGGTCCGGCATTTACCACAGCCTGCATAGTCAGGACCCCTCTCCCAGTCAAGCACCGCGGCAGTGCAAGGGCGTGTCATTCACTCGCTCCTGCCCCTTTGCCCTGTACGTGGGGACAAGGGGGAAGGAGAATAACAGGAAATGCTTGAGAAAAAAGTGTCGGCCGCCGGGCACAGTAAAACAGGTAGGAATGAAGAGCAAAGTGCAATGAAGGTAAGAGAGAATACACAGTGTGTTTCACAGAATGTGTGTCAGTATGTTTCAGTTAGTATGTTTGTGTGTGTCAGTCTGCTTGGGTCTGTGTTTGTATGTATGAGACTGTGTGTGTGTGTGTGTGTGTGTGTATGTGTGTATGTATGTGTGTATGTGTGGGTCTGTGTGTGTGTGTGTATTTATGGGTGTGTGTGTGTGTGTGTATGGGTTTCTGTGTGTCTGCATGGGTCAGTGTGTGTCTTCATTGGTCATTGTCTGTGTATGGGTTAGTGTGTGTGTATCGGTCTGTGTATGGGTCAACATGTGTCTGCATGGGTCAGTGTGTGTGCGTGTATGGGTCTCTGTGAGTATAGGTCAGCGTGTGTCTGCATGGGTCAGTGTTTGTGTCTTTATGAGTGTGTGTCTGCATGGGTCAGTGTGTGAGTGAAGGGGGGGTCAGTGTGAGCGTATGTGTGTGGGTCAGTGTGTGTCTGTATGGGTCAGTGTATGTAAGGCTGCATGGGTGGGTGGAAGGAATGGGGCAGCAAGCATTTTTTCGCCTATGGTGGCAAAAATCCTTGCACTGGTCCTGATCAGAGTCAAATGACCCTGTCTGGTCCTGAAGCTCTGGCTCTGAGTGGACCCGCCTTGAGACAACAGGGAGTTCAAAAGATCTCCCTATAGCCATGCACTCCCTTAGTTCACTGAGGGAGCATTGTGGTCTGTATCAATATCAAGTACTGACCACTTTAAGAGAGCCCAGGGGTCCCCCTTGTGCTTCTCAATTACTCAGAGCATCACAGCCAGCCAGAACCGCAAGGGTGCTCTTAAAGTGGTCTGTACCTGATATTGTAAAAAATAAAATAAAAATAAATATACAGGTGTGCTGTGTCTTTAAAACCAATATATTTATTAAGTGCAAACAAGTGTTATAAAAAGAGCAATTTGCAAAAAGTGCATAAAACTTAATCACATTGTAACAAGGGCACTAAATCACACTTATGTTGTTAGGGGACACTGTGTCATCCACAGAAAGAGCTTAAAACACATGGTCAACAGCATTTGGAGAAGTAATATTGTTAGGAGTGTAGTCTTCTCCAGAGGAAACACTCAATATTCTGTTTTTTGGAACTTTGCCTAATGTGGTATATTTAGGCCTATGGCAAAGTCAGCAAGCAGCGTAAGTTTGAGAAGTATTTAGTGTCAATTAAAATCTGGAACAGTATATCAAAACACATCAACCTAATTGTACTTCTACAATTCAACTGGAACTTTCTCAAGTTACTCCATCAAAATATTATCAGTGATCTTTAAGGAGGTTCCTAGGAAGACTTGTAAACCTATCCTACTCAATTTTTTGCTTAACTGTGACTCAGGATATCTGGAGTAACCTGGAGGCCAACCTCCTTCATAAGGACCCTATATTTTCACTGAAACTGAACTCTGTGACCACTAGTATTATGGATAACCATCAGGATTAAAATAATTTATGTAGCTGGACTTTAGTTAAAATGCATCGAGTGTCTATTTGGTGTGTCCCTTTACCATTATTTTACCTGTATGATGTTGCTATATTACTCCAGAAAGGACTTCCAGGTGGTTTACACTGGTTACCCTGTCCTCCCCTTAAGTCTTTAATATGGTCCATAATTCTTGTCATTGTCTCTTCAAATCCCTCCATGTTATGTAAACATTGTGCTCTATTCATACCCTGTGTTTTCCTCAATAAACCAATTGCTGTCTTTTCCCTTCACTTAGACATGTGTAGTGCTTGGGTATGCGGATGGGAGAACTATTTGCCACTCCATCCAGTGCATGGCTGATGGTGGTAAGATATGATTGAAGAAATCCCGGCTGCATTGCAAGATGAGCAATGTTGAAGTTGCAACAACTCCAAGGGACAAATAATGTAATGGGTTGGGTCTGAATTCATTTTTAATATTCTTGTAACATAACTTAGTTAATAAATTTATGTAGCCTATTGCTAATAATGGCTGCTGCCACAGACACAAACACCTGAGCATGTGCACTTAATCCCCTGTGGCAAGGGGCAACAAGCAAGTAGCAGTTGGCCTGCAAAATTTAGCAACAGGATTAGAAAAATGCTTTTTTGTCAATCAATGTTTTTATTGAGAAACAAATCTGAAAACATTATGGCACAATGGCGACAATACCAGACATAAACATGCAAAGTTAGATAATACTATCAGTACAAATCCAAAGCTTTAATGTGTTTACACCAATATACTATTGTACATGAGTTATCGATGATACATAATATATCACACAGGAATCTAGAAGGTCTAATTTTAAAACTAGAAAAGATACAATTTCTGGGGAAATTGTGTGAAGTGTTCTTGCCTCCACCAGTAGTCTACAACTGGAGTGGGTGGAGTAACTGTTATCACTTATATAGCACATTTAATTGCAACGTTGTTGCACAGTTACATTAAACCATACATTTATAAAAACATTAGCAGGTGTTCAAAAGGCCCTGTCTATGACATCACTTGCTGCTGCAGCTTGACACAGGTCAGAGTATTTTGGTGGTTGCCATCTTCAAACGGTCGTATCTTAAAAACTATAGCTCCTACAGCGAAGAGCTTTATATTGTGAGAATCACAAGACCCAGACCTACATTTTGATGCATAGTATGTCTCTCAGGTATTAAAATTGAAGGCACAGTCGCAGTTTAGAAATTGCACTTCAAATTTGAGCTTTGCAGAGTGAAGTTTCAATGAAAGTCAATGGACGGCGTTAGTTGCAAACAAATAATTATATTGTGAAAACTATCAGGACTATGACTTAGCCGTTGACATGTGTAGTGGCAGGAGGGATAGCTGAACGTTTTGATATAAGATTTGTGTAGGTGGGCCTGAAAATAAGGGAGTGGTGGCAGTTTAGAAATCATGTCCTGATTTTTCAGCTTTTGCCAGCTCCCACTCTAGCTTTGCCATTCATTCCTATGGGACAAATTTCGCCACAAGAACGACGATATTCCGTGAACCATTCGGCGAAACGTTCCACAAAGTAATAGCAATCCGATCGGGAACAATCTGCACGTTTTGGTAAATTTTTGTCTATGTAGTGTAAAAACTGTGGGAGGAGTTAGGGTGGCAAATTTTGCTATAATAAGAATAATAATAATAATAATAATAATAATAATATATATGTGAGATAACATTAAGTGGTCTTGCTATGCAAGAACACTTAATTAAAAATTATGAACATTTAATAAAACATATAGCTATAGGTAATAAGGCTTACATGCAAAAAATAAAAGATGTATAGCTATATTTTGAACAGTTCAGGTGAGCAGGAGGACCACTACCCCAGCATGAACTCCATAGACAGAGTCAATACCCATAATAAGCTCTTGGCATATCTATATCAAAATAAGGCTTTGTAAAACAATAGGAGAGAAACTGTAGCCGTGGAAGCAAAAGTAAACACAAAATGCCTATGTAGCAGAGCCCTAGTCCTGGCAAGGACTTTCTTCCACTGGATCACCAAGAGTAGTATCAGGAACAAGATATTACCAAGTAAATAGCCCACCTCCTCCTACCCAGTAACTGGACGAAACACAGTTCTGGGAGTACAACTGACTTTATTTTTGCCCCACACGGCTTTTATGCATTGCCCCTAGCATGGGGTTTCCACATCAAGAATCCAAGAGTTTCTTTCTCAAGAGCCTTTGTGTTTGAAAGATAATTAAGCTCAAATTAAGATAACTCAATTATCTCTCAAATACAGAAACTTACATAAATTTTTAACATACCCCAAAAATACATGAAAAGAATACAGGAACCCCACATATTTCTGAAGAGCCCTGATCTGAGAGCAGAACATCTCCAAAAAGCACTTAGATCGGTTTGGTAGAACGAAAGTTCTGCTCGACTAAAGTTTTGACCAACCGGCAATGAGGGGATAGCCCAAAACAGTTCCAGGGGATTGGGCAGGATGACAGGTTGGCTTTAGGGGGTTCCTGTGAGAACACTGACAAATGCTCTCACTGGCTGCTGTGGAGCTAATGCTCCTTCTGTTCGGTAGATCATATTTCCCGAACACCATTAGTCTAGTTGGTCGGGAAGTAGGACAGTCAGCGGTACCATCTTTGCTCGGGTTCGTGGAGATGCGAGGCCGAAAATAGTTCCAGGCGTTCGACGACCAGGTACCGCTGCCTGTGTTTGGGAGGCAAAATGGCCACCATGCACTGGACCATGTGCGTTCGGTTATACCAATCAGGGCCACCCAGGGAAAGCACTCGACTTAATGTGTGACGTTGTTAATTTGTGGTTAACATTCAGGGGAGGTCGGTGTTCACTGGGGCATAACAAGGCAGAACACACACCAGTCATTTGGGAGACGGACAACCGAACACAAGGGAATAGAGTCTGCTACAGCCTCAAATTAAATATGTAGTCAATGTCATTTGTTAGACAGAGTTAGCCAATGTCTTTGGTGGGAAATACCTCTGTGCAAGACTATAAATGCAGTCCGGCAAAGCGTGTTCTATATCCATCTCCAGGCCTCGGAGAGAATCTTGACACTGTGTCCACTGACTCTTGTACTCATGGTGGCCAGTTCAGAACCCAGATTGATTCCCAGGGTAAATGTTCTCCTTGGTCAAATACAAGTTAGGACCTTTCACTGCTTTGAAGTCAATAGTATGTAACATAAAGGATGACTGTTAGGTATGTTAGTTGAATCTTTTGATTGAAGTGTTGTATATGTATATGGTCTAGAAGTATCTAAGTCTATAAAATCTTGGATTTGAGCAAAACATTTATTTGAGAATATCAAATATTTAAAAGGATAGGGTCCCTCTGTGATGGAAGTTGTTGTGCCACAAATGTTTGGAGAGGCTTTAAGGCCAGCATTCTGCCCAAGATCCCTAAAAGGGACAATTGTCATTGGGTTGTTGGGGCCTGAGACGCTTACTGTCCCACTGGAGGACCTCTGGGGATCACCTGGACTTGTTTTACACATTAGGAACTTGACTGAGAGACACCCTGAAACACTCTGGAAGAATTCTTCAGATGGAAAGTGCTGAATTTCAGTCAATGTTTAAGTAGATATCACTGGATTCGCGAGGGCGGTTGGGGCAAAAGACATTGGAGACCTCCCCTCCCTAGAGGTCCAGGAATGCCTTTTTGTAGACCAGGACTAAACTGATACACATCCATGATGGATTAAAGAATAGTCGTGACCCGGAAGAAATTTAACATGCTGTAATTCAGGCACGGATTCGCTTATCAGGGCATTATTTGGACAGCGAGGGCACTTGGTGACATGCTCTCCATGGATATATATTATGTGGGGGGAGTTTTGGGGACATTTATTGGGCCTCTATAACTAAGAGAGTGCCACATGGAGCCATTTGTGGAAGCTTGGGTTAATGTAATTAAGTCCCCAGACAGAGTTGCACCAGGGCAGGGGGACAATTTTACAACATGACAGGAGGCTTCCTATTTTGCATAAACTCTCGTTACTAGCTCCACAGTGGCAAAGAAAACATATAGACAGGTCTCCATCAGCAGACAGGTTAGAGTTTTTGGCTCTTCACTATTATTGTATAATGCTCATTATTATGGTTCGTTAGCTATCTGGTTTTATGGTTTATCAACATTTACTGTCTATTCTGTCCTTTCTTGTTTACTTTTTACCTTTTCTGTTTATTGTGTCAACCATCTTTTACTGCATCTTACTGCACTTTCCCTTCTTACCGTTTGCTTGTTGCTCTGGGTCTCCCTGTTCCCCCCTGGCCTGCTCTGTGTGTTGAGGCGGTTGGTGTTTCTTTTGGGCTTATTTTCTGGTATTTTTCAGCATTTTTTCCCTTTCCCACTGGGTTTACCCTTGACCTCATCCGTCTGTGGCCTCCCTCACTGCCGCGCCCGCTTATGGTGCTCGGCACCAGCCAGCCCATGGCTCCTTGCAGCCTTCTCAGGTGGCGACCATCTTGGATCTCCCATCTTGGATCTTCAGTTGGCTGCCAGACCCGGAGTGCAAGGCAGCGGACGCTTCCTACAGAGTTGGCAAGCATAGGGCGCCTACCCCTTTCTACCGTTCACAATGATCACGAGGAGACCCCATCGTATCCGGAGTCAACGGGTGTCCTTGAAGCTGATCACTCCATTATGGAGGAGCCATCCATGGAACGGAACCACAATCTATTTACTGCACCTATACATATTTTAAATTTTGTTTCTTTTTTCTTTTGGCCGGTCCTATCGGTCTATTTACATTATTCGTTCAGCTATTTTGGGGGCTCACATTCCATTTCGGGAAGTTTTGGTTAACAAGGACTCCTTTGTTTGTTTTTTGCTGCTGGGGATGCATCTCAGACATCCACCGGACCCTAAATACTATAGGCTTTGGGACTTTAGTAATGTTCTCAATTTTTTGCGGTACTGGCCCCCTAATAACAGGCTTTACATTCGTCAGCTTTTCTTGTTTTCACTGTCTCTCCATTACCCTAACCTTGGCTCGTGTCTGACTTCACTTTATCTCTGTCTAACGTTTAGTCCAGCTATTCTAAGGTCTAGTAATACGTTATATCCTTGTCTTGTCGCTTACTATCCCTTGCTGCGTGTTGGGGTATTACACCGTAAAATATGCTAGCTTTAGTGTACTAATAATCTTAATTTTAATAATGACAGGAGCCAGAATTTTTCCAACGAGTTTTCCCTCCCTTGTTTTCTTGGGGGGATTTTATTAGCTTCTTCTTTTCACCTATACTCACTTTGACTCCTTTCTGTGCTATTTGTTTTGCCTGTCTCGTTGTAGGCTGGAATTTATTGTTCATGTACATTTTATTTTTTATGTTATCCAGATCTTCTGTTTTGTTAATATGATTGATTTGTTTAAAATTTATTACAAATCCGATCAAATGCGGCTCAAAACATACGTAACATTTCTTTACCAAATATGATAAAAACAAATAAAAGTGTATACAAGTGAAAACAATCTGATATGGCAAAAAAGTTGAGTGCTTACAATAGTGTAAACAGGGGAGTAAGCCTACTACCCCTTCTTAATTTTACACAAAACTCAAGCATAGATTAAACAAAAAAAGAGAACAAAAATACAAATGTAGTGTATATTATTATTGTTCTTTGGTACCATTTACACTATATTTGTATTTTTGTTCTCTTTTATGTTTCATCTACGCTTGAGTTTTCTGTAAATCAAGAAGGTTTACGCTTGCCTCACTCTTTACACTATTGTAAGCACTCTGTTTGCTATATCAGATTATTTTCCCATATATGCACTTTTGTTCATTTGTCTCTAAAGCCTGCATGTTACTATCCCACATTTTGCACAAATCTGAGAAATGGCATTTCGGAACTATGGCCTGCTATATTATTTATTTATGCTTATTTTTAGTATATATATATTACATGTATATTGTATTAATAAATGCAGAAACAAATCTCATTTTAATTTTTTGGGGTTTTATGGAGCTCATAAATAAAATCATTAGGAGGAATGCTAGTGAGATTGTTGTTGTTTTTTTATTTATTTCCTCAAGTCTGTTAATCATATAATGCAATTACAAATATTTATGAAACTTTTGATGTTTCTCTGGCAACCAGGTTGCTAAGGACCAATCCCTTGTCAGTTCATGCACAATTTGACACAATATAAGGGAACGATATAATTAGCAGGCCTGAGGCAGTGTGCATCAGAAGGAACGTTCAGTTTGTAAATAATTAATTGTAGGCTGTAAAAAAGGGACATGCAGAAATTAAAAGATTATGCAAATGTTTTTTTTTCATCATGTTCCTCTATAGGTCATATATGTTGGGGCTATATTCAACAGTAACAGAGTTCTAGCACTTCAATGACTGTAAGACCCTTCATGCTATATTTAGCTTTTAGTCTAGTTTAGTTTAAGAGTTGAATATTTATCAAACTCTCAGGTTGGCTGTTAAATCATATGACATCATAACATATAACATCTGAATGAACCTATATGTATCTGTTTATCAAACTAGCTCTATATGTACCGGTCTGTCAATATAGCTTTAGATGCACTTTTCACTTAGTGTATGTATCACTGCAACATGTGGCACAATATAAATAACAATAATTATGTAATTTAACTGTAGCCACTGGTATCAGGTGTGCTGACAATGATCAGAAATGCATGTTTCCTATCCACATGGATGAGTTAATACCACTGACACCTGAATTCAGGAATCATTTGCAGCCATTTGGGAGCGTTCATACATTTCTCACAACCCTTCCATGTTTTTATCTCCATCCTCTATTATACGGACTACCAGCTGTTGCAGAACGACAGTTCTCATGTTGCTTTAACAGCCATGATGCTAGGTAACGCATAGTGGGATTTGTAGTTCTGTAGCAGCTACTTCCTGTCCACACCTGATCAAGGCTGATTAAGGCATGCGATTCTCACCGATCTCAGGTAGAACACACAGAAGCAATTAGATATGAGTACTGTAGGATTAGAGTGTTGTGGTCTGAAAAGTTCCAAAAGTGAGGCAGGCACCATGGAAACTCCTGGATTTAGCAGGAACATTCAATTTGTGAATGCTCCACTTTTACAACTTTGCACTACTTTTCATATCCCAACCCTTTGATAAAACCCTCTTTAAGGTAAAAATTTAAAGGAACACTATAGTCACCAGAACAACTACTGCTGAATGTAGTTGTTGTGGTGTCTACAGCCTGTCCCTGCAGGTATTTTAATGTAAACACTGTCTTTCAGAGAAAATGCAGTGTTTACCTTGCTGCCTAGGCACACCTCCAAGGGAAGTCACTGAGACGGCCACTAGAGGTGCCCCCTGGGTCAGTGCTGCACAATTTGCAGCACTGACCTTCAGCATCTCCACGCTCTGCATAGAGGCCCTGAACATTCCCCATATAGACGCATTAAGTCAATGCATTTCTATGAATAGATGCTGATTGGTGCATGCGCAATATCCTCCCAATGCTTTTGAGAAACCATTGGATTGCCTGAGATTGTTAAAATTGATGATTTTAGCCAAGGGGCAGAGAGTGGATGGGCCAGCCATGACCAGACCAGCGTGGCGATGGAAAACGCTGAGTAAATTACCTTTTTAACTGGAGGTAAGGGGGGCCAGGGACCTAAACAGCTATTTAGACCTATAGTGTCAGGAATACACATTTATATTCCTGACACTATAGTGTTCCTTCAACTAAGCATAATCCTACAGTTAACATTCCAGGTCATTAGTCTTCAACCTACTTTGAAAAGAACATTCACAATTTCAAGTTTTGTTTCTGCTTCAATGAAAGCAAATAGTTATATGTTTGCAAGCGAATAATTCTTACTTTGGCTACAGCCTTCTTACAGACTCTGAACACTCTAGATAAAGTGATGATGTCTATACTGATATGTTTAGTTTTACCAGTGTCACAGTAATCAATACAGGTGTTGACCACTTTGATCAATGCTATATATTTACCAATGAGTGGAATAGTGGTGGCATAATCCAGTGTTATATCTTGATGTGCCCCAGATTACTAACTAAAATAAGGCAGACCTGTTTGAGACAATATTTAAATATATGCTCTAAGAACTCTAGAAGAATACATTTTCTTTCAAATGAGAAAAAAAGCAAAGAAATACCACGTCATACAAAAACTCTTGTGTCGCTGACATTCAGATCTTCTGTAGCCACCTCCTCTCCCCACAATTTCCTGTTCAACTTTAAACATTTATAGATGTAGTCCTCATGTGTGAGGACATGACTCCCGGACAATAGTGAGCAGAACATATCAGAGAATGAACAAACAGTGAGAGAGAGGACAGGTGAGAGAGAATTAGAGGGACGCAAGCATTGAGATAGCATTGACTTACAATCAGATTGTGATGTGTCATGATTGAGGTATGGAATTAAATAAATCAGTATTATATTAATACCTGTGAGTAAACTAGGACATTCTAAGAGATGCTTTGAGTATATTCCATTAATTACACAGTTTGTAATAAATGGAACATACTCAAAACTTTAGGGGAATAAAATACGCAAAGAAATATCAATAGGGAAAGTGTGATCTAAGATTTTAGCGTAGGGCAGATGGCGGGAGGGCAGAAGATATTTATGTTCCTTAGTTTAAAAAGAAAAAATCTGTAAGAATTACAGCTCCAAGGATGTGGAAAAGGTAAGTATTTTAGAAAGAACAATGGTTAGGTAGACATGTATGCGAAGTGCAGCGTATCAGGAGACAATGTAAGTGTGCTTAGAGGGGGGATATGTGAATGGTAATATATTATGAGACAAGGTTTACAAGAAACAGGTGGGTGTATGTAGAGTAATGAAAGATGTTTTTGTAATCTGTGTGGTTAGCTATGTGAGAGCAGAAGGTTATATTTAAAAGGACAGCTAAGCAGAGAAGTGTATGAGTAGTAGGAAACATATATAGGGTTATTCCCTGAATAAGGTATTCCAAATTTTAGACCAAAAGTTGAAATTGATTCTCAAACTTAGCTGTGTATCTCAAGAACTGCCATTTTAGCCTGATGTGTGTGTTGGTGTTCTGCAATATTTTGTATCATAACTAATGTTACTGTAGGGACTAAATAGTACAAATTCACTGAAAATGAATCTTACTAAGCATATGGTTGCATTATATTGGCTCAAGCAGGGTAATGGACCCAGACTATATGTTTCCATGCTCAGCCATGTTAACAGATCCAAGGATAAATGGTTCAGTGGATCCTATTTAAATTTATTTTAAAGCTGTCAACCATGTATCGAGGTGTTCACAGTATTTATTATATACTCATAATTGGTCAATGACATATCGGTGTAAATGCTGGTTTAATATCAATGCAATTATTTAGCGTTATAAAGCATTCAATATTTTAGCCATGACAACTTTTTTCAAAGTCTAACGCAGTAACTATTGTTAACACAATCCAGAGTTTGCTGTAAAAACAATCAACATAACAGAGCTACTGTAGAAAGAGTTACGAATATTGATTATTAAAATGTGCTTTAAGGAAAATCCTTTAATAAATGACATTTTATTACAACTTGCAATTGTTTTCCATTATATCTTACTTTTGTTCTATATTATTTGTCATAATTTTTTCCAATTAACATTTTGCTATTAGTGGAAAAGGTCATATAAATGCAATATATATAACACAACAATCACTTACATATTAAGTGTGTTTTATTTAAACTGCCATAGCATTAATTTAATGTTATTAAGCATTACATGTTTGGCTTGAATGCTTGGAAGATACTTGCAAAGTCTCTCAGATAAAAAAAGAAGAAAAAAAAAAAAAGAATACATTAGATTATTTCTAAGAAGCAAATTGCCAGGTACTTTTAGGACACCCCAAAGCCAGTAAAAAAAATCCAAGGCTGCCAACTGGATAAGCGTTTCGGCATCTAGTCTTCCTCAAGGGGGATCTTAATGATCTTAAAGATCCACCTAGAGGAAGGTTAGACGCCAGAATGTTGGAGTTGCTGTATCTCCTGCTCTGGGTTAGTATGCCTATATTGTTATGGGTTTGTGGGTTTATTAACTGAGCACTTATTTTGTATTTGTTATGTATGTAGGTATGTAATTTTCTGTTTACATGCCTATATTGCTGTTTGCACTTTATTTGTACAATTTTTATCAAATCATTAATTAACTAAAATCTAAAACTGCAAGTTTAATCGGGTGTGCTTTGGGTTATTCTCTAAAATGTGAATGGATCTGGTGGGGGAACAGATTTTCCCATAAAGCACCCAGCACTCACTATATAATTGCGCTCTCAACTTCTTCAACCTTTTTTTCCCCCCTCTAGCACTCCAATAACTTAACCCAGGGTAGGAAACCTTCATTACTCCAGATGTTGTGAACTACATCACCCATGATGCTTTGCCAGCATTATGTCTGTAAGAGCATTATGAAAGATGTAGTCCACAACATCTGGAGTGTCAAAACTGCCTAACTCTGGTCTAAAATCTGGTTTCTTCTCATCTTCAATTCTCCTTTAGCTCTACTTGGTAACTAACTTAAATTGTATTTTTCCCCAGAATTAAAGTGACGGAGCAGTATGTCAGGCAACAGATACTTCCCGAAAAACTATGTGCTGATATTTGTGTTTTTGCAGACAGCAGTTCTTGGTAATTATCCACAACATTAACTTTTTCATTTACTGCAAAGGACGATCACAAATAAAGTAGAATGTTCTACAGGTTTTAATGTAATTTATACTAACTGCAAAGTTGCTTTAAGATCGATAGCGATGTTTTAGATGCTATTCTGGCTATTTGCAGAGCAGTGTCTATTTCATTTTCCCCAATCGCTATATTATTGCAATTTTGAAGTTGCTGAAATATATATTAACCTCACAATATTTTGTATTGATCTTTTTCTTTTTTTTTTTTTACAAAATAACAAACCTTGTTGTAATTGTGAATTTTTTTTTTTATACCTGTATTTCATGTATAATAGTAATGACATATCTTTAACAAGCGAGGAGAGAAATCTATACTGCCCAACAAAGGGCCTTTTCCATGATCATCAATAAAAGACAGATATTGACCTATGTAAGCATCTTTAACATTGAGATCAACACATATATGTAAATAAAAAATACAGAAGGGTTTTTGTGTTTTGTAATCTGCACATTGCTTAGTTCTCTGTCCATTAACACCACCAGTTAGTGCTTATTATTTTGCAGGGTGCTCAAAGAAGGAACATCTTCTAATTACTTGTCACAACAGCTCCACCGTACAAGTTACTCATTGGGGTTTATTTACTAAACAGTGAATTGTCGTAAATTTTATGCATAACACTTTGTTTTTCAGTTCAGTACAATTTGCTCTTTTGGGATTAAACCCAGTAGTGTTTCCATTCAAAGGACTTTTGACATTTGACAGTTAATTCATAACTACTTACAATATTCTTATGGATGATTCTTAAATGTATGGAATACATGTCTTTCTTTTATTCCATAGGATGAATTGAAAGTTTGCAATTAACTTTTTTCGGCTTTAAGCCAAGCTGAACTATGTATAAATTTGCGTAAGTTAGGGACTGCTTCAAACTTGTTGGTAATTTTTAAGATCTAGAATCGAAACCTAGTGTTACTGAGAACTACTATGGTAAACCTATGAATAAGAGCTAAGTATTAAACATGTAAGGTGATGGACATCCTATGTTTGCACTTATTGGCCTTTAATGTTTACACGATGTTTGTGGTCATTGCGGTGTTTCTATATACTTTTAGATTTTAGATAAATGCTACATTTTATACTTACTTTAAAAGTCCAGAGAGAGTCAATCTTCTGAGTATTTATTTTACTACGTTAAAGCTTAAAGGGTTTCTCCAAAGTCCATGGCCAAGAAATTTGGCAGTGCAGTGTTTCAGAATACTTTGCCAGAAGCTAGTTACACCCCACGTCACAGAACACTTTGGTAGCCTGAAACCCTGTTCTGGACTGCCAAATGTTAATTTATGTGACAGGCGTAATCTGATTGAAGTCTTATGTCTCCCCTCCATCTCTCCTTGCAGCCCTCCCAGCAGCCCTCCTACTAACCTATCAGCACGGTTTAGTTATTTTTTAGATTCCTTACCCACTCACTCTTCCCAACCCTTACCTGATCAACAAGCATATTCAACAAGTCTGAGAAGACTTTAATCGGACTGTACAATGGTAGGAAGCAGGAGCGACAACAGGAGTTTTGCATGGCGCTGGATTGCAGGTAAGTAAAACTTATTTTACTGCATTTTTCAAGCATTATGGGGCGGAAGGACCAAAAGAATCATACTCAAGAGAGCATTAATAAAAGTAATAAAAAAATTATAAGGGTTGGAGTAACCCTTTAATGCCATCTACTATTAATGATAACAGTGACCTTATGTAACATGGAGAAATCCATGAGTTACTAATTTCACCAACAGCCATTTTACCCGCTTGTTGGTAATTGCAACAAGCCTAAAAACATTCTCATTGGAGGGTATGTGATTATTATGGAAGGAGGCAGAAGAGAAGGGGCATGTCAATGATGTATGTGCACAGGATTGATAAGCAGTTCTGTAATTCAACCTGTGATTAAAAAAAGCAAAAACAGTGATTAAGAAAGATTCTTAACAGGCAGAAATGACGTGCTGGGGCTGGTGAGATTAAGTAGGCTTTACATCTCCTGGCAGGACTGGCCTTAAAGGAACACTATAGTGTTAGAATACAAACTTGCATTCCAAACACTACCATGACCGTCTCCCTAGCTCTAAATAGATCCCCCCCATTTAGAAAAAAATGAGTTTTACTTAACTATTTCCAGCACTGAGGATCCCTCGGCACTGCTGACCTCTCCTCCCCAGGAGCCGTCACCGAAGAGGCATGGCCTCCTCTGGTATGGTCCAATCCAATGCTCCTCATAGGCAACCTAAAGAGCATGCATGGTGAGTGCCGCACAGATTCAATCTTTTTCATTGAATCAATGCTTTCCTATGAGGCTTCTGCGTGACTTGACTTTGTTTCACTGACAGCAACTAGATGAGGACTTAACCTTCCAATGTAAACATTGCCGTTTCTAAAAAAAACTGCAATGTTTTACATTGTAGAATTAAGGGTACATGACCACTGCACCCAGATCACTTCATTAAAATGAAGTGGTCTGATTGACTATAGCGCTCCTTTTGGAATGAGCAACTTAAACTATTGTGTTTGGAGCAATTATTAAACCTGTTTACACGGTAAGCTGCTGAGACTTTCAGCCAATCCCACCAACTAAAACATTCAGGAACAATTATAACTCTATGTTTTGGGTAATACAGTGTAGCAATACTTTAGTCCCACGTACTCTGATTATACATATATTTTTTGCACCAAAACATGAAAAAAAAAAATTCCGTAATCTAACAGTATAGAAATCGTAATGGTAATTAAAGGAAATGACACGATTTAAGAGAATTAAAAAAGGTTTAATTCTGCAAAATACTGGACTACTTAAAATGATGATATTGTTATTTTAATTAATAAAGAACAGAAAGAATTACTTTAGAAGCACAGGTGTGTAATAATGTAACAAGATCATATCATGAACATATGAGTCTAAACACAAACAATACTATGGTTTTGTAAAAGATCGTAAGTTGGATGGTGTTTCAGAATATAAACACTGCTTAATGAGTCCCATAGCCTTGATGACCTCATGGTTTCCCATGAAACTATATGATATCAACACTCTAAATACAGCCACCCACACCTTACAGGGATGTATGTAATGCCAATCAGTTTGTCACTGTCTTGCTCAATCAGACTGATTCTCCTCTGTATAACTTATTATGGACTTGACTTAAGATTTTGGATAAGCCTTTCAATTGATTTAATATTTTGAAAAATATCTTTATATTATATAATATTTTTATATATTGATATTCTTTTTGATAGTTTAAAATTTTGAACAAACCATTTAAACGTTTATACAAACATATTAAATCATTTGAAAAGCTTATACAAAAATATTAATTGTTAAAATAAGCAGTGTCAGAAATAAAATAATTATTAGGTATCAACATGCAATGGATTATCTTCCATAAAATTATTTTATGTTATCATCCCTTCTAAAGTCTTTGGCTTCAGTGTTTTCTAATCTCAGTTCTCCTTAGTTTGGATACCACTGTTTAAAAAGGCATTGATTAATATGGGTAATTTCTCCAAATTGTGCAAATACTGCTCTTTTTACAACAAAGTCCTGCATCATAATACTCTTCAAATGATGTCAAATTCAACCAGGAACTGACTTAGATCTCTCAACCAATCCCTACGCCATTTACTCTTTACGGGATAATAATACGAATATAATAATTTGCAATTTTTATAGCGCTTTTCTCCCTGTGAGACTCAAAGCACTTTACAAATATACAAACATAAAGACATAAAAGTTAGGAGTTTCTGAAGGTCAGCTGAGCGGACTGAATGTTTGATGGAAGAGGTGGGTCTTTTTTTTTTAAGTCTTTAAGGATGGTGCCTCTCTGATTGTGCACGGTAAAGAGTTCCAGAAAGTAGGGGCAGCGTGAACCGAATGGAATGTAGGGTGTCAGGAAAAGTGCATGTTCAATGGCATCAGGTATTCACTAATGTCTTATAGAAACAAATAGAAACAAATAGAAGCAAATACATGGATTGTGGTAATTTGATAGTGGGATAGTAATATTTAGGATGAAATAGACAGGTAATGGATTTTTTTACATTTAAAATTAAATGTCAAAGTTAAAATGGGTGGAGAGGACAATTAGAGGGAAAGTGCATAAATTGCAGTTAATGAATGAAAAGTATTCATGCAAGTGAACTGAGCTGCACAAATGATTTTCATTTTACTGTTCTCCATTGGAATCTAAAATCTACGCTATTTTTACTTCATCTTTAAACGTGAAGACAAGAGTTAATGCAACAGAACTAAGGTGCTTGTTTTTTTATTCATTTATTATTGCGAAGTCCAACTTATCTGGCATTATTAAAAAATAAATTCCTGATACTATTGCACCATGGCAACTCTTTCATGACATGTCTAGTGTTTCTAATTTAATTCATAGCTTAACCTAGAAAAACTGCTAGCAGCTGTCCATTTATAAAGTTATTTTACCTGATGAGCCAACTGGTACACTTCCTGTGCAATAAAGGCCAACCTCCTGTGTGCAAGGAAACTACAGCAGCCAGGACTGCCAGCAGAAATAATGGGAGCCGTTACAAAATCTTTGTTTGAATCTGATGCATACTCTAAGACACAAACATAAACGTACTAACATAGACACATAAATTCCTAAACACAAGCAGATATGCACACTCATTCACACTCACACAGATGGATATTTTCACGCAGGTACACATAGGCAGATATGCATTTATAGACACACACCCACAGACATGCACATAGACACACACTGCCAGATAAACAAAGATTCACAGACACACATGTACAGAGAAACAGATGAACTCCCAGACACACAAAAGTACAGATACACACATCTCCAGACATCCCCTATCCCCCAACACAGAGCCTATCCCCCACTACAGCCACTACCACTAATTAAAGCACTATCCACTTCACAATAGTCACTATCCTCCTACTACAGCCACTATTGCCACATGCTCCCAACATTAGCCACTATTCCCCCACAACAGACGCTACCACCCCCACAGCAGACAGCATCACTCTATTACAGCCCCTATCACTCACTACAGCCACTACCCTCCCCACTAAAACCCCTGTTCCCCCACAACAGCACCATATGCAACAGAAGAAGCAGCTCCCATACACAAAACCCTAACAAAATATTCCCACACGCAAACAACACCACAAGCAGCCTCCACACACAGAAACAAACTCCCTCTCCCAGGCCTCTCCCTCTCCCACTTATCATCCATCCGCCCACCTAGTCACATTTAAAAAAAAAAATATATATATATATATATATATATATATATATATAAATAAAAGAAACAACTATACCTTGCACTCAGACTCCAACTCCCAAGACCGGGTGCACTACCAGGGCTCCAAACATTCAAATGGCTGTAATAGAAGGCTGCACTCACGGATTCCATAAAATATAACTTTTAATCAGTCTTGTTAAAAAAAATCAATCAACGTTTCAGTCCTACTAGGCTTATCCTGATGAAAGTCCTCAAGTAGGACTGAAACGTTAATTATCCTGATGAAAGTCCTCAAGTAGGACTGAAACGTTGATTGATTTTTTTAACAAGACTGATTAAAAGTTATATTTTATGGAATCCATGAGTGCAGCCTTCTATTAAAGCCATTTTTATATATATATATAGTGCATTGAGGAAACTGACCTCGAGGGAAGCAAGGAGGGTAAGTCCAGCCCTGCTCAGTCATACATGTTTTGTGCTCTGCACTAATCAAATAAATAGGACCCAAAAATCTAATATAGTCTTCACACACTTTTAATATGTTTCATATATTTTTTTTTTACATTTAATTAAATAAGGGAACAAAATATATAAGGGAATACACTAAGGCTTCTACATAGTTAATTATACACAATATTTGTGGAGTAGACCTTATATATTTAGAGAGCTCCAAGGTAATTTCTTCATCTAGGTATCAGTAAAATAATACAGACTGATCTCTATACACACATTCTCTTATTATACACCTCTAACTTATTTCTTTCTCCATTCACTGTTTCATTGTTTATATTACCCCCTCTTTCCTGTTATTAATACTCTATTTCTTTCTATCTCTGCAGGAGACCTGGACTGTACATATAATGGCTTTGATGTTGTGTCTTGCACATGGAAATTTGAAAAAGATTTTAGTTCCACGCCATGTGTTCTGAATGCCACTCACAGCTCCATAAGGTCAGTTGCAGATGCTAACACAGACTCCAATATAATTTTTTTTGTAAAACAACAAGGGTCATAAATTGAGGGCACTTGTGTATATGAAATAAAGAGATGCATACGATAACAATAATGGTATAAAAATAAAACGCAAAAAAGTCTCTAATTATATATACAAGTAAGTACAATAAAACAAATAAAGAAAGAAATAAAACACCACCAGTAAAAAGGTTTGCCGATTAAAAATAACGAGAGCAGATATTTCTTACACATATAAAAAATAAAAATGAAGAAAATAACCCTTATATTTTTGCAGCCTTACCTCCAGCATGTTACCAAATCCTGTAGATTCCATCTTAAAAACATAGCCCGCATCCGCCCCTTTCTTACGCAAGATGGTACCAAAGAGCTTGTCCATGCTCTAGTAATTTCCCGCATGGATTATTGTAACCCTCTCCTGATTGGTCTTCCCAAAAAACGTATTGCCCCGCTACAATTTGTAATGAATGCTGCCGCCAGACTGAAAATTCCTCTCTCGTTGGTCCTCTCACACCTCACCCCTTTGTCAGTCCTTACATTAGCTTCCTCTATCCTATAGGAGTCAATTCAAAATGTTAACCCATACCTATAAAGCACTGAACAATTCTAGCCCCTTTTATATCTCTTCACAGATCCATAGGTATGCCCCTTCTCGGTCTCTCCGCTCTGCCCGGGACCTTCTCCTGTCCGCTACATGCACCCATACAGCCAACTCACGCTTGCAGGACTTCTCGTGGGCAGCTACCTTCCTATGGAACATTTGCCTACCCCCATCAGACTCTCCCCTAGTCTTCAATCGTTTAAGAAGTGCCTTAAAACCCATCTTTTTAGGAAAGCTTATGGCCTCCCAGAGAGTAATTTCTACTTCACATACCTGTCTCTTGCTCTCTCCTGAAGGGCAGCACTCTACTCTCCTCCAGCTCTGCTTCACTCCCACCTGATTTGATTGCTATTTCTTGTCCTATTGTGTTTTACACCCCACCTCCTATAGACTGTAAGCTCGTTTGAGCAGGGCCCTCTTCAACCTATCGTTCCTGTAAGTTTTCTTGCAATTGTCCTATTTATAGCTAATCCCACCTCCTATAATATTGTAAACCGCTACGGAATATGTTGGTGTTATATAAATGGCAATAATAAAAATAATAATAATAGTACAGACAGGCCTGAGGTACCCCAATGGCAATCCTCAGGCTCAGCATAGTATTTGATAAGGCATGCTTCTTGGGGCCCACTGGGGGCTTCTCAGTGCTGTCTCGGTCCGGTGCCTGAAGGGGTGCAGGCTCTTCTTGGAGCTAGTGTCATTCAAAGGCCGGGAGGTGTGTATAGATGGGGTTGGCTTGTTCTTGCGTAAGAAGGTGATCGCATTAGTGTACATCAGCATGGGATTGCTTGCTAGCATGTAGCATCACTTTCGGTGGCTCCATTTTCGTGCACGCTTCCCTCTGTAGGAAGTGCCGTGGAGGCGGGAGTGTGTGGGCAGCGGTGGTGGTGAGTACTGATCTGGAGCATGTTTCATGGCTTGCAGTTCTTAAAGTTTCCTCCTGAAGATGGCAAATATGGCATTTAGCCATTTCAGATTGTCAGGCCCTTTGTTGTGTCTGGTGGCCCAGCGGCGTTCACTGCCATTTTGGGGTTGCAGCCTAGATTAGATCTTCTGGGACCGTGATAAGCCCTGCCAGTCCATGGGGGGGGGGGGAGAAGGCCCGTGTTCCCGATTTCAGCCATAGCGGCCTGCGGAGGAATGGCAGCCTCCCCTCTGCCGACCATGCTTGTAGGCCGCAGATGTTGCCCCGTTGAGTCTTGCCAGACAAGCTGCTTCTTTGGTGCCTGCATGTGCCCATGATTCCACATCTCAGTTGGTGGCACTTTTGAATCGGTTGAGTGCCGTTCATGGCAGTATTCGTCTATTAAAGCAGGAGTAGCTCTATCCAGCATCCGCTCAGCTCAGCGTTCAGACCTCCAAGGGTTATTTTCTAATGTGATTTTCTATGTTTTCCTTCCGGCTAATTTAACCTAAAACGGAAATTCTCTTTGCATCCCTGACAATTCCATTAATATCCCTAATTTTGACAGATTATTACGCAGGAACCATGTAACAGTTTAGTATCCAACCAAATCAATTGAAAAGCCAGTATATTTATTAATATAAAGCATTCTGATCCTTTGAAGGGGCTTTAAAACAATTATTCTATAAAATAAAAGAGAGCTAATAGTGCCCCAAAATGTATTGTTCTGAAAAACTAACTTGTTATATACAAAATAAATTTCGTGCCGAAAAAGACATGCTAAACATTCGTAAGCAGCCTAATATGGTAACAAAAGTGCAAAAATCCCCCCCCAAAATGAAAAAATACATCATTTTATATAGAGAAAAACCAAAGGCGCAATAAATAATCACTTGAAACTGTCTTTTTATACAGGTAACATACCTGTATAGACGGAATCTTTATACATAAACGGTTTCTAGGGATTATTTATCTAAAACCATTGTTGTTAAGGAAAAATATTAGGTATTTTTTCCTGAATTATTTCACCACACACTGCATCATTGCTGCTGTGGAGTTTGTGCAAAATCACGTCAAATGTTTAGTTCACCTCTAAAATTCAGTGAATATCCCTGTATGTTTTGAAAAATGAAATGGACTCATACATAAATCTATCTTATTGTACCTTAACAAAAACCTGGACATTACCTTTATACACTGCCACAATGGCGCTAACTGCATTTAATTTTTTTTTTTTTTTAATTAAATGTCAAAATGGTTTTAAATGTTAAGTGTGAATGTTTTTTATACTTTTGTCTTTCGGTTTTGGGTTTAACCCCTTAAGGACGGAGCCAAATGTACATGTTGTGAACAAAACAAAATGTAAACAAAACCTGGCATTTGCGCTACATGTCTGTCCAACCGTAATTCACCTCTTTCATAGTAAATTCACCCACCCTTATTATATATAATTTTATTCAGGGGAAACAGGGCTTTTAATTTAATATCAAATATTTAGCTATGAAACATACTTTAATATGAAAAAAATGGGAGAATATAAGATTTTAATTTTATTTAGTTCTACGTGCCATTTTAACTGTCAATGTCATAATACTGTTTGCTTTTACTGCAATAAAATACACATATTTGTATTCAGCAAAGTCTCACATGTAAGACAGTACCCCCTTTGCACAGGTTTTATGGCGTTTTGGGAAGTTACAGGGTTAAATATAACACGTTACATTTGAAATTGAAATTCGCCAGATTGGTTACGTTGCCTTTGAGACTGTATAGTAGCCCAGGAATGAAATTTACACCCATAATGGCATACCATTTGCAATAGTAGACAACCCAAGGTATTGCAAATGGGGTATGTCTTTTTTAGTAGCCATTTGGTCACAAACACGGGCCAAAGTTAGCGTTAGTATTTGTGTGTGAAAAATGCAAAAAACGCCAATTTTGACCAGTGTTTGTGACTAAGTGGCTACTAAAAAAGGCTGGACATACCCCGTTTGCAATACCTTGGGTTGTCTACTATTGCAGATGGTATGCCATCATAGGGGTAATTTTCATTCCATAGGGTCTCAAAGGCAACGTAACCAATCTAGTGAATTTTAATGTGAAAAAAATGAAACACAAGCCCTATATTTGATGCTGTAACTTTTGAAAACACAATAAAACCTGTACATGAGGGGTACTGTTGTACTCGGGAGACTTCACTGAACACAAATATTTGTGTTTCAAAACAGTAAAAAGTATCACAGCAATAATATCGTCTCCCGAGTAGAACAGTACCCCCCATGTACAGGTTTTATGGTGTCTTGGAAAGTTATAGGGTTAAATATAGTGCTAGCAAATTAAATTCCCTTTACTTTCGGCATGGGT
Organism: Pelobates cultripes; assembly: GCA_933207985.1. Taxonomy (NCBI): domain Eukaryota; kingdom Metazoa; phylum Chordata; class Amphibia; order Anura; family Pelobatidae; genus Pelobates; species Pelobates cultripes. Next base: position 50,914 of record CAKOES020000050.1, read on the forward strand.
TGTCAGGAAGGTCCCACTAATTGTAATTAATTAAGATACCTAATTATGTAAAAATATTACATAAATATATATGTAGAATTAATATATGTATATATATACATATGTGTATATATATATATATATATATCATTTTTTAAAAATATTTTTATTTATATATAGGTATAAATATAGTGATATATACATATATATTTACGTATATAGATATATATATTATTTTGTTCTACATGTATTTTGATATAAATATATATATATTAATATCACAATACTGTTAGAACGAAATAACACACATCTATATATTTTTTATTTATTTATTTTAATTATTTATTTTATTTTATTTTTTAACATATTTACATATTTTTTTATATTATATATAAATATATATATATATATATATAACAATAATTATATATATATTTAATCAGTATCAGTCTACGTGTAATTTGATATTAATATATATATATATATATATAGTAAAATACACCTAGACTGTGTATGTGTGTGTATGTATATGTGTATATATATATACTTAGATCATATATATATATATAACATATATATATGATCTAAGTATATAATTTTTTTTTTAACACTTATAAAACTTTAGTTTATTTTATTTCCAGCCAGCAGGAAGACTACCTGTCATTACAGGTAGCCCCCATGCTGGCAATGCAGCAGCCAGCTATCCCGGCCATGTGATTGTGAGGTCCTTGCAAGGACCTCACTCTCACATGGCCAGGGGGCTGTAGGACGGAGGATCACCTGCGACCGGGTAAGTAAGAAAAAACCGGAGGGCGTACTATTACGCCCGGCGGCATTTAGTGCCGCCTAAAATAGGGCGTAATAGTACGCCCTCCGGTCTTAAGCAGTTAATAACCATTACAATACATGCTGGACCAGTGAATTGTGAAACAATACAGGTTTATTTACTAAATAATAGAAGTTGAATCACAAATGTTCTCGGTAGGCAAGTATAGGAAGGAACAAGTCCTGCGCTCAAACTCCCATTACTCTTGGGCGGCAGCAATGACCATAGGACACATCAGCCAAAATACATATAGTAAAAACCAAAGATTAAAAAAAAAGTTACCTGCGCTCTTTCCAAATCCCTATGCATTTTTAAACAAATGGAGGTTTTTAGTTACCTCCAATGGCCATGAGAGGGTATGCCCACCTGCCACTTGTGAAACAAAAGTGAATACAAATACAAAGAAACAAGTCCTGCGCTCAAACTCCCATTACTCCTGGGCGGCAGCAATGACCATAGTACACATCAGCCAAAATATATATAGTAAAAACCAAAGAAAAAAAAAGTTACCTGCGCTCTTTCCACATCCCTATGTATTTCCCTATCACACAGCTAGGTTCCAATCCTGCTGCCCATTCCATATGTTCCCTAATGAGGGTTAATAAGCATGTAGGAATGTATATATAATAAATCCCCCTTTCTGTCCCAGAGATATTTTTGCCAGAAGCTCAAGGAAGCAAGGTGAATGGTTAGAGTTAGGACCCACCTAAGAGGTCTGCCTTGACGTGGCAGGTGGGCATACCCTCTCATGGCCATTGGAGGTAACTAAAAACATCCATTTGTTTAAAAATACATAGGGATGTGGAAAGAGCGCAGGTAACTTTTTTTTTCTTTGGTTTTTACTATAAGTATAGGAAAGGTATAAGCATAACCAACCGACGGAATGCCAATAGCATAGCACAGAAAAATGGATAAGTTTAAGGAAAAAATAAAGTGATTGAGTAATGCACTTACTCTTTCAAGAACTATAATTAGCTCTAACAATTGATGCATTTGAACGGTACTCTCTCCGCCATGAATATAGATGTGCTTTTTTCCTTTAATACAAATCTTCAGAAGAGTTTGAAACAAAATCTGTATAAGAGAAACCATAAAGTGTAGTATGTCCTTTTTTCATTTACCTCTTAAAGACCTACTACACTTTATAGTTTCCCTTTTGTTTTTCTATTTTATATCCTATTGACCAAGGAAGATAGACTCCTGGTTGGGTTACATGGCTGTCTACACTACTCTACCAGTCTATTTATGAGGGCTTGGCCATCTGTGTTTAATTAATTGTTTGTTTATACTGATAGCTTAGAGCAGGGGTTGGGAACCTTTTATCTTCCAAGGGCCATTTGGATATTTAAAACATCATTTGCAAGCCATACAAAATAATCAACTTAAAAATTAGCCTGCTGTATTTGGTCAAACATTTAATTAACTCACTCCTAACGTGATGTTAGCTGGTATTGATAATGTTGCTACTCGCAGTGTGTGTGTGTGTAAGAGGGGTGCAGTGTGTGTTGGGTGCAGTGTGTGAGGGTTGGAGAGTGTGTGTGTGAGGGTTGCAGTGTATGTGGCGTGCGGCTTCCGATATGTGGCATGCAGTGTGTGTGTGTGAGGGGAGCAGTGTGTGTGTGAGAGGTGCAGAGAGTGAGTGTGTGAGTGGTGCCGAGTGTGTGTGTGTGGGATGCAGAGTGTGAGGGTTTCTGTGTTTGTGAGGGGTTCTGTGTGTGTGAGGGGTGCTGTGTGTGAGGAGTGCTGTGTGTGAGGGGTGCAGTGTGTGAGGGGTGCAGTGTGTGGGGGGGTGCAGTGTGTTTCTGTGTGTGTGTGAGGGATGATGTGCGTGTGTGTGAGGGGGTGCAGTTTGTGTGAGGGATGCTGTGTGTGTGTGAGAGGTTCTGTGTGTAGGGTGCAGTTTGTTTGTGTGAGGGGTTATGTGTGTGTGTGTGTGTGTGTGTGTGAGCGTGAGAGAGGGGTGCTGTGTGTTTATGTAAGGGGTGCTGTTTGTGTGAGGGGTTATGTGTGTGTGTGTGAGGGGTGCTGTGTGTGAGGGGGTGTGGTGTGTTTGTGTGAGGGGTGCTGAGTGTATGAGGAACGCTGTGTGTGTTTGTGTGAGAGGTTCTGTGTGTGTGGGGTGCAGTGTGTGTGTGAGAGAGGAATGCTGTGTGTGTGTATGATAGAGGGGTGCTGTGTGTTTGTGTGAGGGGTGCTGTGTGTGTGAGGGGGTGCAGTGTGTTTGTGTGAGGGCTTCTGTGTGTGTGGGGGTGCTGTGTGTTTGTGTGAGGGGGTGTAGTGTGTTTGTGTGGGGGGGTTCTGTGTGTGGGGGGGTTCTGTGTGTGTGAGGGGTGCAGTGTGTTTGTGTGAGGGGGTGTAGTGTGTGTCAAGGATCTATATTGTGGTGGGAGGGGATCAGGAAGAAAATCTATACTTTTTTTAACTTCAAAATAGAAAAAATACAAAACTTTATGCACCCCCCCTCCCCTCCAGGAGGGAACATATCACTGCAAGCCCTGGTGGTCCAGTGGTTTCGCGTGCACCTAAGCCTGCAACTTCTCCGGCTGCAGGCACTCTTTTCTGCCCGCGAGCACAGCTCTGTCGGAGCGTTGCCACGGTAACATGCGGCAACGTTCCGACTTGCCGGCTAACAGCAGCGTCACAGCCTCGCAGGTCCTCCTCCTATCCAGCAGGCTCCCGGGTCCTAGCTCACTTCCTCCCTCTCCCTTAACAAACTGCCCAGAGACCAGTGAGGGAAATCTTTGATCTCCCCACCAGCCTGAAAAAGGCAAACAGCGGGCCGGCCCTCCATGGGCTGGTCCAAATGATTTTGTGGGCCTTATACGGCCCGCGGGCTGGATGTTTCCCACCCCTGACTGAGAGTCCTATATACACACCAGATACAGGGCTGATCTGACCTTCCTTTTGTCCTATTAAGTTTAAGAATAATGATTAGCGATACATTTCTCTTTAATGCATATAAATTGCATCTTTAAATAGGATTGAAAAAAGCACATCATGAGAAGCAAATCATTGCTTTCTTCCAATTCTTTTTCTAAAACAAATAGATAAACTAACTTCTGATGCTTCCAATGGACAAAATATATCTATGGATAGGGTTAGTTTGCCCATTCCATAGATAAAAACACCTTTATTGACACTCCTGCAGTTTCATATGGGGCATAACCCCTATTCCTAGAATATTGAAAAAATTCACAAATCTGAAGAAAAACACTCCAGATAAGTAAATAGTTACTGGAAATTAGATTTGGATAAATGATATCAAAATATGAAAATAATAATTAAGCAAAAAAATGTTTGTGAATATACCAAAAAGAGGTCAAAAAAAACGATCAATATATAGATCTCCACAGCTATCAATAGCTGTACCTCCCTAATGTCTATGTTGGTTAATGTCAAATCAGACTTCTGACTTTAATATTATAATCAGTGTCAATGTCTGAAAAATATGAGAATACAAATATCATAGACATCTATTCTAATTTAACACAGCATTTGTATCAAAATATCAAATATATGGCAAGCTTGCAACAAAAGTTAAATGTAATGCTGCTGCCTCATTGTTCAAGTTGTGCTGTTAAACCTGTAGCTAGAGGGGGGTGAAAGTAACCTGTTATATACTATTCAACAGGCTAACCATTAATGTAACTGTGTATGGGATTGCATTCATTGCGTGAATACCCAACAGAAACAAAATATCCAGTCCTTGTAAATAAACAATAGAAATAGCAACATTGCCATTAAAAAAAATCAACGGACTGATCGTGGCTGCCTCTGATACTAGATATAAGAACAGGTATATTTAGGTTCACACCCTTCTGTGTTCTGTGCAACTTCTGATGCTGTTGTAGATTGATATTGTTATGTATGGCACTATCATTTTTGTATGTTATTGGTAAAGACCAGCAATGGCCATGGCATAAGCTCAGTGAGTATAGTCGTCAACATCCTGTCCGATAATGATATATGTACGTGGGTGTTTGTGTATTTTTCTGTTTCCATATGTCTGCCATTCTATCTGTCTATCTCTAAACACTTCTATAAACATTTAAAAACAGATCATGTTTGTGGGTGAGTGGACAGGTGTGAAACGAAGACGTGATCATATAATAGAAGGAAATGTTATGGTGGTCAGATGAAACAGGTAGTGTCTGTTTGTGGCGAGGCAAATCAGGAAAGTTGGTCTAATAGAAGTGGAGTAAAACGGGAAGTGGGAAATGATGACTAAAAGGGAGATAAATAAAAACAAATCTCAAAATATTGAGAAGGATCTGGGTTACAGTATTTCTACAATGCATTTAAACTTGCTAAACAGTAACAAAGAATTTAAGTAGGTAGACTTTCCTGAGCCTCAGTAAAATAGCTACACCCGTTATATGATTATTTGATAAACTAATATGCATTGTATTTACTGGGCAAATGGCAGCGATAAGTCACTAATAATATAACTAGAGTATAATATAACTAGAGTTGAGCGGACACCTGGATGTTTGGGTTCGCCGGGTTCGGCCGAACTTAGGCAAAAGTTCCCCATTGAAGAAAATGGGGACCCGAACTTTTGGGCACTAAAATGGCTCTAAAAAAGTCCTGAAAGTGTTAGAGGGCTGCAAAAGGAAGTAATATACTTACCCAGTGGAAGAAGAATGTCACACTGTATACAATTTTAAATAAAAAGTATACAAACGTAGCCAGGATTCAGCTGTAAGCATTTGCAACACTTACAACAATCAAGTAACACACATTCATATAAAATGTAGGTTACTTGGCTAGTCAATGTAATGACAGGAATGAATAAGTAGATAATTCCCTAATTCCCACGGTATTAGAGAGCTATCTACTAAAAGGCTGAAAGACCTGAATTGGTCTTTCAGCCAAATTTACTAATACTAAGTAAAGATTACTTAGTATTAGTAAATTATGCCCCTACTCGCTATACAGCGGTGGGTGGGGGCCCTAAAGAAAAATTGGGGGAGGGGGAGAACCTAATGTCCTCCCCCCTGGCCCCCACCCCTGAGCGGTGGGTGGGGGCCCTAAATACCAATAAGGGGGGAACCTATTGTCCTCTCCCCTGGCCCCCACGCTGAGCGGCGGGTGGGGGCCCTAAATAAAAAATTAACCCCCCTCCCTCAGGTGACGGTGTCCCCAAACCCCTAATCACCCCCTCATCCAAAAAATTAACCCCTACCTACCCCCCTCACCCTAAAAATAATGAGGGGGGACCATTAGCTAAGTACCTGTAAAAAAAAAAATTAAAAAAAACTTACCATTTGATGTTTTCTTTCTTCTAAAATCTTCTTTTTTCAGGCCCAAAAATGGCCTCCCAAAAATCCATAATAACCAACGCACCTTAAAAAAAACATCTTCACCCATGGAGGACTCCGCGCAGACTGAGCTCTGCAGGGCGGGGGAAGGCTTATAAAGCCATGCCCCACCCTGCAATTAGGCTCAGGGCACTCTGATTAGTGCGTTTAAGCCATCCAATCAGAGTGCTCTGACAGATAAATGAAGAGACTGACAGGTAAGTCTCTACATTTACCTGTCACAGCACTCTGGTTGGCTTGAAATCCACCAATCAGAGTGCTCTGTGTCATTTTACACAGCGTGTGAAAGTTCTTTGGAATTTTCCCACGCTGTGTAATTTGACTTATAACACTCTGATTGGTGGATTAAGTAACCAATAAGAGTGTTATGAGTCAAATTACACAGCGTGGTAAAATTCCAAAGAACTTTCCCACGCTGTGTAAAATGACACAGAGCACTCTGATTGGTGGATTTCAAGCCAACCAGAGTGCTGTAAAAAAGGTAAATGTAGAGACCCACTAATCAGAGTGCTCTGAGCCTAATTGCAGGGCGGGGCAAGGCTTTATAAGCCTTGCCCCGCCCTGCAGTGTTCAGTCTGCGCGCAGTCCTCCATGGGTGAAGATGTTTTTTTTGTTTTTTTTAAAGTGCGTTGGTTATTATGGATTTTTATTTGGCCTTTTTTGGGGCTGAAAAAATAAGATTTTAGAAGAAAGAAAACATCAAATGGTAAGTTTTATTTTATTATTTTTACAGGTACTTAGCTAATGGTCCCCCCTCATTATTTTTAGGGTGAGGTGGGTAGGTAGGGGTTAATTTTATGGGGGAGGGGGGTGACTAGGGATTTGGGGACCCCTAGTCACCTGGGGAGGGGTGGGTCAATTTTTTAGTTAGGGCTCCCACCCACCGCTCAGCGGTGGGGGCCGGGGGGAGGATATTAGGTTCCCCCCCTCATTATAATTTAGAGCCCCCACCCACTGCTCAGGGGTGGGGGCTAGGGGGGAGGACATTAGGTCCCCCCGCTAATTGCTATTTAGGGCCCCCGCCCACTGCTCAGGGGTGTGGGCCAGGGGGAGGACATTAGATCCCCCCAATTTTTATTTAGGGCCCCCACCCACTGCTCAGGGAGGGGGGACAGGGGGGAGGACATTAGGTTCCCCCCCCCAATTGGTATTTAGGGCCCCCACCCACCACTCAGGGGTGGGGTCCAGGGGGGAGGACATTAGGTCCCCCCAATTTTTATTTAGGGCCCCCACCCACCGCTCAGGGGTGTAGTTCAGGTCCCCCCCCCAATTTTTAGTTAGGGCCCCCACCCACCGTTTAGGTCCACCCCTTATTCTAATTTAGGACCCCCACCCACCGCTCAGGGGTGGGGGCCAGGGGGGAGGACAATAGTTTCTCCCCCCTTATTGGTATTTAGGCTCCCACCCACCGCTCAGGGGTGGGGGCTGGGGAGGAGGACAATAGGTCCTCCCCATCATTTTACTTTAGGGCCCCCACCCGCCACTCGGGGGTGGGGGCCGGGGGGGAGGACAATAAGTTCTTTTCAAAACGTGCCATTAAGTCGCCGAACACCGAACTCGAGCCCGAACTGTTACTGAAATGTCAGGGCTCGGGTTCGGGGTCAAAAAATCTTAATGTTCGTTACGAATCCGAACTTTACAGTTCAAACCTCTAGTGGTTGTCTTCCTGACAGCCAGTAGAGGAGCTTCTGCGTCCATAGGAAAGCATTGAGAAATGCTTTCCTATGGACTGTTTGAAAGGGCAGGTGGCTCTTGCCGCGCATGCGCATTCCACTCCACTCGGGGCCTTACGTCGGCAGGGAGGAGAGGTCACTTTTGCTGAGGGAGCCCGGTGCTGGATAAAGGTAAGTAGTTGAAGGGGTTTTAACCCCTTTAGCGCCACGGGAGGGGGACCCTGAGGGTGAGGATCCCCCAAGGATTATATAGTGTCAGGAAAATGGGTTTATTTTCCTGACACTATAGTGATCCTTTAACATATATCATCGCAAACATTTTGCACCTGCTTCCTGAATAGCAATTTTCCTATAGACTACAATGGAGGAATTGCTATTCAGTGAAGAAAGTAAACCCCTGCTCTGCTAGGAGAATCCATCCCTCGAACCTTTACAAATTGTATCAGTAAAATATTCACATTGGCATAGGTTGTAAAATTGTGCAAACTCTTATCTTACAATGGAGACTACTGGCACTAGAAGCCAATTAAAAGAACATTGTTTTGAGAAACTCCTCATTTAGTGGCTGTCATAGAGAGACACTTCTGCGGCACTGACTGTGTAAAACATGGTCATGTGATGAGGAAGCCCCAGAGGAAAGCATTGACTCAATGCCTTTCTATTTGCGAATTTTGAATGCTCATCGCACATGAGCATTAGGTTCCCAATGCTCCTCTTTCTTTGCTTTATGCTCTATCAATGCTCCTTACTTAAGCCATAGATTTGAAATTCACATTGAATTCACTTTGACTGCTCAAATTGTTCTGACAAATAACCTAAAATATTTGTGCATAAGTGGAACAAACACTAAACACAAGTCCGTAACTTCACAACCAAGTAATGACTCCTTGTCATTACACAAATTAAAGGACAAATAAGCAATGTATCTAAAAAAAAATAAAAAAAAAAATAAATCTGTGCTAACTCTTTTCAGTTAGTATGAAGTAACAAACTAAATAAATTAATTTAGTCTGTGCCTGATTCAATCAATCTGTAAGGGATATACCTGTAAAAATTCCACAGGCAAATCCCAGATGTATTGAATCGTTCAGCCGTAGAAAAAAGGAACAAAAATCAAACAGTTACCTTTACACTATCCAAAATCCCACCGCATGTGTGCCTTGTTAAAGGTTAGTAAGTATGTAGGGGATTAGAAAAATACCCCTCCCTGTCTCATTAGAGATTTTTACCTTTCAGCTCAAAGAAGCAAGGTGGATTGTTAGTGTAGGACTCACCTAAGAGTTTTGCCATGGCTTGGCAGGCGAGCTTACACTTTAATGGCCATCGGTGTGACACTAACAACCTCCAGTTATTTAAATGTGCATAGGGATTTAGTATAGTGCGCAGGTAACGTTTTTTTGTTTGTTTTAACCCCTTAAGGACACATGACATGTGTGACATATCATGATTCCCTTTTATTCCAGAAGTTTGGTCCTTAAGGGGTTAAGGATTGGTGCTGATGTGTACGGTAGTCATCCTTGCCGCCCAGGAGTAGCGGGCTTGTAGTTGGGCTTATTTTGCATGTTTGTAGATAAAAAGGAATTTGATTTGTTCATAGCAACTGAAAAATAGTAATGCACAAGTTTATAAAATATAGCTAGCAATATTAATAACACAAGAAATACACATTTTTGCTAAACTTGAATTGTCATGTGCAAGCATATGGAACATGATAGATTAATGTGTCACATGCCTCCTATTAGCATCATTAAATGAACAAATCGTCAACAACACATAGATTTGGTGCATAGTCCATGCAGTTGTACTGATCAATTCTCTCCATTTAATCAATTCTCTCCATTTACGAGTAAAACCATTTTAATTTTGCAGCCTTCAACAAAGCTTCCCCTACATTCTTCCTGAAAAAAAAATGCTAATTTGTAACCTTTCCTGCATACAGAAATGATACCCTTTAGAAGTTCTTATTTCCTGATCTGTTAAAGGAATACTAAATAAAGTAAATATATATATATATATATGTATACTCTCAGAAAAATATATATCTCCTATATCCTGAAAAATATGGTGTATGATAATTTAGAAATATATAATAAATATATTGTAAATTGATAATACACTATTGAAGACACAACATCTATTTCTTTTCCAGTGATAGAAGGAAGGTGAAGGGATTCTGTCCACTTCCTCCAGCTGAGGGTCAGCGACAATGTAATCTACGAATGACCAATGCGCTTAATGTAAGTATAAACTACAAGAGACAAATGATATCAATGTTATCTTTTTGTGCTACATTGAATAAAGTGATGTAACCAGCATTTATCAGTTAAGCAAATCGCGGAACTGGAGTTGTTTTTCCGTTTTTTGCACTCTTGCACTAATAACAGGCAAACAATGAAAGCTAACATGGTTAATGCAGTCTAGCTAGAGGTCACAAGAATGAAGTTAGGAAGAGGCCGTAGGTAGAACTCAATGTCTACTAGCAGGAGAGGGGGTGATCTGTGAAGCAGGAGTACAGATCACAGACTCTTCTCCCTATTTCATCACTACAGCATTGTTGCAGAATTAGAGGTGCCAGAATTTGTTGAATTGCCAATGTACCTTCTGTAAAACACAGAGGGTGCAAAACTGAGCAAGGAAGAGATTTGTATCTAACCTAGGGCCTAATATGGCTCCTCAGATGGCTACTAGAGGTGCTTCCTGGGGCAGTGCTGCACAGTGTGCAGTACTGCCATTCATTGTCTTCACCCTCTGCATTGAGACACTGAAGTTTCCCCATAGCGATGCATTGACTCAATACATCTCTATGAGGAAATGTTGATTGGCCAGGGCTGTGTTTGGCTTGTGCTGGCTCTGTCCCTGATCTGCCTCCTTGACAGTCTCAGCCAATCTAATGCTTTCCTATGGGAAAGCATTGTGATTGACCCAGATCAACACTTCTGATTATGTCAGCCAAGCAGGCAAATCAGAGGCTGAACAGGAATAAAGGTAAAATGTTACTATAGTTAGCTGGGTAAGGGAGGCCAGAGATGCTAGATTGTGTTTTTAACACTATAGGGTCAGGAATACATTTGCCTTCCTGGTCCTATAGTGTTCTTTTATTGTTTCTTAAATTGTAATGCTGAGAAAATTGGTAAGGGGATTTGAAGCTTGTGCATTTTGGGCCACAATACTCAGGAACACTTGGTAAGCTGGAACTGTTCCAGTTCAGCTATTTTGTCCCAGTTTGGTGTATATCCCCAAATGGGTATTTATGTTAAGATAGGTTCTAATTGACCAGTGTGTAGGATTGTAAATCTTGTAATTGTGGGTCCAGTTCAAATAATCTCATATTATTAGGATCCCCCTTAGTAACTGGAGTGACACAATGGGCTCCCAGATTCCTTATCACATACCCTGAAATGTGGGTTGACAATTAATACAATTCTTCTCAGTGCAGGACAACGGTGAAAATCAACAAACTTACCATTTAATGTGTACTCAAACCATCCTTTAAATACAGAGTTATGGATGGCCATTTTAAGGTGCTTCTCACTGTATATCAAATCATCTACATCAACAAGAAGTTTAACCAATGTTCATACATAGTACTACATTTTTTGTGTGTTTGTTTTGTTGTCTACCAAGCATATAATCATCTATGAATAGACAAATATAGGGTGTGCCAATAGAGAAATAAATATCAAACAGCAAAATAAGTACACTGTTAATAATATGAATAAAAATGCAGATATACCAATATGATAATTGCTGCTTTAAAATGAGGATAGAAGTCAAAGTTAGTTAATGCCTGGGTAAATATAGATATTTCTTCAGACATAATAGTAACCAAGATGACCAGCTCCCAAGGACATATGTAAGGAAAGAAGATAAAACTTGTGTAGTGCAATAAGTCCCAAATCAGTGTGCAAATCTTAAGAGAAATCCAAGTTTCTATTCACATGTGATAGAGCTCAAACAAGCTCTGGTGTAGGGCGCATATAGTGGTTTTGATCCTCCACTGCTAGAATATCACTGAAAGGCAGTGTTCACAGATGTCGTAGTAGCTGGGTGTACATAAAATCAAAGAGAATAAAAAGCCAAAATAGTACTAGTGGTAGAAATATACTCACAATTTACTGAGCAGATAGCCTGCTCAAGTATATAAGCATACGTGGTATAATCCCTGTAGCGGAGAGCTGGTCTTTCACAGGTTAACTCCACTAGATCCCAGTGAGGCTCAGGAACAAGTAATAAAATCCCATAGAACAATATTCACAGCAAGCAAGGTAATCCATGAATATCCCCATACAGATCCCAATAACTGGACAACACCCAGCATCAGGAGCAGAACTGAACTTTTTTTTTTTTTTAAATTCAAGATTTTTATTGTTTTTAAGTCAAAAACAAGCAGGAGGGATTAAAGGGGTACAGAAAGGAAGAAGGGGTGGGGGGAGGAAGGTAACAGGGCGTTAGGACCAGTCGTCCTTTTGAACATTATTGTGACAGAGTATCATACATTGACATGGATTAATATGACCGTCATCTTGTACATCAAAGGCAGTTATCAAAACAAGGTTGAGTCTGTTGTTAACATTGTACCTCATGTGTGCCAGGCACCGTAGCCTTCCTGGTCTAATTTTTATAGAGTTTCTCCGTCATTGTTTGTTCATGTTAGCCGGGGTAGGGTACACATATGAGGGGGGGCTTGGGTAGAAGGTCAGGTACACAGAGTTTCTGTTTATTGCTTACTTTGTCTGTTGCTGGCAAGATGTTTCAGCTATGACCAAGTGGTGTGCCTGATTGTGCGGTGGTTCTGGCTGCTGCTGCTATTCATAATCGCTTTCGTTGGACTCTGTGTTTAGTGAGAAGGGGGCTCCAGGGTGTAACTCCTGGAGTGGGGTGAACTATATTACATCGCGTAACAGTTTTCCGTGGTTTCACGTGTGTTACGTTTGATTTATGTGACGTGTTGTTGTGTGTGTGTGGTGCATTTAGTGTCCCAGATAGGGGGTGGTGTGTGTTTGTGAGTCTCCGTCTGGGGTATGTGCAGGAAAAAGGGGGGGGGTCTGTCGCTCCGTGAGGCTGGTATTTGAGGCTTGGTGGTGGGCCTATCGATGTGTTGCGACCCCTGTCCAGGCTAAGATGTGCCGTGGGATTGAGTTTTCTGGGGTTGGGTGGTTATGCGATTGGGTAGGCTAGAACTCTGTCCATGGACTATGTGTGTGCCCGTCCTTGGGTTATAGATGACTGGTGGGGAGTGTTGGGCCAAGTGTTTTTGTTCAGGTCGGGTGCCTCCCGCCGTGATTGGTGGGCTACCTCTAATGGTGCTAAGATGTGTAGTCTATTTGGTTCGTTCCTGAGTAGTTATGTGTGTCTAAAGTGTTGGGGTTGTGGTTTGTTTACCTGTGACACTGTTTGTCCTCTCTACTTTGGATGTGCTCTGGGGTCTGCTGGACAGTGTGGTCTGGTCCTAGGTGTGTTAGCCAGAGGTCGAGCATCGCTCTGTGTGGGTGGGTCACTCGGCCGTGTTGGAGAACCTCGGGTGTTCCCTCCCACCTGGTCAACCCCCCCTAATGGGACGTTCGGCAGGGTGGGGAATTCGAAGATCCATGGCTCCCATATTTTGTTGAAGTGTTTGGTATTGTCGTGTATTAGGGCAGTTAGTTTGTCCATTTGCATGGCATCGTTAATTTTCTGTGTTATGGTTGTGGTGGACGGGACATCTGGGCTCCCCCATTTCTCCGCTATCGCTCGTCTGGTGGCCAGGGCTAGCTTGGCCAGTAGTTTGTTTTGTGCCCTTGGGGTGTTTTTGAGTGGTCTGGATAGGAGCCATAGCCAGGGGTCTAACGGGATCGTGGTGTGTAGAACCTGTGTGGCGAGTCGCGCCATATGTTGCCACAGAGTGGTTACCCGGGGGCACTCCCACCACATGTGAGTGTATGTGCCTCTGTTCCCGCAACCCTTCCAGCACAGATCGTTATCTGCTTGTTTCATTTGTTTCAGGCGTAGTGGGGTGACGTACCATCGGAGGAGGGTTTTGTATGCTTGTTCTTTATGATTGACACAGATCGATACCGTTGCTGTAGCTTCCCAAATGTCTGCCCAATCGCTCTGATTCCCTATGGGGCCAAGGTCTCTCTCCCAGGCTGCAGTGTAGGACAGAGATCCCTCTCGTGGTTGCCTGCTTAGTAAGGAGTATAAGATTGATATTTGTCCCGTGCCTAGTGGATGTGTGTTGCACGCTTTTTCCAGCGGTGTGAGAGGGGAGTTGCTCGCTTTCACTAAGGCTGGTTTTTCTATGTAGCTGCGGATCTGTATGTACCGGAAGAGGTCGCGAGCTATGAAGGGGGTCTGTTGTGGGAGTTCTGCGAAGGGTATGATAGATTGGTTTTTGTAAAATTGGTGAATGCGAATCAAGTCGTTGTCTTCGTAACGGACGAAGTCCTTTGGGTTCATACCTGGCGTGAATTTAGTGTTCCGGAGGATGGGCGTTAGTGGGGAGGGCTGGGAGATAAGGTTATGTTTTTGGGTGATTTTATCCCAAATGTTTATCATGGTGAGAATAGCTGGGGAGGTGATGGGAATCGGTGGCCTGGCGTCTTTTGGGAGCCAGATATAGAGAGAGGGAAAATCTGACCCAAATATATTATGTTCTAGGTCTACCCATCTCTTAAGGCCAGGGGCCGCGTGGAGTTGGATTGTCTGTGCAATTTGTGCCGCGTAGAAGTAGTGGGTAAGGTTGGGAAGTCCTAGTCCACCCTGCCGATTTGGTATGTACAATGTGCGTCGAGCTATGCGCGCTCTTTTTCCCGCCCATATAAACTTGTCTATTTGAGTTTGAGGTTTTTTAAAGTCAGAGGCTAGGATCGGTATTGGAAGGGTCTGGAAGAGGTATAGGAACCTCGGGAGGAGGTTCATTTTGATCGAGGTCGTTCGGCCGATCCATGAGATCGACATGTTTTTCCATTTTGCTAAGTCTTGTGTGGCCGTCGCTAGCAGGGGTGTGTAGTTTAAGCTGTAGGTTTGTGTGAGGTCCGCTGGGAGCGTAATACCTAGGTATTTCAGGGCTGTGGTCTGATATGTGAACGGGTGTCTCCTTTGGAGGTTTTGGAGAGTGGTTTGATCTACTTGGATTGGGAGGACCTCAGTTTTTCCTAGGTTGAGTTTGTATCCCGAAAGTTGTGCGTATTTCGCTAGCTCCATGGACAGGGGTGGCAGGGAGTTCAAAGGGTCTGTTATTGACAGGAGTACATCATCTGCATATGCCGCTATTTTATAAGTTTCATCCCTAATTCGCACTCCTTGGATCTCGTTGTGGTTACGCAGGACTTGGAGTAGTGGTTCAAGAGAGATGGCGAAGAGGATGGGGGAGAGTGGGCACCCTTGTCGCGTTCCATTCCTGATTTGGAAGGAAGGGGCTGTCGTCGATTGTAGGAGAAGAGTGGCCATGGGGGAAGAGTAGAGGGTCTTCAGTGCATCCAGGAAGGGTGAGGGGAAGCCGAATTTCTGTAAGGTGGCGAAAAGAAAGGGCCATAGCAATCTGTCAAATGCCTTTTCGGCGTCTAGGGATAATAGCAAGGTCGGTATGCGTCTGCGGTTGGTGTACCAGATAAGGTCAAAGGTGCGCCTAGTGTTATCACTGGCTTGTCTGTGTGGGATAAAGCCTACTTGATCTGGGTGGATAAGTCGAGGGAGGAGGGGGTTAAGTCTTTCCGCCATCACCTTCGTGAATAGTTTGACGTCTACATTCAGTAGGGATATTGGTCTGTAATGTCCGGGCTCGAGGTGGGTCTTGCCAGGTTTCGGCAGGAGGCAGATGTTTGCCTGCAGCATATCAGGGGGCAAGGGGTCTCCCTGTAGGAGTGAGTTGTAGAGTTTGCTTAGTTGCGGGATTAGGGTCAACGTGAAGGTTTTGTAATATAACCCCGAGAATCCGTCTGGGCCTGGGCATTTGTTTGGTTTTAGTGTTTTGAGTGCTTTTGCTATTTCTTCTATAGTAATTTCTTCGGACAGTCGGCTAGCCCCTTCGGGTGTTAGTGAGGGTAGGGTGATAGAGTCGAGGTATTCGTTGATTTTGGTGGTTAGTGGCGCGGGGTCCCGTCTGTGTTGGGGGCTATGATCATAGAGCTCCGAGAAGTATTCTTGGAATATCTTAGCTATTTGGTCTGGTGAGTCCTGCAGCTGTCCCTCTCTAGAGTGGATTTTGGTGATTCGTTTATGTGCGGTTCTGCGATAGAACTGAACTTTTAATCACTCAACCTTCTTTTAAAGCTTTCTCCCATACATGAGTTGCCACCCACACATCCCCTCCCCTTAGTATGACTCATAATCCTATTATGCAGGACACAGTTCCCCTGGTTTTCTGGATGTACCCCTAAAGATAGGGGTACCCCTTTAAATATTACATCCCCTGGTAGCCCTGATCTGGGTGAGGGACATATTCAAAAATCACTCAGATCGGACCAGGGGTTTTCTGGAAATTCCTGGAGGTAGTAAAAAGACAGACCGTGTTGGGGTAAATAGCCAAAATGGGTTCCATACATTTTGGCCCTTTGGTCAGTCACAGAAAAGGGGACTAAAATGCATGAACGGCTTGGGTTATGGAGACTGGGGAGGATTCGGATAAACCCCCTTGTTCGTGGGGTTCTTTCTACGAACAGGGAGCCGTTCGGTAGTTTCTACACGAATTGATGGCACTGTGGAGGTCTCAGCGGTGTTTGCCTAGCCAAGTGTCCGATTTGGGTTCCAGACACTCAACGGCAAAACACCGCTGTTCGGGATTTTAAGATGGCCGACGTCACGTGTTCGTCTCCCGAATGGCGGCCACCCAGAGGACAAAGCACACACTGCACTGATTGCCAATTACCCGTTTGCAACATTGTTGCAAACGGTAATTGGAGGCACACTTATTCCTGGGGTGATCTGATTGTTCGGTAGTTTCACTCCCATAATAACTGGAGTGATTTTACCGAACAATCAGACGAATGCTGCATAGAACTTATATACATATGGCAAAATGTAACCGAAAGCATACGAATACACATAATTTTGAGGACAGCCCAATGCCATCCGCTACAATCCCCACCTGGGATACTTGGTGAGTTCCTCACTGGAGATGTGAATCAGGATGCCAGGTAATAAAAACAAGGAATATGGCACAATACTATGGTATTGTTGCCAATACACCTTTATTAAACAAATAAAACTAATAAAAACATCCAGTCCATAACGCTCTTCTCCCAAAAAGGACTTTTTCAAGTGGTTATACTATAACAATTTGAAAAAGACCCTTCACATCTCCTGTGAGGAACTCACCAAGTATCCCAGGTGGGGATTATACCATCAACGCTTATATACTTAAGCGGGCTATCTGCTCAGTAGATTGTGAGTATATTTCTACCACTATTACTCCTGGTTTATCTTTTTATACAGTGAGCACTATTTTGGCTTTTTATTCTCTTTCATTTTATATACACCCAGCTACTACGACAATTGTGAACACTGCCTTACAGCGATATCCTAGTAGTAGAGCATCAAAACCACTATATGCACATTGCTGAGATCGTTTGAGCTGAGATCGTTTGAGCTCTACCACATGTCAGTAGAAACTTGGATTTCTCTTGAGATTTACGCACTTATTTTGGACTTATTGCACTAGTGGAGTTTTATCTTCTTTCCTTACATATATCCATGGGAGCTGATCATCTCGGTTACTATCATGTCTGAAGATATACCTATATTTACCCAGGCATTAAGAGACTTTTACTTCTATCCTAATCTTAGAGCAGCTATTATCTTATTGAGGTATCCGTATTTTTATTCATTTTATTAAGTGTTTCTTATTTTGCTGTTTGATATCTATTTCTCTATTGGCGCACCCTATATTTTTTTGTCTATTCGTACTATTGTTTAAGGGATTTGGAGAGAATTTCCCTTTTTAGGTGTGCTGCCCTCTATCATTTCTTATATAGCGCTGCCCCACCTTCTCTCTTTTCCAGTCCTATATAATCATGTTTCTCTACAATATATGTAATAATTGTAATTGGAAGTACTCTAACTGTACCAACATTAGAGATCCATGGCTCACATAGCTCAACAAAACACAAATTCTTCTTATTTTATGTTTTTCTCCACTGTTTTTAGACCAAAAATGTTATCACTGTATCAGATTGTTTAAATATAACCGTAAATTGCAGCAATGGACGGGGAAAAAACAGCAGCATTGCATCACTAGTAAATCACAATCTATTCAACCACTGTAAGTACCATTTAACCTTTTCTCCTATCGTTCTGTTTAATCTTTCTTCATTTGTGTGCCAATTCATTTTGTCGATTGTATCTTACTTCCCAAAATTGTTTGGCACCAAGGGAAGTGGTAATGACAAAAGAGTAATCTGTCTTGAAGGGGTTAATGATGCACACATACTTGTACGTTTCTTTCTGGAATTTTTTTATGGTGTTCTCATCAGGCAGGTATACAGCAGAGATTACAAAAAAAAAACTTTAAAAAAAAAGCAGGGTTCCAAAATAGGGACTTTCTTGCATGATTCCAAAATGTTTGAAAAACATTCGTACATTAACATACTTTTAGAGCAATTCAAGTTCTGAGTTTCTGGTTGAATAAGTAAAAGTTGGTAAAGATGTCATTATTTTTGTAATGGCCTCCTCTATAATTTACAAGGCCCCCTTTTTACACACATACACAACATTATAACTAGCCACATACAAATTTCTCATTTAGCACACACTAATAACATACATAGCATCCATCCATATACACATGCTTACAAACATACATAAATTATGAGAGCAGAATTAACCGTAAGGCCATAGGCAGTTGCCTAGGGGCCAGAGGTAAGACAAAGGCCCCAGAACCATGAATATACTTGGCCCCATTTACCATACCTATGGGAAGAATGAAGGGGGTACTTGGAAACAAGCCTAGGGCCTTGTGGGATCTTAAGCCTTCTTTGAAAGTTCTACTTGTACTCACCCTATATCTCCTTATGTTACACAGACATGGAGAAAGAGGGGTTTCCTGCTGTCCCTGGATTCTAGTGTTTAGGAAGGACATTGAGCATTAGACAGCTCAGTCTCTTCCCTTCCCCCCCAGAATAGGGCAAGTCCAGTCTGTCTCAGAGTTACTATGTTGCAGGTAGATTGTTAGTAACTGCAGCTTCCACACAACCACCACTGCTGACTCTTCCTGACTTACATATATTCCACAGTGAGAGATGTTTTATTGTGGCTCTCATGCCTGCAGGCCCCTCAAATATTGAGGCATATGGCGGGTCACTGACGTCCTGTTTAAATTGTCCAAAATGAGTCCCTGTCCATAAAACAACTACCAGAAAAATTATCAAAATTACCTCTTTTAAAACAGCAACTTCAAAATATCAACATGGTATTCATAAGATTGTGGCTTCACTACAGTGGCTACATGTGTTACAGTGTAGGGTATCATATGCTATAACTCCACATGTAGAAACGAGCCAAAGATAAGATGTAAAACACAAGAATAATAATGCTCCTATATAGTTATTTCTCAATTAATTTTAGATAATGTGAGCCTTTAAAGAAAGAACCATTCACAAATTAGAAGGGTTCTACACCCATAGGCAATTCAGAACCAGATTATCAGACCAATATTCTTTGCAAGAGAAATACATTACGATATTAAGATTTTTATTTTTTTGTCTGCCAGATAGTACATTTTACCTCTTTATACATCAAACAACCCCAAAAACAGCTTGCTTTGTGATAGGTAATACCAGGGTTATTCACAAAAAATATTGGTTATAGGGCAAAGTCTTTATATGTTTAGGCAGTGTACCACACTTTCACAGATTTAATCAAAGGAAAGGCAATTTCTCCAAGTGGCATGTGCCCCCTTTTTTCCCTATGCTGCAGACACCCATGGGCGATGCATTGCATCAGGAAGTCCAGAGTGGGAAGTGCAAGCCACTGATAACATACAGTGACCAGAAAGGAAGGTTGTAAGCCCACAACACATGCATGTCTGGACAACAAGAAATTTTGCAACTCATCTAACCAGGGCATCTCGTGCTCAGAATTCTGTTGAGGCACTCTTGCACTTGTAGACATAGCCAGCTTTGGACAAACAAGTATAATTGCCACAGAATGTTCCTTACACATTAAAATGTTTGCAAAAAGTATTAACAGATATATTAGTGCACTACCTTACATTAATGGTAAAATGTGTCTCTAAATTCCTAGTACGCCTTGATCCACCAAGATATCTACAATGCAATGAAACATATGATAGGCTATGGAACCTCAGCTGGGAATGTCCACAACCCCCTTATATCGCAGGAAATATGGAGTACCAAGTATTCTACAAGCCCAGCACAGATTCATGGGAGGTAAGAAATTAATTGTATTCCAACTGGAGTCATTGGAGTAATGACATACATTGTAAATATTCACAGTACAATATATTCTATTGTCTAGGTCACTGGTATTGAAAAACAAAACAGTTTGGGTCTCGTTCTCAGCCATACTATATATAGAATATTCCAATGAACTGTGCTGTCAGTATTAAAGAGATAATATAGTAACCAGAACCACTACAGCTTAATGTAGTGGTACTGCTGTCTATAGACTGTCCCAGCAGTATGTTTAATGTAAATTCTGCCTTTGATTCAATACATCTCTGTGAGGAGATGCTGACTGTTGCAGTGTGGTGTTTTGCCCAAAAGCCTTCCAACTCCTGTGGGGAAGCATTATATTGGTTGAGATCATTATTGATTATCTCATTCATGGAGGTGGAGATGCGGTAAACTCACCTTGTAATTCTACAGAGAGTGGCGCTGGTCACTTAAAAATGTATTCCAGCACTGTAGTGTTAGGAATACATGTTTTTATTCCTGAAGCTATAGGGCTTCTTTAAGTACATATTAAGAATGCAAGGAACACTTATTTTTTAATGCATTAAATCATTGTAGTTAAAAAAGCAATGTGTTTGTATTCATATTTTTTTAATTTTGTTTGAAAAAAACTAAATACAGGCACAACAAAAATGTTGCATACAATATGAATTGTCAATCCATGCAAAACATATATTGTTTAAAAAGGGAATTGAGATACCACATATGATATAAAACATAATAATAAGGCATAGTAAAAAAAAGAAAAAGAAAAACAGTTAAACCAAACTTGCACAAGCCATTTGATAAAGCAGCAGCGGGTAAGTACAATAATCAAAATATCTGGCAGAGGTGAGTAGTGAGTAATAAACTAGTACCAAAGGCAAGAATGCTCATTAGGCGTTCTTCCACATCCTCTTCAAATGGACTTGAATGGAGGAATCACTTCCATGGAGACCAGATGGATAGCAAATTTGAATAATGCCTCATGACTTGACATATTTTTTCCATAATTCCACCTTAGGAATCCATTCCTTGAGGGTTTGATTTACCCATGTGGTGGAATTAAACCTTTAACTGCATTAAGCAGGTGAGGAATTATCCCAGAGTAGCACCATCTGCCATTTTATCTGCTGCACTGGACACCTCCTTAGCTACATTATTCTAACAATACACTAGAGCACACACTAACATTTTGATAGATAGATACTTTTAATATACATATAACGTACATGTTAGTAGTTTATTAAAGGCAAATTGTAAATGAAGAACCTTGGTTTATAAATGAAAATGTGGGAGTTTGAGACTGTGTATCATGGAGTTTACTACAAAAGGCAGATGGACATAGGGTGATCAAGATATTCTCTCTTCCCTTCTAGATACATTGCTCTTTTACCTTTTTTTAAACTGATATCACATG
The DNA here is from genome assembly GCA_933207985.1 of Pelobates cultripes. NCBI lineage: Eukaryota > Metazoa > Chordata > Amphibia > Anura > Pelobatidae > Pelobates > Pelobates cultripes. The sequence goes on from CAKOES020000050.1 coordinate 72,498, forward strand.
CTAGTTAGAATGTAAGTAAGTAAGCCTTGTACCCTCACCTATTTGTTTGTTTACCATATTTATTATTTTTTACTAATATGAGGTTAGAATATAAATACTATTAAACTTATATTTTCTTTGCCAGGAAGCAAAAATGATACCTATTAGACAAAATGAACTGTCGGTAACGCTGAGGTCCCTGCATCCTAACACTCTATATGAAGCTCGAGTGCGGGTAAACCAAACCAGATATCCTAAGGGCCAGTGGAGCAAATACAGCGAACCTCATCGGTGGAAAACCCATCCCGAAGGTGCATTCTTCATTCAGCTAGTTCAGTGTAACTGTGTGAGATGAATAAATCTGTCTAAATGTATAGGCAAAGTAAATCGTTTTAATTGGTATATGGCAAGTAATAAAATGATGTGTTGAAGATAGGTGAGGTAAATACAGCAGTGCTTCAAAACATTTGGTCACATAACCACTTTTGATAGAGACAACCCTAAGGTTTAAAAAGATCTCATGCAAAAAGTTTTTTTTAAGATGGTACTCAGACTGCAATTAGTACTTAATTCCCTATGATGAAGTGGTCAACGTACTTCTTCCGCATTCTCTCTTTTATTTCATAAAAACTGTTGTTTTTAATGTTTAAAGGGTCAGTAGTGCCTAAAACTATGTGTTTGTTAAAAAAAAAAATCCCACTGATTAACATCACATGCAAAAAAAAAAAAAAAGGAATTACCTGTTCAGCTTTTAAAGTGTACCTTGCTGCAATTTAGTTGTGTCACTATATACAGGGTAACATTTCATGTATTCATGTAATAGTACTTGTCAGGTAGGAAACAAATGTATTAATGAAGACATATTTCATTATAAGTATGATTATATAGTTATATATTTAAAAAGAAAAATACATTGAGCTTTCTCACATTTTCAGTATGTCTCGGGGAGCTCAATGGAATACAGTTCTGTTACAAGGCTAACATTTAACAAACACAGAAAACATTAGCAGTTGTTACAGTGCTGGTTTTACTGGAGAAAGTTATTTTCGTAGAACACATGCTTGAGGAATATTTGATGATTTCTGCTAGGTTATTCTGTATGAGAAGGCTGCACAATCCTCTTCCTTGTTGGGACTGGAAGTGGACATTACTCTGTAGGAGTTTTGGAGAATGGGTTTTGCTAGTGCATGAGTTGACCAGACAAGTGGCTATAAACCAGGCAAGATAAGTAAAGGCTAGGTCTGGATTCGGCTATTAGCCATTCCAGATCTAGTTTTGCTATACGTTTTGATCTTCTCAGTCTTTGCTGCTATGCTATAATAGCGAAAAATATCCAAATATGGAGGCTGTTGGTGCCATGTGCAGCTTTTCTGTTCTTTAGCAGGGCCGGACTGGGAACTAAAAGCAGCCCTGGAAAAAAATTCTATACCAGCCCAATAATGCGTCGTGCCAGCATAGTGTTCTGATAAAGAGGGTGAAAAAATAACTTGAAATTGAAAACTCTTACTCCAACGAAAGAACGCATATATGGCTTCAAAATAAACAAAAGAGCACCTTTATTTTAAGTAGACGTACATTTGCATGTAATCAATGTTTCAGTACAACTACTTTGGCCTATTAAGGACATGTTAGTAATGGTACTGAAATGCTGAATGTCTGCAGTTGCACCACTAAAAAAAATGAAGTAATCTTGTTTATTTTGAAGTTCTATGGGTGCGCTCTTCACTTTGAATATGTTATTGTGCATGAGTATACAACTAGCAACAAGACTGGGCCAATACGTGCTCATTACATGCATATATATATGTGTGTGTGTGTATTACTGTCAGGATCACATCAATTTACGTCTATTACCTTTACCTCGTTTAGTGTATCTTGTCTCAAATTGTCTCCTTTTTTTTCTCTTACAGCGACCCTTGTGCATCTTTTACTTCATCCCAGTCCCTGTGTGTTTCTTTTTACCCTTCTCCAGCCTCTGCATTTCTCTTTCCCCCAGCCCCTTTTGTGTTGTTCTTAGCCCCAGCCACTTTGTCTCTTTTTCCCCTTCCAAATCTCATCTGTGTGTCTCTTTCTAACTCCAGACTCTGTGTGCCTTTTTTTCGTCTCCCAGCCACTCTCTGTCTCTTTTTCCCCAGCCCAGCGTTGCCTCCCACAAATCTTGTGTCACTTTGTTCCCCTTCCCTACTGTATGTCTCTTTGTCCCCCCAACAAACCTGCTGCGTGTCTCTTTCTCTCATCTCCTCCCTGTGTCTCTCTTCCCCCTCTCCTCCCTGTGTCTCTCTTCCCCATCTCCTCCCTGTGTCTCTCTCTTACCCCTCTGTCTCTTTGTACCCCCATCCCATGTGTCTCTCTTTGTACCCCCATCCCATGT
>CAKOES020000051.1:0-21041 GCA_933207985.1 Pelobates cultripes
AAGTGTATCACTTTCAATCTTCATCTTTGCATGCCATTGTGAACTGTATTTTATTCCAAAGTCAGCTGCTCATTGGTAAGAGACCACATGAAATCTTGGGGCAATCAGTGGTCAATGCATGAATAGTCAGGACAGAAGGATTCAGTCGGTTGTAGGACACTCAAGTCCTCCAAGAAAACCCCATTTAGATAATGAATGACTTTGTATTGCATCAGTTTCACAGTCATTTTGCGTAATCACTACGTGGTGCTAACACCCCTCCTCAAGGTGAGGATTCAATGATTGTTGTTGAGATGAAAGTACATACAGGTTGCCAGATTACCAATGGTCCAAGGGTGGATTCCTGTGAGGCAAAGATTAAGTAATATTCTATTTATTTATTTTTAACAGATGTCCCCTACCTGACTTTGGGGAGGGCTAAAACTTTTACTTGTTCCACTATATCTCCTTCATGGTATTATGAAAATTGCCATTGCAAAATGAAACCCCATACAAATTCTGGCTTAATATAACGACTCTAAAACAAACGTTTCTGGCACGTGAAAGGCACCAAAATTAGACTTACTTGTGTTCTTAATCTAAACTGCAACCTTATCATTGACTATCGCACAGTCACTTCCTTATCTGTATTCATAGTTTGTTTGAATCCTTATGGCTGATGCATTTTTAGGTCCTTTCTGTAGCTTGTTATAAACTTACTCTCTAAACCCATATTCTCAGATTTACTTTTGCTTAAAATATCACTTGGCAATTCTCCAAAACTTCTGCTTTCATTAAGTTTTCATTAATCATCGAATACAAAAATCGTAATCAACCATCACATACATCCTAAGTGTCCCTATTTATGAAGGACCGTGCCTATTGTGGTTCCCAATTCATGTTGGTGTGTCGGAGTGTATAAGCGAGCACCACAGCAACCATACTCACAGTAATGTATCTTTAAACTACAATAAATGTGTTTAGAAATGAGTCCTATACATTGTTCCTATTCTAAATTACATTTTAACTGTACAAATTAGAATATCACCTAAAATATATCTGAATATCCCTGGTTGCATCTCTACTCACAGCGCTATAATTAATTTGTCCCTTTTTGTCCATTTCAAATGGAAGGTAAGCTTTGTGGACTACATCTCCTATAATGCTTTCACAGCAGTAATGCTGGCAGAGTATCAGGGGAGATGTAGTCCACAATATCTGGAGTGCCAAATATTGCCCATCACTGGTTAGTTTACATACCATCGCACAGCAACATATTGCTACATATGAATACAGTGCTGGGGCTCAAAAAAGTGTTTATTATTTTATTTTGTGTATGGTTTATTCCTTAATACCCAGTGTTAATTATTCCCTGTACATTTTATTTATTTATTTATTTATTGCTTTTTATTTTTTTTAAATCAATTTGTGTTTGATATATTTAAGTTTTTAGTACAGTAGACTAATAACTTGTTTCTTTTTTTCCCTAAAGAAAAATATACAAATAAAGTATAAAAAAAAAAAAACCCACATAAAACCATAAGTAACCATGGCTGACATGACGGTAGAAGATATTCAGCTTCGGGCCAATCAGGTCACAGATGAGGTAAGTGGTATCCTATAGCAATTAATATGTATTGAGAATTGCTTAATGTTTACTGTGTAAATGGTAAGTACCTAAAATGTAGTATCACCTCCTCCCAGCTATTGCAGAAATACAACTCCCAGCAGGAGAGTCTACCTTATAGCAACTTCTGCAGTATAATGACTGTATTCAGGTGCACAGAAAATAAAGCTAGCATTGCATTTCTTTATTTATTAGTTCTAGGTAAATTTCTCAGTATGCCAAACTCCAGTTTATTAAGTAGATGTTTGCTACGTTGTGTATTAACATTGTGTTGAGCAAAGTGCGATCTGCATGTGTCACACAATGATTAACTTTCACAGGGAGCTTGTCTGATAGTTTATTTAAATAAACGCAACGGAATTCATGTAGTGCAAATATATACAATGAGATTTTGTGCGAATGACTCTTTGGCCACCCCAAATGCTTATGACCAAGATGCTCTGCTGGTCAGTGGGATGCACACTTTTCGCAGTACTCACCTCTTGGTTTTACGATTCAGTGCATCTGGCCCCATTGATGATTGTCCATACCACTGCTCAGCCCAGGAGCAAATCTAGGATCAGAATGCCTTCAGTAAAGTGGCCTGCCAATCATAAAGGAGTGCCAGTGATTAGCTGTCACTGGAGTGACCCGTCTGTAAAACAAAAGATTAATTTAACTCCAGTTTCAGCTGTGCACCGTAAAGCGGCCAATAGATCAGCAACCAATACTGCGCTTTGTAAAATGTCCTGCTTTACTCCCTTTATCCATTACTAGCACAGCTCCCTGGAAGCAGATTAACTGCTCTCAATGGTTCTTGGTTAGCTGCCATCAGACTGGTATTTGTTTTCCCAACAAATCTCTCTGCATGGCAGCTTCCCATTTCCTCAAGGAATTCGAATGTATGGCTGGTAAGTTGACGTAAGTTATTAAATAAACTGCATGCATATTATACATTCTCATCTAGTATATAGATACGCTAGAAGCACTCCGCCAAGAGCTGCAGGTTCTATGTCTTGTATCACATGTTCCAGTGGGAGTTGTTTCTATTAAGAACCAGTGACTGTCTTGATGATCAGAGCTTTAGGCCAGCTGAATGGAAAGGATTCTAAACCAAAATGACATTTTCTCTTCTTAAGGAACAGATTGTAATAATATGGATTGTCATTAAGGGGAAAAAAGCTATTTACGTTTCACATTATTTACTTGCACCAAATATTATTCTTCATGTTTGTTTAAAGACCTGATTCACACCAGAAAGTTCAAGTAGAATGAGAAAACCTTGTGTTCGATTATGTGGAAACATTTGGTTAAGAGGGTACTCATATTATAAAAAACCAAACTGTTTTAATAGATTACTGTATTTGGTTAGACTAAACTTTACAGGCAAGCCACAAGAAAATAAATAAAACTGTATACTAAAAAAAACCCCATTACCTTCTTTTCCCACCTGCACCAGTCACACACTCATATTGATCTGTTTCTTTTTTTTATATTTCTTTATTTTTATTATATGAAAGTTTTAACATTTGCATGTGAGGTACCCCAAAGGCAATCCTCCAGCGCATTAAGACATCCAGATACAGAGATAAATGTTAAAAACACAACAGAAATTAAACAAGCAAAAAAAAAATTGATAGTATTGATCTGTTTCTAATATCTCCCTCCCTGATACCCATGGTTAAGTTTACCTCCATAGGATCCATCACATGGTCAGACCATGCTGACATCACGTTGCCAAACACAATACGATCGTGATCTTGGCGCCTAAAACCCGGTTCTACTACATAACCCACAGATACGGGACTCTATCTCCCAAGCTATCACTGACTTTTTTTTTTTCCTTAAACCAAGACTCACTCTCCTCCCTGGGCACACTTTGGGTGGCTCACAAATTGGTTCTCTGGGGTACCATGATCAGGCTCACCTCACACAACAAAAAACAAAAGTTAGAGACTCTCCAACATGCACTGACTAAATTACGCTCTTTAGTATCCAAGCTCAAACAAAACTCCACCCCAGAACTAAATACGCAGATTTCACAATGTCAATAAACTATAAAAGAATTAATGGCATCAGATTCTGCTAAGGCACTTCAATGGACCAGACAACACTACTACGAAAAATCTAATCAAGCAGATACTTTTTTGGCTCTGAAGCTCAAGCATAGAGCGGCTCACAAACGCATGGACAAAATAAAATCCCCAGACAAACACAAGAAACACCACAACGTATAGCAGAAGTATTCCAAGAATACTTCTCCTCACTGTGCAACCACAGCTCAGAGACCCGCCAAAACCCCAATCTGATCACGACGCAGATTAAACGATGCATTAACCCGCATTAACCTCCCAAGGAGCTAATAAATTGATCACACTGCTTACAGCCGAAGAATTGTCCATCACGCTTAAAACCCTTAAACACAACAAGTGTCTGGGACCAGATTGGTGGTCCAGACTTTATTACAAAACATATGCCCACATTTTTACCCCTCATCTCTGCAAACTTTTTTTAACTGCATACTAGAAGAAGCGTTCCAAACTGACATGTTACAGGCAAACATGCCTCTTACCCAAATCTGACAAATCTCACTTAGAACCTGGCCACTTCCGCACCATCTCTTTGCTCAACGTGAATATTAAACTATTCATGAAACTTATGGCGGAACGACCCAATCCCCCAAACTTATACACCCAGATCAGGTACGGTTTATACCCTCTATACAAGCCGGCGACCACATCAGACGGACACACCGACTACAGACTGATCTCCACCTTGGTTCTATCCCTTGACACTGAGAGCGCGTTCGACAGGTTACTTTGGCCCTTTCTCTTTGCCCCACATCCCCGGAGATTCTCACATCTAAGAATATGGGTTAAAATGCAAACTAACTTCCAATTCCTCACCACTCACACCAACCCTTCGGAACACACAATTTGCCCCGGGCATGCACCCCAAAGACTTTGTGCACTTTGAAGACCATGATCTAACCAACAACCAATTCCCTTCGCAGATCTCACAAGGCCCAGACCGCTTACAACTTTCGACTTTTTTGCTACATTCAGATTAAGAGCTTCTTCAGCTCCCCCACAAATAAAATAGCAAGTACAACCCCCTTAACGCCATTTGAAAGAGCTTGTATGCACCACCCCATCCAATAGGGTTAAATCCCAACACTATACAATCAGCACTCTAACCTACATGTCTGCTTGGGAGATGGATCTGGGACCTATTGGGACCCCAAGGCCTGGCTAGCCATTTGGAAAGCCACTACAACGGTTACTGTTTGCGTGAATCACAAGGAACAGGCGTCCAAAACGCTAATAAAGTGGTATATTACACCCCTACGGTTAAAACAACTGGGGAGGACAGATTCAGACCGCTGTTGGAAGGGGTGCCGGAACAAGGTTATTTATATCCACCTCTGGTGGGAATGTGAACACATCGCACAAATCTGGCATCAAGTATCACAAATGTCTTCCCAAGTCTTGCACTCCGATATCCCACTCGACCCATAGACCTGGCTATTGTCCAGGCCTCTCCAGAATACCCCACAGGCCCAAAATAAACTCATTGCCAATATTGCGCTAGCCACAAGACAAGCGATAGCTGAAAGGTGACTCTGGACAGGAACTGGCTCTGGAGAGGCTCACACCCGACTTCTTGTCGTTCCCCTCCCCAATTAAACTCTGACTCCCCTGTGTTCATGCACCCATTATGTCTTTCTGTTCTGGCTATTTCATTATCCAACCCCCATCAAACAAAACGAGTGGGACAGGTATCCTCTGGTTACCTCACTAACACTTATGGGCTCGCTTCACTGTACCACCTACTACACCACATCAATGACGCTCTCAAACCTTACCATGCCTGCAACCAGACAGCTTAAACTTGCCTAACATCGCGACTACCACACCCCCTGGGCTTGCAATGAAAACAAAAAGTTGACATCCCATACAATGACTCCTTCTGCTCACTCAAATGCCTTGCCTTGCTTTTTGCAGGTTACGACCTACAGCACCTCTTTTAGAGCAGAACATGATATGAATCTCCCCCCAAAACAAGTCAGTTTAGTCGATATACCCCCAATGAAAGCAAATGCTTATTTATGCATTTTTAATTAGCTGTGTATATTTAAAAAAAAACCTTGTCAAAACTGCAGATTTCTTGTCTGAAGCCTTTGCAAGACCGCCCCTCTTTAACTCTGCAAACATCTTCAATTGTTGTCCAATTGTAGACTTCCCAATGCAGCTCAATGAGAAGTCTTTGCAAGGCAGGTGCTCTGGGCAATTATTTGTAACACGGTTTATTTATTGAAATCTGCGCATTTTGTAAAATGGACACAATTATCACACAGAAAGCACTTCAGCTAGCAAACACAAACAAAAAATAAACTGCAGTGTTATGTCAATCTGCTTAGTGTTTCCTTTTGCTGACTGGTATGCAAGCCATACATTGATTCAATGTTACCATCTTTTCTTTCAGTCACTCGAGAGTACACGCCGGATGAAGAATCTGGCAGTTGAGGTAAGAGATACTTTTTGATTGGGTGATGCTCGCCTACATACCTATTTGCAGCTAATTACTGTATTTACTTAAATCTAAAGGGCACTTTTAAAAAATAAAAATAAAAAATAAAGTTTCCAAAATTTGAATGCGCATTACATTTGGGGCACAATTCTAAACTTCCTGGTGAATTAAGACTGGCGAATTGCGTTCCGGAAAGAGGGCGGTCCTCGACTTTACGACGTCCTAGGAATGGAATAAGCAGATTCAGGAGCAATTTAATGAGCAATGTGAGTTATAAAAAGTAGGGATCGACCGATTATCGGTTTTACCGATATAATCGGCCGATATTCGGTATTCTCGGCAATATCGGTATCGGCCAATTCAGATACCGATATTGCCGATAATACCTCCTAGGACCGCCGGGCTCATTACAAACCCGGCGGTCCTGGGGGGGCGGAGAGCAAGCGCTTACTCACCTCCCAGCAGCTCCTCCAGCTCCCCAGTGCAACTCTCGCGAGACCCGCGGCCTTCCGAGCGTTGCCATGGATCACCATGGCAACGCTCCGCGCGACACGCTGGCCGCGAGAGTTGCATTGGGGAGCTGGAGGAGCTGCTGGGAGGTGAGTAAGCGCTTGCTCTCCGCCCCCCCAGCTCAGCCAATACCACCAGGGACTGTCATATCCCCCCTCCCTGGCCAGGTAACAAGCAGGGAGGGGGGACAACAAAAATAAATAAGAATTAATTATACATTTTTTTTAAAATAATTTAATAAAAAATGCCCCCTCACACACTGCATTATATACACATACACTACACAAACACACTGTGTATATAATACAGTGTGTGTTTGTATAGTGTGTGTGTGTGTTTGTATACAATGCACACAAATACACTGCATTATATACACACACTATACAAACACACTGTGTATATAATGCAGTGTTTGTGTAGTGTGTTTATATAATGCAGTGTGTGTTTGTATAGTGTGTGTATATAATTCAGTGTGTGTGTATAGTGTGTGTGTATATAATGCAGTGTGTGTGTTTGTATAGTGTGTGTGTATAATGCAGTCTGTGTTTGTGTAGTGTGTTTATATAATGCAGTGTGTGTTTGTGTAGTGTGTTTATATAATGCAGTGTGTGTTTGTGTAGTGTGTTTATATAATGCAGTGTGTGTTTGTGTAGTGTGTTTATATAATGCAGTGTGTTTGTATAGTGTGTGTGTGTATATAATGCAGTGTGTGTGTTTGTATAGTGTGTGTGTATAATGCAGTGTGTGTTTGTGTAGTGTGTTTATATAATGCAGTGTGTTTGTGTAGTGTGTGTATATAATTCAGTGTGTTTGTATAGTGTGTGTGTGTATATAATGCAGTGTGTGTGTTTGTATAATGTGTGTGTATAATGCAGTGTGTGTGTTTGTATAGTGTGTGTGTGTGTATAATGCAGTGTGTGTTTGTGTAGTGTGTTTATATAATGCAGTGTGTGTTTGCATTATATAAACACACTACACAAACACACACTACACAAACTCACACTGCATTATATAAACACACTACACAGTGTGTGTTTGTGTAGTGTTTATATAATGCAGTGTGTGTTTGTGTAGTGTGTTTATATAATGCAGTGTGTGTTTGTATAGTGTTTATATAATGCAGTGTGTTTGTGTAGTGTGTTTGTGCAGTGTGTGTTTGTGTAGTGTTTATATAATGCAGTGTTTGTGTAGTGTGTTTATATAATGCACACTACACAAACACACTGCATTATATACACACACTCTGCATTATATAAACACACTACATTCACTATACACACACTACACAAATACACACACACTCTGCATTCATTATATACACACACACTTTGAATTTAGTATATACAGCATTCACTTTATGCACACTACCCACACACTCTGCTTTCATTATATACACACTACACTAATACACACTGCATCCACTACACACACTAGACAAATACACACTTCATCCCCTACACAAACACACATTGCATCCTCCACACACTGCATCCACAACACACACACTACACAAACACACACTGCATCCACTACACACACTACACAAACACACACAGCTCCCCTGTCACACTGCATCCACTGCACGTTGCATGTATATTTTGTGCATTTACCTTTAGAAATAGTTTTTATTTTCCAAAATGGTAAATGTACAGAATATCGGCAAATTATATCGGCTATCGGCCTGAAAGTTCACAGAATATCGGTATCGGTATCGGCTCTAAAAAATCAATATCGGTCGATCCCTAATAAAAAGGAGTTACTATCATTATTATAAAAAAAAAAAAATCAAAATAAGAGCAAATTTACCCCAAAATGGCAGAGAAACAGCGAAGGACCTCATGTGAAGCAAAATTCAAACGGAAATTTATGTTGCGTAAAAAAAATTTAAAAAAAGGAAACCAACTAGCAAAAGAAGTCACCCTTACATAGACCAAGAGATTTTGGAATTTGTACGGGAAAGAAGAAAGAATGGGCTACCTGTGACTAGTGAACAAATTAGAAATAAAGCTAAAAATGTGGCTATATATTTCAGTATTTCAAAGGAAAATTTTAAAGCCAGTCAAGGATGGGTAGGTCTCTACAACGCCGTACAACACAAGCCAAAAGCTTCCAGCAGATTTTGAAGAAAAGCTGCAATCATTTCAAAAGTATGTAATCGAGCTTCGTAAGAGAAACAAATTCTTGATGGGACAAACTGGCAACGCGAATGAGATGAGGTTCGATATGCCACACAACTACACCATTACAGGTAAAGGGGCAAAATACGTTGACATAAAAACTTCAGGATGTGAAAAAACGGCAGCTAACTGTTATGCTGGTAATCTCTGCAGATGGTTGCAAACGTCCTCCATTTTTATATTTCCTGTAAAAAAACATCAGCCAAGACCAGTGCAAACAAAAACTTCTTCCCTAATTATGTCATTATTCAAAATCAAGAGAAAGGATGGATGACTGAATATTTAATGCTAGACTGGCTTAAAAATGTTTGGGCACAATGTCCAGGTGCACTTTTGAACCCCAAATCAATGCTTTGTCTGGACTTATTTTTGCATTCATCTGACAGATGAAGTTGAAAAAAAAAAAAAAATGTAATAAAAAAAATGAAGCCTGAACAACGGACTTGTAATTCCTGGAGGGATTACATCTGTTTTACAGCCCTTGGATGTTAGGGTTAGCAAACCCTTCAAACCGTTCAGAGGGAGTACGAGAAATGGCTCTGTGAGCCGAACCGGGAACTGACACCAGGAGGAAAATTAAAGCGTGCTGCTCCTCATGATGTTTCTCACTGGGTTTCTACTGCTAGATGTATCACAGCGCCTCTAATTGGAAATTAATTTAAGAAATGTGTATATCTAATGCATTGGATGGTAGTGAAGATGACGTATTTTGGAGCAAGTCAGAGGATGACTGGGAAAGCATGAATGAATCGGACACTGACATGTCGGATTTATTCTCAGAGGATTCTGACGGTGGTGAGAGTAATTAAGAAGATAACCGTAAATACATAAATGTTGAAAGTTTGTTAATTACCAGTATGTTTCTGAAGAACTATTGTAAGTGTTGAAAGTTTTTTTTTTTTCTTTTTCTTTATGCTTGCTTAAGAAAGAATTGTCTTAACATGTAACACTAAAATTGAAATGCCATCAATGTTACTATGGAAATGGCAATAAACACTTTCATTGTTGTACAATGTTGTATAATAGTATCTTCTTACAAATGCGCCAGCAAAAATATTTTTCAGCTTCCAGGTTTCAAAAATTGAGGTGTGCAGGGGGGCGGAGCCTGGCGCTGAACCGGACCGGACGCCATCTCTTCTAGCTCCGTCGATCTCACACACACAATCTAGGCGATATCCTGGAGACTAGCCGCCATCCGACTGTGTAAGCATCAGCTACAGCCTGGGGACACCACACCGAATCCCCAGATGCCCTTCCAGTACTCCCCGAAGCATCTAAAGGCAAGACGCAGGACCGGGGCCTACCACACACCCGCCAACCGCGACCTCGAGCTTCTCTGGGGCGGGGACCCTGCGGGAAACACAGCAGAGTGGTGGCTGACCCTTACATCACCTGGTAACACAGCAATGGGGCATAGAAATCAGAAGAGTACCCCCAGTAACGCTCCAGAACAGAGGGATATAGGAGCTATGCTCCAGCGGCACACCTCTGCCAAGATGGCGGCCGCGGAAGGCCCAACCTCACCAGAGGCTCCCCACACGGACGTACCTGCAACACTTCAGCTGCAGAACAAAACGGAGGGCTCACAGCAACAGCCCACAGCATCAGCAGGTAACTCTGAACTTGCAACCAAACAGGACCTCCAAGCCCTGTACACTATGCTGCAAGACATTCAAAACCTCCTCACTGCGGATCTGCCTATCCTAAAATCATCCCTGCATCAACTAACAGGCAGAATGGAGGCAAATGAAGCAAATATTAAGGAGCTAAGCCAAGACACCTCCACCATGCAGGCATCTATACTCCAACTACAAGCAGCCCAACAGGCCCTTACACTACAGGTGGCAGCGCAGGAGGACAGGTACCGCCGCAACCACGTAAAAATAAGGGGCATCCCGGCCACAGTCCCCCAAGAGGAACTGCCACACTACGTCAGAAGGCTGCTGGCTTCAGTACTGCCACCTGCTACCACTAAAAAAATAACCACCGCTGGGCTATATCGAATACCAACGTCTACCTTAACCACCGCCAAAACGCCCGGCGACGTCATACTCCGCTGCGCACTACCTCAAGACAAGGGGCAAATAATGGCAGCGGTAAGAAACAAGACCCCACTGCCCTTTGAAGATTCACAACTGTCCTTTTACCAGGACTTATCCAAGGCCACACTACAATGGCGAAAATCCCTGAACCCTGTCACCACCCGACTGCGGGCAGCAGGAGTGCCCTACAGGTGGGGAACACCACGATCCCTCCTTGTCTCGTACAAGGGGTCCACGCAACGGCTAACTACGGGACTGATATCCCAGCATTCCTTGCAGCTCTAGACATGCAAGAGGCAACGGTAGCACCAACGGACTCAAATCGTGCTCACGGATGGGACCCATCCAGAGTGGTACCATTTGTGCCAAGAACTGTAGCCGACTGCCCACCTGATTCCTGACTGGCAGGGACATCTCCAGCCCAGTCCAAACCTAACGGAGGGACTCACTGATCCGGCCGCCCTAGGCTGCAAAGTTGTAGAGATGTAAAGTTCTGCTTGTTCTTGCGGCAGAATCACCCATTAGAGGACACAATTTTCAGCCTGGGCCCACTGGGCATAGAGACACCAGGCTCACGATACTACACCCAAACACTCACGAAGCTGCGCCATCTATGGCCCTAGTCCAGTTACATCTAGCCACACATGACCAATCATTGAAGCGCACACCCACACTCCCCCCTCCCGCTACCCCCTTGGTTAGGGGCAAAGCCTCTCTTGAGAGGTCAACCATGCACAAAGGCAATCATCCCCCCCACCCTGGGGAGGAGGGCAAAGCTTACACCACCGACACTCGAGTGCAGATATCGCTTGCTCTAACTAAGATAGACATGTTATTAAACCTCTTGTGATCATAACCCATGCTAATGTAACATGTTTTTGCTAACATCCTGTTCTGAGCGACATTATTTTAACATTATAAAATGTGCTGATAAGTTCATTGTTCCAATTGTTAAGTCTGAAAAATATGCTCGGGGAATGCTATTGGGGCACCACGAGCTTGCTTGTTATCTACTCAAAGCACGATAAAAATAAAGAATTTAAAAAAAAAATTTAAAAAAAATTGAGGTGTGCATTATATTCGATGGCGCATTAGATTTGAGTAAATACGGTAATCACTTAATTTTTATCTTATTTATTTTTATATTGGGGAATAGGACGATAATGTCCCCTATGTTCTTTATCTATCTGTACTGACCAACTGGTGGCAAACTATTCTGTTTTGAGGCTGCAAATTGTAACTAAACAATGAAAATCGCTTTCCTCTGGTAAACAGTGATGCAAAATATGTGATGTCAAAAATTCATCATTTCTGCTTGCTTTCATGTGGCTTTAGGTTTTTATTTGTTTGTCTTGCCTTCTTTGTAGTCGATACCAAGATAGATCCCCAGACTAAACTTGATGCAATATGCAGGCATGCCTTGCTCACTGGAGACAACCGCCATAAATCAAATAAAGCATTTTTCATTTGCTAGTGCATATAATACCCATACCATGTTAACAGTATTGTACATTATATGTACAACGTGGACGCAATAGTGCAAAACCAAGAAAGATGTTTTTCAAATAAAAAATACTACCCCCTTATGTATCGCTAACCTAAAAGTAGTTGAGATTTATAATCTGAAAATGATTGAAAAGCGCTGTATTAGTAAAGCACTGTAAACCACCAGATAATTAATTTCTGTAATTTTATTTCCTATTCAATATCAAATTATGGATTTCCGTTTTTTTTTTATTTTATTTTATTTATTTTTGTTTCCTCATCTAGTGTCAAGACACTGGAATCAAAACAATCAATATGCTGGACGAGCAAGGCGGTGAGTTTGAATTAAATAGACATTTTATTAGAATGACTGACTGCAGTAGAAAAAACGGAATGTTTCTGAAAATTATGGTTAAAAACTTGTTGCATTTTAAGTAATACAAACAAGTTTGCGTTGCATAAAAAGGGCACGTCTCCAAACCATCTGGTTGTGCCAGGAATATTCTTGACCTGTGGCACAGCGCTTAGTCCAAAAACAAGTTGTTTAATGCCCGTGCCTATCTTTTTTTCCACCTACTTTCTATTTCTTTTCATAAATCCTTAAAACACCATTCCAATCGTCCAGAAACCTATCCTACTTCCTGAGCCTGTAAGATGATTTAAAGAGGCACTTAAGTGCAATATTTAGGTTGGGTACACTTCAGTATGCTTGGTGAGTTTAATTTGTAATGAATTTTTTATTTTTATTTTTTCTGTTAATGTTCTTGTGTTTCTGCTTCACCTTAACCTGTAGAGTTTCTCTTCTTGCTCCAATAGTCTAGCTGTTCGTGATTAAAGTAAGCATTGTTTTTTTTTTTTTTCACCTCATCTCTATATAGAACAACTAAATCGGGTCGAGGAAGGGTTGGACCAGATCAACGAGGACATGCGAGAAGCAGAGAAAAACCTAACTGAACTCAATAAGTGTTGTGGTCTCTGTGTCTGCCCGGGAAAGAGGTGAGACACAATACCCTTTATAGTGCAGTTTTATCTGCCTGTCATCTACACAGTCACCGACAAATAAGATCTTCATTATATGGTGTGTGTGTTTTTATTTATTTTTTATTTTTCCCTTCAGATTAGATGCAGTGCTTTACAACTGGGATTTCATCACCTGGAGGGAAAAAACAGGCAGGCAATCTCCCAAACTTTTCAAGAACCTCCCCCAATTAACTTTTGGCCTTATAAATTGCTTCCTACCCAAGACATCCCCAGTTCTTTGCCTGCCTCCGGCAGAGGAGGGTGTCAGGTTCAGGTTTTCTCCCTAGAAGTATGGTGAGAGGGCTCTGGAGGCTCTACTTCTTTTAAATAAATTTTTCAGAGATCAGCCAGGGATAACCCACCAGACGGCTGTTTCTCCCCGGGTTGTGTTACGTCCGTCTATACCGAGCCAGGTGCCGGGCAGACGATGGTGCGCATTTGGGCACTAGCTGGGAAGTCCTGGCGGTGGAACACTCATACAGGTTACGTTTATTTCCACTGTGGAATCGCAAAATTCAGGACATGCGTAATGCGATTTTAAAATTCAGGCGCCAATATATTATTTTTTTCTCTCCGGGGTCCAGATATTGGTTTCCAGGACTTAGAGAGGTTGTTTACCCAGCAGCAACTAACTTGCAAGGTGCACTCAGAATCTGTTGCAAGTGTGTTCTCACCAACCTCCAACACACTCTGAGGAAATTTTAAGGTAAGTCTTTTTGCTTTCTTAAATGACTCTGGCCTGAATAAGTTAATTATCTGTGCTGCATGATGGATAAGCTAAAAAAGCGCAAATGTTTTTAGCTTCTCATCACTTAAAGATTACTAAAATCTTAAAACAAATAGTGCTTTGAAAGGGTAAGCACTTAGATTGGGCCCAAAATAAATTATTCTTTGAGTAAAGGGTATTAGCATATACTTTTACATAATTCTATTGTGAAAATGTAAGTTTCCTTTCTGGCTCAAAATAGCTGTGATAACAGTGATTAGTTAATATGGGTTTCAATAATCACTAATTGCTGCAACAGGGTCAGCAATTAAAGTGACGTATTTGGTGGAAAATATTCACAACAGCAAGACGCGTATCACTATTGGAGGATTATCCTCTGTATGTTATCCTTAGGAGGCTGATATTTAAAATCTGGTTTTGGTTAAGTTAATATACTGTTGTAGCAGATGGATTCTTTAAATGCCAGGATCCTAGCCGCAGTGTTTATTTTCTTAAAACATGCAGTAGGCTTTTAGCAATTGCTGTAGACAAAGCTCTGTTGCAATTAGCATTCTCGCCACCTCAACTAGTTTCACCTAATATCCGTTTCCAAAAAGGCAGTCTGTTTTTCAGCGGGGGCAGAACTTTTCCTGTGCTTCACTCCATGTTGGCACATTTTATGTTTTATCTTAAAATTCCAAGTCCTATGTTGTCAGATAGGTTTGAGCTAACTGTTGGAATGGAAATTTATTTTTTTCAAATTCTTTATTTTATCGTGCATGGATTATACAGGTTACATTTACGCCAGCAATGCTACAACAGCGTATGCCAGAGTTTCCATAAACATATGAAGATAGTTGGCATGAATGAACAATGCACATTTTTAATTTTTGAGTAGACAGTGGTGTGATACAAGCCCTAGCTACGATTATGTGAGAGGCTATGTGGGCCTATCTATTGCTTATGTCAGTAGATGTATAGCAGTCGTCTGGTGGATGAATGGTGAGTAAATAGTTAACTGACTAGGCATGTTATGCAGTCTGAGTGAGCTATACAAATCAACCTACGCTTCCTTTATGGCTTAACCCCTAGGACAGGGTTGTAGTTAGATAAGTATAAGGTGTAGTTTACATGCTTACTGTGAGTAGTTAATGCCCCTAGGTGCAGTATGGTGAAATATTGTGTACCTGTTAGTGAAACAGATGCTTCAAAGATAATCGTGAACTCCCTAACTCAAGCTTTTTTCAGAGGAGTAGAGTGTAATTCAGGTCTAGAATAAGAAAGGGGTGCGTACTGATATCTTGCTAATGAAGCCCAACAGGATCCCCTGCAGCCACCACCCCACAATCCCCATTCACCCGATGCCTCGTTTCGTCAGAGCAAAGTCCCCGTTTGTGTTGGAGCATGCTGCGTTTTTAGTCCCAGTTAAGAGGCAATGCTTTTCGGTGGCCAGGAGCAAGATTCTCCTTGACTTGTTGAGTGTGATGCAGGGCTGAGGTTTGCCCTTTGGCGGGTTTCGCCTCCGTGCTGCTGCTGGTTTCGCTGGGCTCTGCGGTTTGCGCGTCGTCCACGTTAAAGCCTTCACCGTGGGTGCATGTTGCCGTGCTTTGAGCTTGTGGGAGGCATCTTGTTTGTTGTGCCGCCGGGATGAAGCCTCTCCCTCTGGTGCCGTTGCTGATCGCGGTGGGTGACTCCGAGGTAAGCTTTTACCCTTTGGCAAACTGCCAGGGTGGGTAGTTGGGCCCCTCGACGGGGCACGTTTCCCGCCCTGCCGCCATGTTGGGGCTCGCTGGGTAGTTGCCGCTGCGATCTTCTGTTTCATGACTGGGGTCGGCTTGTGCAGTGTGCAGTCACCGGGCTGGCTCCAGACAGGTTGGTATATCTTATTCTCCAGCTTGCGCCAGAAATTGTCAAATATCCTGTCCAGCCTGGCCAAGATGTCAGGGTTGTCCTCCGTGTTATTGGGGGTCCGCTCTGCACCCGCCATTTTGGCTGTGTCGTTGCAGGTTGTGGTAGCCGCTGTGGCCCTGTCTCTATCTCCCGCCATGTCTGAGCAGCCTCTCAGGGGTGGACCGGGGTAACCCCCACCGGTCCAAGGGGGGAGGTAACGGGGTTCTCGTGCCATGTTGTGTGCCTTTGAGCTGCTCCGGGCCGGTGGATCGGCCGCTTCCCCCGTCCAGTGCGTCTCAGGCCGCATGATTTGGGCAGTGTAGCAGATGAGCTCCTTGCAGATTATCACCACCCACAGTGGGTCTCACTAGGGTCGGGAGTTATATACTTCGCTTAGATTGTTCCCACTTAGGCAGAATATGGGTGATTTCTTCGGTTCAAGCTTGCCTAGGAGAGGAGCTCCTGCAAAACACGTCTCTCCTCCATGGCAGTCAGGCCCCGCCCCCGGAATGGAAATTTTAAAGAAAATGCTTCCTAATGGATTCCTGCAGAGTCTGCATCAAACAGGTTTTGAAATGCAGTTGCAGCTATTCTGTCTGCTCTAGCCTCTGCTTCCCAAATCCAGCTAAGGAAAGCCTCTATCAGGGAGGGCTGTTGGTTGGAATTGCAATTTTAAAGAATTACCTCTACTATTGATGCCTGCAGAGTCTGCATCAAACAGGTTTTGAAATGCAGTTTGCAGATATTCTTTCTGCTCTAGCCTCTGCTTCCCAATTAAGGCTAAGGAATGCCTGGATCATGGGTATTGTCTTATGCAGACTGTATATCTATGTAATCAGTCTCGCTTCCGCCAATAAAGATGGTAACCTGTATGAACTAGTCTCGATGGAAAATTATTTCTTCCTCATGTTACTGGGCTTGAAGCAAGTTCTAGTACAGCTGCAAGCCTATTGATCAAGGTGTAGTTCCACCAGGTTCAATTTGTTCCATGCACTGCAATAGATATAGTATGACAGGGATGGTTTACTGCCTAGGTTTGTCTGCAGTCTTCTTTTAAGAAAAAGCTTAGGGCAATTGCCACTTCAGATTCTCTCACTAGGCAAAATGTTGCCATCCATAAATTTGTTGAATCTCTACAATACTGCTTTCTCAGGGGCACCTAATTCATTTTTGTTTTGAATATTTTTATTTTAAGCACATTAGGAATTTAGGCATCCAAACTGATTTATAATAAGGCAAATGATTGCCCACGCAGGGGCTGCAACATTGATCTAACACAGTATTCCTTTGGTTGCCTGCGCAGAGGCGGATTTGTTTTAAATGTTTCATTTGTATTTGTTGTTGCAAGTACAAGCAGGTAGTCTTTCTTGTTTCATGGAAAGCTTATGGTTGCCTGCGCAGAGGCGTTTCAGATAAAACGTGCAGGTACATTAGGAACTAGGATTTGCAACAGATACTTGCTCTACTAATCCACATGACTTCGTTCAGGTTGTGGATTTAGACTATTTTTCCATTTGTCTTGTTGTTTGTCATCTAGCTGTGTGTTGCTAAGGGTAGACAGGTAAACGGAGTCATTACCAGAGAGGCATGGTGGTGATGGCGTGATGGCGTGAAGGTCTAAGGCTAGTCTTGGGGCGTGATTTCCCATTTCCCTTGGGGGCTTTGGTGGGTATTCAGCTTGTGTGTCTGTGGATGGCGCGTTGTTTGTGTTTTGTCTCTGTGCTTGGGGCGTGAACCGTGCCCCAGGTGGTGATTGTCGTCATTGTTTTAGGTTGCCCGGGCGGTCGTTACGATGCCCGAGGCCTTTTGTGGCTGCGTTTTTTATGTTCTGTGTTGGTGGTCTAGGGAGGCAGTTGTTGTCCAACCTATGTCTCTGATGGCTGCGGAACCCGTGTATGTATGTGTATGTGTGGCTATGCTCCTTGTGGGCCGTGCCTTGGATTGCTGCCCTCTGGTGCTTATTGTCGCCTGCAATTGCGTTTGGGTTGCGTGTGGGGGTATATGGCTTGAGTGGGCTGGTCGTAGGGTGCAGTGGTGTCCCCTCCTCTGTGGTAGTGTGTGGTCATGGAGTCAGGTCTTCATGCGGTGGTGGGGCGTGGGTCTGAGTCTCGGATTAGGCTGGTCCGTGGGTATTTGCCTTTTGCATTGGGGGCTGTGGCTCTACGTGGTCCAGTCCGCAGTGTGTTTCTAGTTGCCTCCCGTCAGTGAGTGAGTGGTGTGAGGTCGGCACCCGCTAGGGGGGGTGAGGGGGGAGGTGTGTGGTTGAGGGTAACCCGCCTTCAGGTCGCCCCAGGTGCAGGCCCCTGGGTGTCCCGTGGTTGCGTATCCTAGGTTTCAAGGTGGGTTCAGGTATTGTAGGAATTCATCTGTAGCGATGTGTCTTATCCAGTGGAACCATCTAGTAATGTGCTTTTCTTTCGCCGCTGCCGTAGTAGCCTTCAGGTCCTCAAATTTTCTTATGTCCTCCACCTCCTCCACCCAGTGTCTGAGTGGGGGGCACGTGATTGTTTCCAGTATATAGGGATAGTCGTTTTCGCCGCATTGAGCAGGCGTGGCACCACTGATTTTTTTTTTATTTATTTTTTTTATATGTCGGAGTGGGCATTGTCGTGTGGTGTAGTAGGAAGAAGGCTGGTGACATGGGTGGGGTGTCATCTGTCACTGTATGGATGACTTGACGTATCGCTTCCCAGAACGGATGGATGAGGGTGCAACCCCACCAGATGTGGAGGAATGTTCCGTCCTCCTCTCCGCATCGCCAGCACGTGGCCGGTATGGAGTTGTGGTGGGGGTGATATACCACCTGGTGAGGATTTTGTATGAGTTTTCCTGATGTCTAGCTGAGCTCGGGGTCTTTTGAACATGCAAGATGATTTTGTGCCAGTCCGCGTCGTTGCATTCTTCTTCTAGATCCTCTTCCCATCTTCTGATGCATGGGGGGGGGGCCAATAGATATCTGTTCGTTACTAGGAATTTGTATATCAAGGAGATTGCTCTCAGTGGGGCTTTGTCCTGTCTGCACAGGATCTCAAACTCTGTGCAATCTCTTGTCCGGTAGGGGCGTTGGGGGATGGAGTGTGCGTAGTGGGACACTTGTTCCCTCGCCAGCTTGTGAGCAAATGTGTGTCTCTGGTCCGGGAAGATGGCCTCTATCGGCCTGATTGTGAATGGGGGTGAAATGATTTCCACCATTCTGAGAGTCGTGTTGCCGGTTACTGGGCGCGTGTTAGGGCCCATGCCGCCCGCCGGGAAGTCCGCGTTGCCTTTTAAGGGAAGTAGCGGGCCGGGGTTGGTCGTAAGATAATGTTTGGGGCCGGTCTGGTACCAGATGCGTAGGGTGGCTTTCACGAATGGGTTGGTGTGCGATAGTTGTTTGGTGGCTTCTTTCATGATCCATGGGAGGGTCGTGAGGTCGCATTTGGTGGCGTCTGCCTCCAGGTGTACCCAGGGTTTGTCCCTGGTCTTTACTGACCAGTTGATTATTCTAGTGAGGTGTGTTGCTAGGTGGAGAGCCAGGCCCCCTTTAAGTTTGGGGAGGGTTAGCTGAGTGTGGGCGATTCGGGGGGGCTTCCCTTTCCAAATGAAATTACGGATGATGGCTTGGGCGGTGGTGAAGAATGACTTTGGCGCCTCTATGGGCACCGTTTGGAAGATAAAGAGGAACCTGGGTAGCAGGGTCATTTTTACCGCGTTTATACGTCCCAGCCAAGAGATGTATGTTGTACTCCATGCTTTGAGTTCGGCCTGTGCTGTTCGCAGAAGCGGTAGGTAATTGTGAGTGTAGAGGTCCGTCGTGTCTTGCGTGAGCCATATCCCCAGGTATCTCATCTTGGTCGTGCACCATCGGTATGGGAAGCGTTGCCGAAGTTCGAGTTGTTGCGGGTATCGGATTGTTAGGCCTAGAATTTCCGATTTGGTGTCGTTGATGTGCATGTTGGATATCCGGCCATAGGTCTCAAATTCCTTTTTGATCGCCAGTAGTGATCTGGTGGGTTCTTGCCTAATTCATTTTTGTACACCAGCCGTAAAGGTTAGGGTGTTTCTACAGTATACATGTGGATGCTAATCAATCTTCGGATAAAGAATTCCCTTTTCAAAAAGTGTGCAGTTCTGGTGTATGTCAAGGAACAGTTCAGGTGTAACTATTTTGACAAGGGTTTTTGACTCTCAGAGAATGGTAATTCCCTGAAGAAAAAATTTGTGGTTATCTCTATCCTTATCACCTGAAATCTCTCTTCTACTTCAGTAGACAAGATACTAGGGAAATAATATTGGTTCCCGTCTTGTAAGAACCTGCTTGGTCTCTTCAGCTTCTTTAGACATAGCACTGTTTACAGGTCCTTCAGTGGCCAGATACAGTTGCTAATAAGATTTTGCAGTAAAATCATATTCTTCGGTCATTCCTTTCTGAACCAGGCAGAAATGAAGGTTGCCAGACGGTTCTTAATTTTTGTTCTAGTTCTCAAATCGATCGTTCAGAATTTTACGACTGATGCTTCAGGTCTCAGCTAGGTTCTCATAGGGTTGAAGGGAAATTAGCTGAGGCCCGAAGGCTATCTGGCTAGCTCTCTTTGCCTTTCAAATAAAGACCAGGTATTATCTTATCCAGATCAGGTCAGATAGTTCTACATCGGTAGCAATTATGTACAAACAAGGTCATCTTGTTTGAAAAATCTTGTTCCAGGAAATACTTGGGTTAGTTTTTCTTAGGTCTGTTCACTTATGCATAGAACTTTTAATATTCCTCTGTCTAGCTGTAGCATTGAGTAGTCAACATTTAATACAAAGCAGATTGGTTCATACTCCCTGATCTTCACCCAAACGATAGGAAGAATTTGATTATCCGGTTATGGAACTGGGACTTCTAGATCAAACAGATAGCATGAAGTATTTCATTGGACAAGCTTGGACAGACCAGTAAGCTTTGGTTTCCTTTTCTTTCTTGGGAATTCCAGTCTAACCTATAGTTTCCTCCTGGTTCCCTATTCCCCAAGATCCTTTAGGATGGAAAAGGTGAGAATGATAGTCTTCCTCCCTTGGTGGCAAGTAGCTGTTTCACCGTTCATCAAAAATTTTCCTGAGGAATCTTTGGGGAT
>CAKOES020000051.1:21141-74777 GCA_933207985.1 Pelobates cultripes
CTCTGTCACTAGTCACTCCCTCCCTAACTCTGTCACTAAGGACAGAGGGGGTGATTAGTGACAGAGTGAGGGAGCGGGTGACACGGTGACAGTTAGGAGGGAGTGACTAGTGACCGAGAGAGGGATGGGGTGACTAGTGACAGTCACTCCCTCCCTCCCTCACTCTGTCACTAGTCACTCCCTCTCTCACTCTGTCACTAGAGTGAGGGGGTGACTAGTGACAGAGTGAGGGAAGGAAGGGGTGACAGAGTGAGGGAGGTGGTGACTGTCACTAGTCACCACCTCCCTCACTCGTCACCACCTCCCTCTGTCACTACTCCCTCCCTCCCTCCCTCTGTCACTACTCCCTCCCTCCCTCTGTCACTACTCCCTCCCTCCCTCTGTCACTACTCCCTCCCTCCCTCTGTCACTACTCCCTCCCTCCCTCTGTCACTACTCCCTCCCTCCTTCTGTCACTACTCCCTCCCTCACTCTGTCACCAGTCACCCCCTCCCTCACTCTGTCACCAGTCACCCCCTCCCTCACTCTGTCACCAGTCATCCCCTCCCTCACTCTGTCACCAGTCATCCCCTCCCTCACTCTGTCACCAGTCATCCCCTCCCTCACTCTGTCACCTGTCACACCCTCACTCTAGTGACAGAGTGAGGGAGGGGGTGACTAGTGACATAGTGAGAGAGAGGGTGACTAGTGACACAGTGAGAGAGAGGGTGACTAGTGACACAGTGACAGAGTGAAGGAGGTGGTGACTGTCACTAGTCACCCCCTTCCCTCCCTCACTCTGTCACTAGTCACCCCTCCCTCACTCTGTCACTAGTCACACCTTTCCTCACTAGTCACACCCTCCCTCTCTCTGTCACTAGTCACCCCTCCCTCACTCTGTCACTAGTCACACCTTTCCTCACTAGTCACACCCTCCCTCTCTCTGTCACTAGTCACCCCCTCCCTCACTCTGTCACTAGAGTGAGGGGGTGACTAGTGACAGAGTGAGGGGGTGACAGAGGGAAGGAAGGGGTGACTGGTGACAGAGTGAGGGAGGGAGTGGGTGACCAAAGTGACAGAATGAGGGAGTAGGATTGTCACTTGTCATCATCTCACTTCTGTCCCTAGTTTACTTTCCTTCTTTCTGCCACTAAGTCACCTCTTCTTCTCACCTCTGTCACTAGAGTGAGTGGGCACCAGTGACAGAGGGAGTGGAAGGGTGACCAGTGACAAAGCGGGAGGGATGACTGGTGACAGAGTGAGAGAGGGGGTGACTAGTGACAGAGTGAGAGAGGGGGTGACTAGTGACAGAGTGAGAGGAGAGGGGGTGACTAGTGACAGAGTGAGAGGAGAGGGGGTGACTAGTGACAGAGTGAGAGGAGAGGGGGTGACTGTCACTAGTCACCCCATCCCTCTCTCTGTCACTAGTCACTCCCTCCCTAACTCTGTCACTAGTCACTCCCTCCCTAACTCTGTCACTAAGGACAGAGGGGGTGATTAGTGACAGAGTGAGGGAGCGGGTGACACGGTGACAGTTAGGAGGGAGTGACTAGTGACCGAGAGAGGGATGGGGTGACTAGTGACAGTCACTCCCTCCCTCCCTCACTCTGTCACTAGTCACTCCCTCTCTCACTCTGTCACTAGAGTGAGGGGGTGACTAGTGACAGAGTGAGGGAAGGAAGGGGTGACAGAGTGAGGGAGGTGGTGACTGTCACTAGTCACCACCTCCCTCACTCGTCACCACCTCCCTCTGTCACTACTCCCTCCCTCCCTCCCTCTGTCACTACTCCCTCCCTCCCTCTGTCACTACTCCCTCCCTCCCTCTGTCACTACTCCCTCCCTCCCTCTGTCACTACTCCCTCCCTCCCTCTGTCACTACTCCCTCCCTCCTTCTGTCACTACTCCCTCCCTCACTGTCACCAGTCACCCCCTCCCTCACTCTGTCACCAGTCACCCCCTCCCTCACTCTGTCACCAGTCACCCCCTCCCTCACTCTGTCACCAGTCATCCCCTCCCTCACTCTGTCACCAGTCATCCCCTCCCTCACTCTGTCACCAGTCATCCCCTCCCTCACTCTGTCACCTGTCACACCCTCACTCTAGTGACAGAGTGAGGGAGGGGGTGACTAGTGACATAGTGAGAGAGAGGGTGACTAGTGACACAGTGAGAGAGAGGGTGACTAGTGACACAGTGACAGAGTGAAGGAGGTGGTGACTGTCACTAGTCACCCCCTTCCCTCCCTCACTCTGTCACTAGTCACCCCTCCCTCACTCTGTCACTAGTCACACCTTTCCTCACTAGTCACACCCTCCCTCTCTCTGTCACTAGTCACCCCCTCCCTCACTCTGTCACTAGAGTGAGGGGGTGACTAGTGACAGAGTGAGGGGGTGACAGAGGGAAGGAAGGGGTGACTGGTGACAGAGTGAGGGAGGGAGTGGGTGACCAGTGACAGAATGAGGGAGGTGGTGACTGTCACTAGTCACCACCTCCCTCACTCTGTCCCTAGTCACCCCTCCCTCTGCCACTAGTCACCCTCTCCCTCACTCTGTCACTAGAGTGAGTGGGTGACTAGTGACAGAGGGAGGGGATGACCAGTGACAAAGGGAGGGGGTGACTAGTGACAGAGTGAGGGAGGGGGTGACTAGTGACAAAGTGAGTGAGGGAAGGGGTGAAAGTGAGTGAGGTAAGGGGCAACTAGTGACACAGTGGGGGAGTGACTATTGACAGTGGGGAGGTGACTAGTGACACAGTGAGGAGGGGTGACTAGTGACACAGTGAGGAGGGGTGACTAGTGACAGTGGGGGGGTGACTAGCGACCATGAGGGGTGAGACTAGTGACAATGAGGGGGGGGTGAGACTAGTGACAATGAGGGGGGGTGAGACTAGTGGACAGTGAGGGGGTGAGACCAGTGACAGTGAGGGGGGGTGACTGGTGACAGTGAGGGGGGGGGGTGACTGGTGAAGGCGGGAGGGGGGGACTGGTGACAGGAGGGGGGTGATTGGTGACAGTGAGGGGGGGGGTGACTGGGCATTGCGGGGGTGACTGGTGACAGTGAGGGGGTGATCAGACACAGTGAGG
This sequence comes from Pelobates cultripes, assembly GCA_933207985.1. Taxonomy (NCBI): domain Eukaryota; kingdom Metazoa; phylum Chordata; class Amphibia; order Anura; family Pelobatidae; genus Pelobates; species Pelobates cultripes. Next base: position 24,200 of record CAKOES020000051.1, read on the forward strand.
GGGTGACTGGTGACACAGTAAGTGGACTGGTGACACAGTGGGGGGTGGGTGACTGGTGACACAGTGGGGGTGACTTCAGACACAGTGGGGTGGGTGGACTGGTGACACAGTGGGGTGACTATGACAGGGGGGTGACTAGACCATGAGGGGGGGTGAGACTAGTGACAATGAGGGGGGAGACCAGTGACAATGAGGGGTGAGACTAGTGACAGTGGAGGGGGGTGAGACTAGTGACATGGGAGGGGGTGACTGGTGACAGTGAGGGGGGTGACTGGTGACAGGAGGGGGGGGTGACTGGGTGACAGTGAGGGGGTGACTGGGTGACAGTGAGGGGGGGTGACTGGTGAGACAGTGAGGGGGGGGTGACTGGTGACAGTGAGGGGGTGGACTGGTGACACAGTGAGGGGGGTGACTGGTGACACAGTGGGGGGGGTGGGTGACTGGTGACACAGTGGGGGGGGGTGACTGGTGACACAGTGGGGGGGGGTGACTGGTGACACAGTGGGTTGACTGGTGACAACGAGGGGGGTGATTGGTGCCTGTCTGTCTGCTTCCTCTCCCAGACTGCAGCTCCTTCTCCTCCTGGGCTCTGTGTGAGAGGAGTAAACAGGAAGTGAGGTCACTTCCTGGCCCGCCTCTCCCATCACACAGAGCACTGCGGGACTGGAAGCAGGAGACCTGGCAGAGAGGAGGTGAAGCTGCCAGGTCTCATTGTGACTAGCAGAGCGGTAGATTGTGGGGGCCCCGCGCTGCATCAATTTGTTCATAGTCTGAGTGGTACGGTTATTCGGCTTTTGTAATTTCTGGGGATGTCTTGGGTAGGAAGCAATTTATAAGGCCAACGGTTAATTGGGGGAGGTTCTTGAAAAGTTTGGGAGATTGCCTGCCTGTTTTTTCCCTCCAGGTGATGAAATCCCCGTTGTTAAACACTGTGTCTAATCTTCTGGAAAAATAAATTTACGGTAAGTAAAAAATTTTTAGTTTTTTTCCTCTCTCCAAATACTAAAATGGGCTGTAAAAGCCCTTACCGGTAGACTAATAGAATAAAGTAACACTATATATTCTGCTTCTTTCACTGAACTGATCTATGTCAGTAGTTCAAATGGCAAGGTAACAATTCAGACATGTCCTTGCTGTTCCTGAAATTATGGCGTGTCTATTTGTAAGCTTAATTCAAAATTGAGAGTTCACCCATATTTTGTTTCGTTTCTTCTCTCTGCTGGCTTGCATGGAGACCTCCCTGGAAGCAGAGATATGGCTGGCACAGGTTGGTATTCGGATGGTCTAGCATGGGCGCAGGCTGCCCTGTAAAGTTTGTGTTTTTTGCTGTAGCTCCCATTCCAAGCATGGATATACCACCTTCTTATTAGTGCTTTGAGTGTGTCTCTGTAACCACATTGCATTTTTTAATCTTAATGTGCACCTGGACATTTTTATTTTTGGGCATTTGACCGCTATTTATATCTTCTTACATTTGCATTTTATTTATATTTTTACTTTTTAAACAGTTATCGCCAGATGCACATTTTGAGGTCTAAAGATGCACACTACTTTCCTTTAATTTTGTCTAATTTACTGATGGGTAAAAGATAGACCCTTCACTATTCGATATCTAAACCTTCTCTAAGGTAAATGACCAACCTAAAACTGAAAATAAACAAAAATATTTTATGAAGGGGTTGTGGTTGATACCACAAAAAGAAAGCACATATAGAAGGATGTGGACATTGTCTGGGTGGTCTAGGACCTGCCATAAATGTATAGGAATGTCTGCTACCGTTGGTTCAGAGAGCTTTTCAGCCTCACTAACTACAGATCTCACATCGTGCTGAATTACTTACTAGCAATATTAATAATGGATTACTACAGAACACTTATTGTGTTTTGAAAACGACTGGACTGTTGTTCAATTTCTGCTGCATAATGCAATCAAAACATTAGACCAGTGCGGTTATTAAATTCAGAGTTAAAGTCTACACTTCAAGAATTCGGTATTCAAATATATTTCCATGAGATGTGGGCTTCTATCTTCCTATTTACAGTAATGTTTTAACTTCTATGTGACTTTTGCAGGCCAAAGAATTTTGAGACTGGCGAAGTCTACAAAAAGACTTGGGGTGGCAAAGATGGAGCCTCCGACGAGGTTATTTCAAAGCAACCATATCAAACGAATTTACAGCAAACCCGCCCAGGACAGAACGGTGGCTACATTAAGAAGTATGTCTCCTTTTATTGGGTTTTAACTGATACTGTAACATTAATCTTCTTCAGATTTGGTAATACAAAGTACCATCATGGAACAGACCTGGTGCTGTGTATTTTGGTTAGATCCTTATTTTTAAAAGGATCTAAAAATCTTAGGGGGAATATAAATAAGTTTACCTTCGAACCGTTGTGTCTTTGTTAATGGACCGTATTTAATTTAGAAAGACCTATAGATTACAGGAAGACCTATGGATTGTATAAAATGGGAAAAGGGAAGAACGTTTAAATGTCTCTTATTTATGAATTGCCTACAAAGTGACTCGTCTTGCATTTTAAAGGAATTGTTTTTTGTGTCGGCAACAGGAAACCAGTAGTTAGAATTGGCACATCACATTTATCTCTTTACTTGGTCTGCCAGGATCACAAATGATGCTCGTGAAGATGAAATGGAAGAAAATTTGCATGAGGTGGGCGGCATACTGGGACAGCTTAAGAACATGGCTCTAGACATGGGCAATGAGCTTGACTCGCAGAACAAACAAATTGGTAGAATCAATGACAAGGTAAGTACTGACAATAGCAAGATATGTGTCTGGAGAAATGATGGTTGACCTACTCTTCCCAAGTATAAAGGGACACTGTAGGCACTATGACTATATCATATCACTGAAGTGGTTATAGTGTCTTAAGTCCCTGGCCCTTACTTGGGTTATTACTAAGGCAGAGATTTCAGACTTTGTTCTAGCCATGCTGATTCATACCAGCAGTGGGTGCTGTGATAGGCTAAAAAAGCAGTCACTGACACTCTGCCAATCACAGCCACCCGTTGCCACTCAGGCTAATGCTTTCTCACTAGCTTAAGCAACATAAAGGGGATGGGTTGCTGGGAGTCTCATGGAGGATTGCAAACCTTTTAATGCTGAATGGAAAGATGGTGCCAGGGATCTCCAGACACTAGAACAACTTCAATGAAATAATGCAGTGACAGCGCCCATTTAATCATTCTTGTATAAAGGTTCAATTCCAGTAATCAAGCAAAGCATGAAGAATAATCCTCTAAAAAACAACTTTAGTGTTCTCTAACTGCAAATATTAGAATTGTTTCAGTGTAAAATAATGCTATACCATGCTTGCCCATATTCAAAACACTAAACTTGTACAAAATTAGCCTGTGATCTTTATCTCAGTATTTTTAAAGCCACCGCAAGTTGTGCTGCACTGTACAGTGGGAGGATTATGGGGAATCCGCTGACAGTAGCCCAGTCCTAGAGTCGTAATGAAAGAGGTGTCGTAGAATGTCACAACAAAAAATACATATAAGCTGTATGTCCAACTGAAAATAAACAAAGATTGGCACAATCTGATTGCTTACTGTCGGATTATGCCACTCCTCACACCAAATCTGCAGCGGCCTGTAGTGGATATGGTACCAAAACGGACCCTTTAGTATGGTTTATAGAAGGGTGGGATACAACAAACACTGTTCACAAGCGGGGTGCAATAGTATCCTAAAAGTCCATGACGGTCTCTGAGTTGACCAGGGTTCACATTCCAAGTGACCTCTACCACTGACTTTGACTTCACCTGTAACGTTAAGTTTCCACACTTGTTTGTGGCTTTCTTAGTTAAATATTGGCATACATTTTCATGCCCTGTGTTCTTTTTAGGCGGAGGTAAACAAAGCTCGCATCGATCAAGCAAACACCACAGCGAAGAAGCTCATTGAGTGAAGACTTCAGCTCCTTTTAGCCTTTTTAAACTGTATGGCAAAAATGCTTTTCTGTAATTGTCTGGGGTCTTTAGGGAGGTAAATTCTCCTTCCCATCTTAACCGTGGAAGGTGTGTCTCCATTTTCCTAAATACATGAATACAAAGCATTATTGGTCTGAGGTATGTCTACACGTAGCATGCTGTACGTGCTCTGCTGCAACTCGTTTACCCAGGGGAGTGTAATTGTACAAGGTCAACTCTTCCAACATCCACTGTATTTATTTTAATTTCTCTGTTCTTTAAAGCAAATCTACAACATATAAAGGTGAACTTGACATGGAGAATTTTAGCACACATCGGGAGTTTTTTTTCCTATAGTCTAGGTGCTTTGATATGCAGGTTGTATCTTTGCGTTAAATATACATTTGTGATCACTTTATTTTATGTATCCTCTGAAATCTGTGAACTTGTCATGTCGTCTTTGAGAAGTGCCTTTTACCAAAGAATGTCAGACTTAATCATGCTGTGTTTTACAGTGTGTATACTCTTGAGAGAGCCTTTTTTCCAGATTTTACTTTCCATTGCTTGCAGTTCAACATTAAGCGTTTTGACGTCTTATAATGCCATAACTAAATGTTAGAAATTGGTTTCGGATCATCATAACTTTTTATTGCCTGTCTGAGCCTTTGAAATCTCTGCCCTTTTGCCTAATGATTTGTAAGTTCTAAAAAAGGTTTTAAAGGCCAGCGTTGCTTCTCGCATTGTGACAGTCCATCCCTGAACACGTCTGGGCTGGGTTTAAAAGGGATTCTCCACTAAAACCAAAACTCTTTGAAACTGGAAGGAACGTCATAGGCAGCTTGTAGCTACAAGATTAAGAACGTGAGTTGACATATAAACAATGTCCCTGTCTCTAGTAACCTTATCAGGGTTTATTTGCTAAATTGAGAATTCAAAGTTAATTTTACATGTAAGGTCAAAGTAGCGGAACCGGAAAAACTCTCCAAGTCCAGTATGCTTTCTGTTGGGCTACTCCAGCTTTATACTTGAAATCCACTTTGAATTCTTACTTTAGTAAATAATCCTGTATATTAAACATGCATTGTTGCAGTTATTATTTTTTTTACTAATTATGCATATGCACATATAGGGCTAGTCATTCTGCTTAGCACCAATTTAAAATAACTTGTATAAAATATTTTATTTTAACTTTGAACACCACCTTAAATTTGCAATATATTGTCTACTAGTGGTATTACTTTTTATACATCACTGTAACGTCTGAATAAAGTTCACCATGTGACTATATTGGCAGTTGTTCTGTCCCAAACGTCACAATTCAACATAGTTGAGACTCGGAATGAATTGTGACCTGAGTTCTGAATGTTTGATCTCATGTACAACCTTGTACCAATGAGCCCCAAGCAGAATCAGCACGGGGGTAGGAGTTTCACAGTAAAGTGTAAAAAAAATCAAACTGAATCTCGCATTTTAGGCTGAAAATCCAGCTGATTTTGTACAATTCTATCCAAAATTTGAAATTCTTGACCGTTCACAACAGGAACACTACCCAGAAAGCAGAATTATGTTTGTTTTTTATCTTAATGATATGATGTAAATGTACCAAGTAATACGGTTTATTTTACTTTTTGCTAAAACTTCAACTTACCTGAGCACACTAGGAGAGGAGACTGATTATAAAACCTATTTGGCAATATGCATTATTGAAGTTGCAGTAAAAGATAGTCATTACCCAGTATTCAAGACTAGGCCCCATCTCGGGATGTTCAAACATTAACAGGGTTATTCGCTAAAGCTAGAATTCAAAGTGAATTTCACATTTACAGGGACACTAGAGTCACTAAAACATAAACTTAATGAAGCAGTTGTGGTGTATAGATCATGCCGTGCAGCCTCATTGCCCAATTCTGACATTTAGGAGTTAAATCACTTTGTTTATACAGCCCTAGCCACACCCTCCTATAAGTGCCTTCCTAAACACTTCCTGTAAAGAGTCATCTAATGTTTACACTTCCATAATTGCAAAATATTTCATGTAGATAGAATGTCTTATCTCTTGCTTAGTTAATAGCTTGCTAGACCCTGCAAGTGCCTACTTTTATGTGATGAAAGTTCAGTTTTTAAGAGCAGGAGATACAAACTTTCTAAGTTACATCTGATTGACATCTGAACCATTTTGTTTTCATGTAGGCTGTCAGTCACAGCCGGGGAGGGGTGGCTAGGGCTGCATGAACAGAAACACAGTGATTTAACTCCTAAACAGCTGATAATTGAGCAGTGAAACTTAAGAGGCATGAGCTATACACTCCATGTAGACAGCTCATTAAAGGACCACTTTAGTGCCAGGAAAACACTCGTTTTCCTGGCACTATAGTGCCCTGAGCGTGCCCCCACCCTCAGGGTCCCCCTCCCGCCGGGCACCGGGATGAGGAAGGGGTTAAACTTACCTCTTTCTCCAGCGCCGGTCGGGGAGCTCTCCTCCTCTTCGGCTGAATGCATATAGGTTAACAGATTTAAAGTTCTTACCAACACATACATCCATTATTTATCTTTTTTTTTTTTTTTACAAGGATAGACAGAATTCCTTCCAAGACGCAGCGATGCTTACTACCTCCATCCAGCGTTTCATTTTCTCATTTGTTGATGGATTTAAGAGAGATTTATTGCTATTTCACACATGGTGGTTACAAAAAACATTTAATTTCTTTAGTAATTCTTTGCAAAGTCTTCTCAGTTCCTCAAAAAAAGAAAGGAAAATAAAATAAAGAGGGTTAGTTTGGTGTGATGATTTGCATGTAAAATGCAATAGTTGCAAGATGGGGAGTGTGTGGACATTGTCAAAGCAGTTTAGAAACTGACTGAAAATCTTCGTGTCCAGCACAAAATGTTTCATTGTAGTCCGCTTTGTTACAATTGCTGCTGACGTGACCCAGTCTGAATGATAGTTTAGTGACAATGTGAATGCCGATTTGTACAATAGGATATCTTTGAACTATGATTGTAACCTCACTTTAATTATATATCCTATGACTTTAATATGCTCAAACTGTATTTTCTATGAAACATTATCTCCTATATTGGCTGCTCTCTCTTCTCTTGCATCAAAGGATCAAGGGAGTTTAGTTATACAACATCTGGGGATCTAACTTTTTTGCCACCCCTGCTGTAAAAAAAAAAATGTTCTGGAGAAAACCGACGATGTACTCTAATGCACAGCCTGGGAGCTGCTGGCTGTGTACGAATGTTCTAACAGCTCTGTATGTAGCATGGATGGTGAGTAGGTTGTACTGTCCTCTGGGTACTGCAATAAAAAAAAATACACTTTTTTTTTTTCTTAATCAAAACTTTACTAGCAGTAGTTTGCCTTGAGCTTTCACTATTAGTTTACTTAGGATTTCCTTTTTACACACTATCACCTTACTAGCTTTTCAGACTTCAAGAAGTTTTTAACATAACATGAAGGAGTGCAGGGATTACCTCTGCCAATGCAATTCTTATTGTGCAGATGTTGAGCAATAAAGAGATCTATTGCCACCCATCCAGTTTTATTCCAGGAGACTCAGACTGTTTTGTTAGCAGTGAACCTTTTATAGGAGGAGATGTGATGGATTACTATAAAAGGCTGGCCTTTCTAGAAGCACACTGATGCCATTGTGTCTTTATACTTGCCATGCACAGTGGTGTTAAGTGTTTCTTAAACAACTAAAACTGCCATTTGCATTTAATGCATTCTACGTCCATAAGGTGTAGCCAGTGTATTGGAAAGTGTTTTATTATTTTTGTTTTTTGGCTGCAGATGTTATATATACTTAATTTTTTTTTTTAAACTGATGTCACTCGTATTGTGTAAAAGCTGAAGGGTTGCAGTTAACACGTCCACATCAAGGATTTATCCTACGGGGAGGAATGGCACAGGGTAATAAGAGTAAAGCGAGAACTGCTTGTCTCCTTTACTGTCGTACAACCTAGAACAGAAGTTGTATGTTATGGAATTGCTTAGTGCAAGTAAGTGATTTATAGGCACCTGGACATTGGGGCGAGATCTATATTCCTTCTGTATAGGGAGTCTATTTGGATTTATCCAGCTGAACACAATTTGTAAGACTCCTTGAGAGACTAAGTGCATAAAAGTCCATTATAGATATTACTTTAATTTGCACTAAGCAATTGTCTGATGGGTTATTATTTGTCTCTTTTCAATGTGTTTTAATAAAATGGCTAAAAGTCCAAATGTGTACTTGCTTTTATTTATATTTTTCAAGTGCAGGGAATAAAGGTAAAATATTAGGGCAGACAAATAGCTTTTTTGTTTTTTTTTTATTTCAAATATGTAAACTTCTGGTTCAAAGCTTGTCTCCAGGCCTGGCCATAATAATCACTTATTTAACCAGGAAAGGGACATTCAGATTACTCTGGTTTTCTAGTACGTCCTGGGGATGGATGGAGATAGATATATATTTTACACACACACCTCTCTCAATAATTTGTGTGAATATTTTAGAAAGTTATAGGTGGAAACAGGTGAAGTGGCTGTACAAGTGTGAATACCTCATTAATCTAAATTGAAGTCTTGTTCTTTTAATACGCACACTACTACTACTCTAAGACTTTATAATGTGTGTATTTGTTGTTAATGTCACAAATTACTTTAGCTTTAGAGGGACATTATACCAGAATTACTAAAACATAATAGAATGGTTCTGGTGTCTATAGCATGTCCATTGGCACTCTAACCACTGCCTGTTCAGAGAAAATGCAGTGTTTACATTTCTAAAGAAGGATGAGGTTTGGTTAACTCAATTATACCCCAATTTATTACTTATGGCTCCAAACGGAGCAAAAAAAATCTGATTTTATATTTGGATTAAATTAAAAATCTTTTATTAAAGATGGCACTTGTACACCGTCCTGAACAAAAAAGCCTCACACTAAAAACAGTAGGCCAAGTAGAATTGGGAGGAGAGGGAAAGATAATTTTAAACATTTAATCTCTATGAAGAGGGGCCAGAAACAAACGTGTTTCTGTAATTAAACCTGTAAACCTGTGTTGGTATATAGATCAAGCCACTGAAGTTTTACTGCTTAATTCTCTGCCATTTAGGACTCAAATGACAATTTGTGCTGCCATAGTGACTCCTCCCCCAGCTTTTAGTTACATTCACTCCTTGAACAGAAATCTTTATTTTGACTCTTAGGATCAGTACCAGTGTTTAATTTTAAGACTTGTGGAATTCCTCTTTATCGCTGAGCAGCATTAGAGAGTTACAAGGTTACGGTGATGTATAACTGCCATATATGGTTTTTATAGCTTCCAGATGTGTTTGGGAAATTGTCATTAAACAGTTTGAGTGTTTTGTGTAATGCTCACTCTGTCCACAGTGCTATTTAAAATGCCTTTTGTAGCCGCTCCCTTTAAGGATATTGTTTATTAATGATCAGGCGGTCGGCACCAAAAGTATTCTGAAAGCAAAGAAAAGGGCCAAAGGGCATACTGTTGGGGACAAGTCTTCCTGTTTGTTTTATTTGGCCCTACTGCAATGAACGACATGGGGACAACAGACCTGGCATACTGTACCTTAATGGGCACTGTGAGTTGACTGCAAATTACTTTGAAATCACACACGGTCACAGAATACTCTCCAACATTAAGCACGTTTGGTGTCGGTAAGATACTGTGCAGTTTATTCACTAAACATCAAGTTTTAGTAAACAAACTGCAAAACATAAAATAGCTAAGCTGTACACATTGCAAGTTTGCTCTTTAACCAGTCATTTCTGGGTGAAGCCCTCTAACCGCTACGGTCGAGTTTTTCAGAATAAGCAGAACGGTTCCCCATATTAACATATGAGTTTATTTTCATTCCCATAATAAATTAACATGATGTGCTGAAATGGATGGATATAAACTTGTATCCAAGCAAATAATTAACTTTAATTCAATTTGCGGTCATCGGCTGCATTAAAAACCAGTAAGCCATTGCTTTATATTAACCTTTAGAAAATGTTTATATTACATTAATACATATACAATATTCCTGCTCGATGTAAGGTCCCCTTAAACAGATTCAGCAATTGCTTCACTATATAGCTGGAAGGATACTACCGGTTTGTTAAATGTTCAGCTAGCGGTCTTTAAATGTGTCCCATAAGAGTGTAGATACTTTAGTGTTTTTGGCTCTTGGTAAGCTGGGGCTTTGCAAGCTGTAAACTGTACATCCAGGGCTTGGCTGGCTTTAGGCATGGTGTCGCCATAAAAGTCTCTATCTGGTGTACGTGGTAGTCATACAAACTTCTTCCTGGTCGCTGTAAACCGTTCCATGTACTGAAAGAAAAGTCATTCCATTATTTATGCTGTTTAACATATTTAAAAATAGTTTGTAACTTGGAAAAAAGTCAATAGTGGATTATGTCAAAATGGAGCCATCAAACAGCTCATTGGAGTGGTTATGGTGACGTAGGTTTAGTGACATTTTCCGAAGTTTGTCAGTTTGAGAGACCTTACAAAAAACGTAGCTCACTGGCAGCTACACTGATAATATGGAATCAACACTTCCAAGTGAAATTCTGTCCTTGCTGGACAGCAATCCTAGGTTAGGAATTTCTGGGGGTGATTTAGTACATAGCTCTCAGTATATCATTGCTACACAGCCTGGATGGAATTATGCTTGGCAATGTGAAAGTGACGTAAACCACATACAAATGTATTAACACAAAGTGGAGAGAGATTTTTAAAGGAAAAGCTGTTTGCTGCCCCCCATCCACTTACAGAAATACATGCCCTATGCACAAGCAGGGATCTCCATGCCAATTCTGTAAATATATGTATGCTATCAAACTTGGTAACCACAACCACAGGCGCTCTGCAAATCCGTCCGGGTAATTCACTATACACCCTCAGGGCACTATAGTGCCAGGAAAACAAGTGTTTTCCTGGCACTATAGTGGTCCTTTAACTACAATTCAACCTGCATTAGGCGAGGACACCAAGGGAAATTTATAGTAAGGATGTCACAAACTCTTTAAAGCGTCTGTCTGCAGTCAGGTTGTGAATTGAAAACAGGTCACTCAATCCTCTTGGGTCTGGGACTTTGTGCATACATTTGACAAGGAAGTATTCTCCCGGCATGGTGGGCGTGGCTAAGGAGGCAGGCTTATGGTGCAGCATTGAGCAAAAAATAAACTCAACTGTGTGTGCAAAATATATAACGATTTGACCATGCAAACAAATACAGCATATTATTGTGGCCAAAATCTATAAAAAAAAAAAAAAAAAGCAGTTAAGTTCTATTGGAGTCTGGAGTGGTCCTTTAAATCAGGCTTCCCTAAACTCCGGCCCTCCAGATGTTGCTGAACTACAAGTCCCATGATTCTCAGCCTATTTCATTCATAAAATCATGGGAGTTGTAGTTCAGTAACATCTGGAGGGCCGGAGTTTGGGGAAGCCTGCTTTAAATTAAGTTTTGTTGGTTTTCTCATGCCATACTAAGGTGATCTGGCAACATTCCAATCATGTATACATATATTTAATTTAGAAAATTCCTGTATAATATATATATTTTGGACATGTATTAAGGAACTTCCATTTTGACTGCTTTCTTATTAGATTCATTTATATTGAATCCAGAGCAATTCTCTCTGACACATAACAGTACATTAATATATTCAGTAATTTCCAGAGCAAACGGTTTTAACACATAGACATGAGCTGGGCATGCTACGGTCCTAGACCACTGACCTTTTCATAGCCTTCCAGGTCTCTGAGCTTTTTTATTTCAAAAAGGTTTCCCTCCACTGCAAGTAGGGATATCTGTGAGTCACTAAGAATACTCTGGGGTAACATACTGAGCTCCAGGCAGTTCTCCTCCAGACGTAGAACCTTGAGACGTGGACAGTGTGAAATCTGCACAGAGATTTGAGATATCTGCAGGAAAGAAAGTATATGGTTACATTATCGAATGCAAAACAAAGAAAAATGGGAGAAATGTCTTAAAGTCTGTGAGGCAGTTGGAAAATTTTAAATATATTCCATAATTCGAATCTGCAGATATAACTTGAGAATAAGTAACAACTGAAATGATATTCTTAAAGCTGAAAAAGCTAAACAAAGAAAGTTCATACTTTTCTACGCACCACAATCCCTACACAGAACTGTAATGGGTACAGTGCTAGGAGTCCCCTGGTCTGTCAGAGGGAGTCGCCCTGAAGCCGCAACTCCCACTGGCACCACGGGCGTCAACGTAGGAGATCTGCATGTTTTCCCCGTGGGTCCACTAGGGTTCCCGATGCTCCGTTCCCTCAATAGCTTGGTGACTGGCATGAACTGAAGTCTATCAGGAGAGAGAATTCTAGCTCATCAAAGACCTTTATAGAACCATTTTCTGCAGTGACCTAGGGATATTTTCTATTTAGTCACAATGCCTGTTCTGACAGATGTCCTGAATGGCAGCAATTATATCCTTGGGTTCATCCACAGGTATGGTAGGAGCCTTCCTAATCCATAATGCTGACACTATTGGTGAAGATCCACCATCCCCTCCACATCCAATGCCGTGTCACCCTTTTTGCAAAGTCCAGCAAGGACTCTGCGGTGCTGCTCCTCAAGTAAAGCCACAACATGGGAGGTCACTGGACCCATTGGGTAAGTGATTACACCTGTGTTTGGGTATTCTCGTTTTCTCTCTCGAGGCTCCGTGATACAAGCTATGTTTCAGCTCTCACAATGCCTTATTAGGCATCACCCAGACCTCTATGCTGTTGCCAGTACTTTCACCTAGTGTATGTTAGTTCCCATCATGTGTGTTTCCCTATATAAGGCACTACGGGGGGAGACCAGAGAGACTTACTGACTCCTTATCTGAATGCAACCCAGCAATTCACAATCTAGCAAATAATTCTGCAGACTACTGTTCCAAAAACCCTCTAGCAGACAACTTAAAGGTTCCCTGGAATGTTGGACTTAAAGGACCACTATAGGCACCCAGACCACTTCAGCTTAATGAAGTGGTCTGGGTGCCAGGTCCAGCTAGGTTTAACCCTTTTTTCTATAAACATAGCAGTTTCAGAGAAACTGCTATGTTTACATATGGGTTAATCCAGCCTCTAGTGGCGGTCTCATTGACAGCCGCTAGAGGGCTTCCGCGCTTCTCACTGTGAAAATCACAGTGAGAAGATGCCAGCGTCCGTAGGAAAGCATTGTGAATGCTTTCCTATGAGACTGGCTGAATGCGTGCGCCGCTCTTGCCGCGGATGTGCATTCAGCTGAGGAGGAGGGGAGGAGGCGGACAGTCCCCCTCCCGGCGCTGGAGAAAGAGGTCATTTTAATCCCTTCCACCCCCTAGAGCCCGGCGGGAGGGGGACCCTGAGGGTGGGGGTACCCTCAGGGACTATAGTGCCAGGAAAACAAGTATGTTTTCCTGGCACTATAGTGGTCCTTTAACCCTGCGATGTAAACTGTTTGCATCTGCAGGGTTAAAACATGAGGGACCTTGAGCTGAAGTGGTCTGGGTGACTATAGTGTCCCATTAATCCAGGTTTTTCCCCTGAATTGCAGAATTTATAAAGTGAAAATCTGTCCATCCTTGGACTAAGAGTGCTGTGCTAACCCACCCACCTACATTTACCTTCAAGATTGGATGAAATTACAGTTAACAGTGCAAGCGTGTAATTTCTGCATTATCAGTATAGCTAAAGAGGGTGGACTATGAAATTCGGGGCTGACACTCACCATAATCCGCACAATGAGTTGTAGTGGTTATGGTGTTTAATTTACCTCTTTAATAATGCAAAGATTTCTTTATTACCTTCCTGTGTGTAAATTTTATTTTTTGACATTCAACTATTTCACTTACCTGATTCTGATTTAAGTTTATTTCGATGGCTTGCACTCCCAAAACCTCGTCTGGTATAGCCTGAATCTTGTTTTTAGAAAGGTCCACTACATCTAGGTGTCGCAGGGTGCAGAGCTGGGATGGTATAGCTCGCAGTTGGTTTCCTGAGAGGTTTAGGGTCTTTAATGCAGAAAGCTGGCCAAAATCAGCCGGCAGCTGGCTGATTTGGTTTCCGGAAAGATGCAAAGTTTCCAACTTTTTCAGCTTGCATAGTTCTTCTGGGAGTCTGGCTGGCAAAATATTTAGAAAAAAAAAATTATAGATATGCATCAAAAGCAATCCAAACTTATATTCTATAGTTTTACCAACAATTATACAACACATTATTTCCAAGCGAAGGGCTAGCTAATATTTTCTAAATGTTTCCGTCTAAAGAGAAAAAAATTAAATGTAAACGGCCAATTTTAAATGACCACAATTCACAGCAATTTGGGACAAATATACATTTTGCTATTCACAGCAGGACTTGACAAACTTGGTTTGAATCTAAGCACCAACTAAACTAGTTAGGATCCAGGTTTTTTTAAACTAATAAAGCTTTATTTTTAAAGAAAAATATACAATTCTTAAAGAGAGACTATAGTCACTAGATAAACTGCAGCCTAATGTAGTTGTTCTAGTTGGTCAGACCTCTTGGAGAGTTTTTCATTTGGAATGATGAACCTGATTATTAAAAGACGTACACAGACATTGCATAAGCTCGATGTAGAAATTAATGAGACAAAAAATTCCCTAGTGGAACATATGTCATCAGAACAATATTCCAATACATTAATAGACATCCAGACCAATTTAGAAAAACTAGAGAAAAGTGTAATAGACATTAAGAAAAGAAAATACCAGAGAGATAAAGAAGACTATGCAAGGGGGGAAGTTAGAACACATACAAAGAGAAACAATAGGTTTCAGACAAATAATGGCCAAATGGTAAATGATTGGGATAACAGCCAGCACTATTACCGCAGGGGGAGAAACAATAGCCCTACAGTTAGGAGAACACCCTTACGTAATAAACATTTAAAAGACCATAGAAGAGAGAAGTCACAGGAAGGTCTACCACAAAGATCAAAACCACCTGCCAATGTTCAACCACAATGGGAGAAAGTAGTAAGGAGGAAACAATTAAGATCCCCAATTAGACAAAAAGAGAGATCACCAAGATCTAACTTAATGATAAAGAACACTCAAAATATGGATATACATAGAAATAAATATAAAGATAGGGAAAATTCTACACACAATAGATTCTTACCATTGGCGACATCCACCAATGGTGAGGATTTTTGGAATGGCCACATGAAGGGACGCCACAAGGACTCCCCTATGCACCATATGTCCCCAGGAAAGAGAAGACGGAGTTTAGAAGAAGGGGAGTTAGAGGAGGGATACGTATACAAAAAAGAAAGGAGGGAAAAATACCCAAGGAGAACGGGATTTTCAACCTTTCTAAACGAGAACTAACTCCATCACAAATAGCATTGTTACAGAAAGGATTGAAGTTCGCACCCACAAAACCACTTGATAAATTCAGCGTATATCTAGATTTAAATAGGTTCAAGAGAAAACTATGTATCAAAAAAATTTTTATGAAGACACCATTAACTAGGGTCCAAGGGATGAGTCAAGAGGGGGATATTGTTCATACGGATCTAAAGGCGAAATCCACATTTTTTCCAAAGGGTTGCATCTCAAATGAGATGATAACCTTTGAAAAAATGGTTATGAGGGATATTCAAAAAGTCAAAAAACCTAAGAACAATAATCTAAGTTTTAAAGAGAGAACAGCATTAAGAGAATTAAGAGAAGATCACACTATAGTGATTAAACCGGCAGACAAGGGAGGAGGTATAGTCATCCTAGACATAGAGGAATATGTAAAAGAATCCTTAAAATTATTGAATGATCGTAACACATATCAAATCTTACCGAAAGACCCCACTAAGGACATCACTAATAGTTACAACATCCTTATTGAAAAAGGTAAAGCACTAGGAGTTTTAAATCAACGGGAATATAAATTCCTTAATGTATCACACCCAAAAATTCCAGTATTTTACTATCTCCCGAAGATACATAAGGATAGAGATAGACCACCCGGGAGACCTATTGTCTCAGGGATTGGATCTATCTCTAGTAAATTATCCCAGTATATCGATAGATGCCTACAAACCATTGTAAGTACCAGTCCTAGTTACTTACGTGATACCATTCATATATTACAAATTCTAAATGACATAACATGGGATGATAATTATCATCTCGTGACAGCCGACGTTAGTTCGTTATATACGATTATTTCTCATGATATGGGTTGCAGAGCTACCAAATTCTTTTTAGAAAAATCACAGAAATTCTCTGAGAAACATATCAACTTTATAATTGAGGGTATAGAATGGATCCTCACAAACAATTATTTTTGGTTTGAGGAGCAGTTTTATCTCCAGACATGTGGAACGGCGATGGGAACGAGGTTCGCGCCCAGCTACGCCAATCTGTTCATGGCACTCTGGGAACAAGAGTTTATCCATGACGATGATGGGTGGGCTGCGGGCCTCGTTACCTATCGCCGTTACATCGATGATATATTTTTTATTTGGAGAGGAGACCAGGATTCTTTAAATTGTT
Source organism: Pelobates cultripes (assembly GCA_933207985.1). Classification (NCBI taxonomy): domain Eukaryota; kingdom Metazoa; phylum Chordata; class Amphibia; order Anura; family Pelobatidae; genus Pelobates; species Pelobates cultripes. The sequence continues at coordinate 40,648 of CAKOES020000051.1, forward strand.
TTCTAAACCACCTTAATACAAATGATTGGGGTATTCGCCTTACTTGCAACTCTAGTAAAACTTCGGTCGAGTTCCTGGACCTTAATATATATATAGAGGGAGGTGTATTGAAAACTTGCACTTTTTTTAAGAAAGTAGATGTAAATAGCTATATATGCGAAAATAGCTGCCACTTCTCACCTTGGTTGCTAAACGCACCTAAGGCACAACTTTTACGGATTAAACGAAATTGCACTGAAGAAGATAAATTTAGGGAACAATCAGTTAGAATTATCAATGATTTTAGTGAAAAAGGATACAAGAAAGAACTTCTAGAGAAAGCATACATAGAGGTCGATAGCATTGATAGGAATGAACTAATTAAATATAAAGATAAGAAAACAGACCCAGAATTTCAGAATCTGAATTTTATCTGTGACTTCAACAGCAACAATAGACATCTGAAAAAAATCATACAAACACATTGGTCTATTCTAATGGGTGATCCTATGCTTAACTCCATTCTTCCGGAAAAACCCACAATTACCTATAGGGGAGTACGTAATTTAAAGAGCAGTTTGACACACAACCATATACCACCTAAACAACAAACGAAACATTTCCTTAACCAATCATACGGATTTTATGGCTGCGGCACATGTGGAGCCTGCAGGGGCACCAACAGTATAAAATGCCACACAACAGAATTTAATCCCCCAGGGAATGGAACTAAACAATTTAAGATCAAACAAATGATCACTTGCCACTCAAACAAGGTTATTTACATGATCACTTGTCCCTGTGGACTAGCCTATATAGGCAGAACCATAAGAACATTAAACACCAGGATACAGGAACATATACGAAACATCAAAAAAGGGTTTGAAAAACATAGCGTTTCACTGCACTTTAAAGAAAAACATAATTGTGATCCCCACTTAATGAATTTTATAGGAATACAAAGAATTGTTGTGAATTGGAGAGGTGGAGATCTGTTGAAACATATAGGACAAACAGAGATGCAATGGATTTTTAATTTAAACACTATGCAACCATATGGGCTTAATGACGATTTTGAGTTATGTCACTTTTTATAATAGACACCATATATTAGGTGACTTTTTATACATACATATAGTTTTTAATACTTTTTAATATTTCCTAATATTTAATGATACTTTTAATATATATATTTTTTAATATATATATATTTTTTAGTGTTAACTATACATTTTATCTTTGTTAATTCAAGACAACATGGTTACTATACATCGTCATTAAGACATATAAATAAAGCAGATTGCAGTTTTTTATACTTTATAGTTGATGTATCTTTAAGATTGATGGAACTCTGATTTTTGTATATATTCTCTTTTTCTTTTTATGTATATACTCCTTCTTGAGTATGGATGTATAGGGTAAAATGGTATACAGCACAGCCGAATAGGAATGGAAGTTTTTCATTCCATTGTGCCCATACCTTGCCCTGAACTGAAATGGTGGGAATGGAAAAGGGGCGGACCTAAGAGAACACACACGAATTGTGGGGAACATTGACGAGGACGGCATCTCGTGTAACCGGAAGTGACGTCACACGCACGCTACATCGTGCACGATGACGTCACGAAAGGTTAGAATACGCAGCACGACGCATGCGCCCAACGCCGTCCGTGGTTGGCAGTATCACGGATGACGTAGCCCTAACCCCTCCTATCCAGGAAATAAAAAAGAAGACCGGCGGCATGGACGGCACCGATTGAGAAAGCTGAGGATCAGCGAAACGCGTCTCGGACAACAAGACTGTACATTTGGTCTGTTATTTTATATATTTTTATTTAAATAAATACTTGTTAATTTTTAATCTTCAAAGAATTGTCCATGCTGCTATAAAGGAGGGTAGTGACACCCTATACTGTCACATCTGCTATCTTTACTCAGAGCCTAGTTCAAGGCTCTGGACAAGGTGAGAAGCCCTAATTCATTTCATCTATATACACTTTGTTTGGGATCTCTGCACCAAAGAAGCTTTTCTCTCTTTGTCTTTGTTTGAGGTCTGCATTTGATACGGATGATACAGGTGTGTGTCACCTTTAAGTACACACAAGTGGAAGAGATCAGAGCCGGTCCTTAAGTGGCTCTATATCATGTGAGTGGATCCATTATTGTGATTATTTACACCACTATTTCTCTAATATACTACACTATATAGTGTCTATTTTATTCCCTTGTAGGGAATTTACTATATCACTTTGTTAACCCTTAGGGGTAAGTGCTAATTTTAATCAGCGCTACACACTTTGCTCTGTACACCGGTTGGTTTCATAGTGCACTTTTGTATACTAGTTGTTCTAGTGTCTATAACCTGTCACTGCAGGATTTCAATGTAAACACTGCCATATCAGAGCTACTGACATCACTAAATGGCGCGCGAGGGAGCAGAGCAAGAAGATTACAGTTCCCTCGTCTCCACACTCTCTCAGCCTGCCACCTCGGAGTGAACGTGGTGCTAAGGACAAAATTCCTAGTCGCCGTGGTGACCTGGGATTTGTCTAGCCCTGAGTTACATAATATAATTTGGATTATATTCAGTGAACTGAAAATAGTGGTTTATTGAGAAATACCTTACACTTTTTTTTAGGCAATCCAGCGTTTGACATACAGAGTTGAAGAAATAGCGGAGTTCCTGATACATAAAAGTTTGAAATTCCCAGGCCATGCGTTCCAAAAGTTCTGGTTTAGTGGATAACCCAATTACAAATGGAAAAAAATCTCTAGCTCAGGCATCAGAAACGTTTTTGCTCACTGGTGCTACAGCAAGAATCTTTACTATCTGCATAGACTGATCCCCCCATAAGGGCAATCCCAGCTCGGCTATTCCTGCAGTATAAACATATGAATAAAAATCATCTAAACATAAAGTGTAATCTAAACCTATGTCTAGGCAACAGTTGAAACATACCCTGGTTCACTGCGTAGTAAACTAAGCTGTGTGCTGCGATTGGAAGAGAGTGCTAAGGAAGTATCAGCCAATCAATGTCTTTCAAACGCAGAAGCATAAATTCAGACTTTCCCACAATGCAGCGGAAGGGGTGGTCCCGGTCTAACCACTCCTAAACAGTTTGAGAAAAAGCCATGGGACAGTGCCCAGCAACAAAACCGCTACACTGATCGGTAGCTGTTATGTTGTTTAGAGTGCGCCCCTTTAACTCACACTTTTATCCTTCTGCGTGAGAACCGTTTATTAACATTCGGGCAAATGCTACAAGTTTTAGAATGAAATGTTGTATTTCTTAAACTGTGTACTTTGTCTTTAAGAGATATTGCAAACTGACAAGGTGTTAGAAATGGAACATATTGTTTTTCATAGATGTTTCTTTAAGTAATAACCTCAGTGCATATGTTTGCGCCATTTTGTCCCAGACGAATTACAATAACAATAATGCATAAACAAGCTTCAAGGCTATGCTACGACACTTGCAGTACACAATATACTGTGGTAACCCCAAGTTAATGGAACTTCCCCAAATCCTGGAATCTCCCACGACTGTACACTTACGACTTAGTATAAACAACAGATAACCTATTCAGACTTTAAGATGCCATCTTGAACTAAGTCAGGAAAATTTCCATGATGTTTGAACCCTTTAGTTATGGCCTTGTATGTTTGCCAAATTAAGGGAGGTCCTAAAATGAATAAAGTAAATGAACTACGGTAACCCTAAAATGGAGACACCTAAGTTATAAATAGGTGTACTTTTAAATGTTAAGAAACAGAGGAGAGACTTGGAGACAGACGCTGCTCCATCTTAAAATGAAAGAGAAGCTGACATGATGACATGTTCAGAAGGGTATGTTAACCTATTAATGATATTTGCAAGCATGTAATTTAATCTTATAAACTCTGCTATAATGGATTTTATATTGATATTTTTATATAATAAATATCCAAAAAAGACAAAACTATTGCTTCCAAGACAATCCTTATTTTATATTGTATTCTCAATTATTTATATATGTTAAATAAAGGATCTCTTACTGACTATATAAAATTATGGCTAAGATATCTGTATGGTTAGCCCTACTAAGTTCTATGCTTTAAGACATTATAGTGGTAAATAAGGGAACCACATGTGGTTACAGAAGGATGTATGTGGAAGCCAGAGGCAGGATACATTTGCCATTTCTGATTAAATATTTCATTATTATATGCTAATGATGCTTAATAAAAAGACAAAGAAACAAAAGAGGTGGCATTCACCAACTACATGGGGTCAGACTGATTGTTACAGAAAGCCCGGGGCTGCAAATTTCAAATTGAAGAGACAGCAACTGCAAAAAGGATCCAGCACTCAAAATGTCTTAAAATAACTAGTGTGTGCAAAATAAACCGGTTACTGTAAAACTTTGTGAGTATTGGATCCTTTTTGGAAATAAAGCGACATGCATCACTTTAAGACTACTGTCTCAGCCAGCAGCTTTAGCTTTGAATTATATAGTTGTCTCACTCTGCAACCTTTTACCTGATTCTGATTTCATATGTTTTCCACACCCACTCCAAGGGGCACACTGATCTAACCAGTGCCCAAAACCTAGGAATGCTGAAAAAGTGCATTTGGCTTGCCGAACAGATTTACACATGTGCAGACAGAAGGTCTCTTCACCTTGCAATACACTGCCCGGGGGAGAAGAGAGGGAGTCTGAACAGTGTGATCATGCAGAGTAGGCTTGGGTGTCTGTATCTATATCCTAATGCTGCACAATGACGACCTGTTTCTGTCATTAACGGACTGGTCTGAAACGAAGATGGGTGGGTAAGAGAAAACGAGGGAAGGCTGAAGAAACTCCCCTATCTGAGAGGCGTGCCCAACAATGCAATCTGACTGCATTGTTCATAGGAAATTTAGACATATTTATTACATTATTTTCCATTTTTTTTATTGCTTTTTATTTTTGTATGTATATTGGTTTAAAAAAAGTGTTTGCTTGCTGGTTTAAAAAAAATAATAGCCAAGTGATGCAGGTCCCTTAAATAAAAATACTGTATTTTCTGGCGTATAAGATGACTTTTTAACCCTGGAAAATCTTCTCCAAAGTCGGGGGTCGTCTTATACGCCGGGTATAGGGTCTATATGGCTGCCGGGGGCGCCCTGCGCCCCCATCGCCGGCCCTTCTAATGCTGCAGCCGCCTGAGCGCTCTATAGAGAGCGCTCAGACGGCTGCCGCACTGCCTCTCTTCTCACCTCCCCTTCCCTGTGCAGAGTGGGTGGCCGAGCTCCTCTTCGTCCTGTCAGTCCACACTGAGTGCTCACTTCCTTTCAGTCCGGCCGGGAACAGGTAACTGAATCTCCTGTAACGCGCGGTACCCGGCCGGACTGACAGGACGAAGAGGAGCTCGGCCACCCACTCTGCACAGGGAAGGGGAGGTGAGAAGAACGTAGGGAGGATTGGGGGGGGGCAGGGGGTGGAGTAAAAAGAATGGAGGGGGAGAGTAAAAAGAATGGAGGGGGGGATTAAAAAGAATTGTAAAAAGAATGGGGGGAGTAAAAAGAATATATCGCAATTAGCCTCCTGTGTGCTAGACCAGCAGGCATGGATTATATGCCCAAACAGCCTGGCACATACCTGGGCTTTAAATGCTATTTCAGATTATCATTATTTAATGTCTTGCTGTGTAGCTCTGTCTGCTCACTGTACATTATCGCTAATTTTTATTTGGTGTGCATTGGAAGAGGGGTAGTCTTATACGGCGAGTATATCACAAACTCTATATTTTAACTGGAAAAGTTGGGGGTCGTCTTATACGCCGGACAATACGTTACATTAACATCATAAAGTATGAGACCAATTTTTAAAATCTCTTTTTGCCTTCAGCTGGCAATTCTGTGTTTGTACATTCTATATTTGCAGTGTAAACAGATGATGATATTTAACAAAGTATACTCCATCATGAATGAATTGCAACATGTTTTATCTGTTTTAGTGACAATATTCCTACAAGGTCTTGACAAAGTCTCACTAGGATCTGCTAGCAGCTATACTGATTCTCTTACTCAGTCTGTTATGGTTCAGTGACAAGCTTTTGAGAACGCTGAATTTCCCCATCCACGGTGGTAACACTTCTATCTTGTTACTGGACAGATTAATTGTCCGTAGGTTTCCTACCAGTCTCTGCAGATCCTCTGGGAACTGTGTTAAAACAAAAAATAGACATACATTGGAGGCTCAGGCTGTAGCACTGATAAAGCATCAAGTTTTTGCATGGATAGCATGGTGCCATCTCTCACAAGGTAGGAAAAAAACATATCTAACTGATTGCCCCAGTGTAAAAGGGACACTATAGTCACCAAAACAAATACAGCTTAATGTAGTTGTTCTGGTGTCTACTCCCTGTCGGTTTTTTGCTGTAAACACTGCTTTTTCAGAGCAAAGGCAGTGCTTACAGTACAGCCTAGGGACCCCTCTAGTGGACACTCCTCAGACAGCTACTAGATGTGGTCCTGGCTTAGCTCAGAGTCTCCACGCTCTGTATGGAGACACTGAACTTTCCCCATAGAGATGCAATGATTCAATGGATTGGATGAGAAGCCAAAGATGAGTTACGCTTTCTAATATATATATATATATATATATATATATATATATATATATATATATATATATATATATTTATTTATTTATTTATTTGATATAGGAGCAGAAATCAAAAAAAGTTCTAGAACACTGTAGCGTTAGGAACATGTTTGTATTTCTAATGCCATAGTGTTTCTTTGAGCCATTTAACCCCAAAGTCTGCAAGCCAGCACCCAATCACTGACTCTTCTTCCTCTGCAGGTCTGAGGTGTCAATCAGGAAGTCTCAGACTGAGAAATGCTGAAAGGGTGAGCGTCAACTGACATTCTCAGCCCATCACTAGCTCCACATTCAGAAAACTGTAGCCAGTAAGTGAAGAAGAAAGTTTTTTGCTCCGTCTGCTCTCCTAAGTAGCATCATGCCCCACCGTTCTTGTGGCTGTTACTCAGGATGCTGTAAAACTGCAAAATGAGAAGAAAAGCAGTGCATCTGGAGGCCATGAGACCAGTCAGGTAAGATTAAAAGATGTTCTCATCTCGTTTGTCAGGAACAAAAGTTGTATTTCAGCCCTGATATAAAGTATCACATACACAATCAAGCCATAGGCTATCTCCTTTAAACGTATCTTCTCTTACCTCTGGTAAACCCTTTTCTGTTAACTGGAACACACCGGTCTTCTGTGCTGTCTCTATGTGGGCTTTCAAGGCACTGTTTCCCATGGTGTCCAAGAGGAGAAGAGAGGGATTCTCAGAGCAAAAACTACCAGCAGGACTTTCGATAGTAGCTGCTCACCTCATCAAAGTCTCTTTTGGAATGAAAAAAAGTAATTGTTACAATAATGAGCTACTCAAAACACATAAACCCTTCTATTGTTTTCTACCTTAATTACTGAAGTGACATAGATTTGTTGGTATCACGGCACATCGGGAATTCCACACATATTTTTCTGGCAAAGATATACAGTACAAATGAAAGTATGTATGTTGCTACATATTAGGATCAGGTATGACCCAAGAGCCAGGTAGCAAAGCTAAGACAATAAATAAGGCTTTGCCTAAGGAGCTTTAGATCGCTCTGTGTATTAACCTGTTCTGTGCCATGGCAGAAAGATAAAAAGTAGTTTAATGTGCTTCAAATAAACAATTACATTTATTAAAATCTATACTCTGCTTAAGATCTATTATATCCATAGAATCACCTGCCATTCTCTTATTTTGTACATTTTTATTTTCGTAGTACAATGGTGATATCACAAACGATTGTGTACAATTTGAAATCAGATAATATAGGAAATTAGTAGAATAACTTGCTTAATTAGTAGACAACACTAACCATGTTATATGCTAGCCATATCGCATGAAGAATAAGCATGTTGCATAGCAATAGACAAAATATAATCAATGTCAACGAAACAATACACCTAGGAGTTCTAGGTGCGAGATAGTTAGGTGAAGAGCCGATGAAAAAAAACAAAAAACTCACACTGAAATAATAGAGAAATAATTTGCTCAATGGTCTCCACTGCTGACCAGGATAAATGGATGGCTATTGTAGCGGAATGAACCTTGGACTGTTACCCCTATTCCTGCTATGGGCTGTCCGTATCTTGTCCCTCCTGTTATTTCCTTTGCTTCGTGATCATAGTCCCTGGATCATCGTGTTCTTGTCCCTGTTCGTCTGGCCATTCGGTAAAATAACAGTCATCTCACATATTAACATATTGCTCGACAACCAAACAAATTACCGAATGCCAGACCACCCATGTGGAGTGTGCCACTCCTTAACCCCAGTAACCTCTGTTCAAACCTCCACCAACCGCAATAACCTGAACATTCAAAGTGGTCGGCTGGGTGGCCGCCGTTCGTATGTGTGAACATGTGACGGTGGCCATCTTTAGCCATGAACAGAGACAGCGCTGTTCGGTCGTCAAGTGTATGGAACAAAAATCTGACAGCGTGAACACGGCTGGGACTTCCCCCTTCCTTTATGGTCGCGGGGCTTCAGACGAACAAAGTGGCGTTCGGGGGGAGCAAACTCCCGAACAAGATACACAGAAAGAATATCTGCACGAACAGTTCGTGACGTGTTTTTTGCATATTTAATACTTCCAAAAAAGACCGACCACACAGCCTGATTTCATGGAACCTTTTTGGGCAGGCACCTCGTGTGCGGTCGGTCTAAACTATACCCCAGTAGCGTTTCGGCTGCGTTCGTAGGATCTGAGCACTTTTCGGATATGTTGGGCACTCAGACCCAGACTATCCGGGGATATAGGACTTAAGGGGGTATCTTGTGGGGAACTGTATGTGTTGGGGTGATTATTATACATGTACTGGACCTGAGTGTTAATGTAATTATGTTGTATATTTTTGTCTCAGTCTACTCTCAGGTCCAGTGGGGAATGCCCCTGGAATGTGTATTTGGAAACCCCTTGCATGGTTACTCACAATAAAGGCGCTGTGGCTCCATTAAAATCAGTTATACCCCCAGAGCTGAGTGTCGTCCAGTTGCTGGGGAGGAAGTGGGAGATTCCTGGAGTATCTTACGGTGTTTGGCTGTTCCCTTGGCGTGTTCTCCTTGTTCCTGAGTGTATGTTGGAGAAACCAGCGGAGAGTCCCTGCTAGAACAAGGGTTCCGCTACAACTATGAATCAAGATAAAAGTCCAAGATAGCCAATATCCTCCAAGGGTAGAGCAGAGTGCCATATTTGAGGAGACAGCCAAATGCCCAGTAGCCTAGGCGTATGCATAAGCTTCAAACAGTGATGCAGAGATTGGATCCAATAAATGTATAGGAAGCAAAGCCCCCTGTAAAACCTTTGTCCTCTGGTAGAACTAACTGTTTGGCCTCCAAAAGCGTGTGTCCGATCAGAAGGTTCTTTACACTTCCAGCAGGCCAGCATTTTGACCTCCCAGGCCATATTCTAGCCTGATTAGTAGTAGGAATTACGAAGGAATGCTTGACATGATGTATCGGAGGCCGATGTAAGCTGCGCAGGCCGATTTAGCATCCGCCATGTACTGGGGTTCAGATATCGGGCTAGCCTGTCTAGCTGGGATATGGTTGCAAAGCTTTGGTTTTCAGAAGAGTACATGGCATCTGCCATGTTGAGTGGGCATTATGTGCAGCTAGTCTGCCGCTTGCCAGCACAGTAGAGCCCATGTTAAGGGGAGGATGTCTCTGTAGTGTAGACGAGGATAACCCCCACAAGTCCGAAGGGGGGGTGGAGAAATGAGGCACTAACTAGCTAACTTAGAGACATGGTTTGCTCTGGATCGAAAGAGAGGCCACCTCTCCTCCCTCAAGGTCCACCCGGCCTATCTAGTGACTAGATAGCATCCGAATGGGTCACCAAGTGTTAGCCTGACTGATGCTAGAGTATAATATCTTAGCATTAAGTCAAGTTGGCTGGAGATTGGGGCGGTCTCTGGGTGCTAAACTGAACAACAATGACAGGTATAGCGTTTTGGGGGTTAGCCCAATAAACTCAGCCAGTCAATGACATGCATGTTGGACAGAACTGAAATGGATCATGTGAAAGTGCAAATTCCACATTATCAGTGTAACCAAGCAGGAGGTCGTCTATGGCAGGTCCCCATAGTCTAGCTTTCTGCTCCAAAAGAGTTTGAGAAAAGCCAGAGGACGGTCCCTTTGAGTTAAAAACAAAGAACAAGTAATCACAGATATAGTCACAACTTTGCTCTTTTACCCTGACGTTTGCATTTTATATTAGTGCATTTATTAGTGTTATTCCCCAAACATCACATTTTTCCAGATAAGGCTATTTTCAGACAGTCAGATTATGTTCCCTGGTATTGCGCCAGAGCACTTCTCACACCATAACCACTACAGCTGTAGCGGTTATGATGCTTGGTTCGTTGCTTTAATTTTGCCTTTTTGATTTAATTTATGCTGTGTTTAGTGAATAACCCTTTTACACAAATTGTATTCCCTTTCAGAAAGAATTATCACCAGTTTAAATCACAATAGCAAATTAAAAACACAATATAATCCTCCTCTACTTTTCCCAGAGGCAAAATTTCCTAAAATAGGGAGTTGCCCATAAAGTAGATCCCTACCTTATGGCCACTCTTGCTATTGTTATTATTATTAATTATCCTTACAGTCCCAGTGCTGCTCCCTGCTCTCTAACCACCTGTACAGTAAATAATGTTAAACAATTATAAAGTGATACAGATTACCCCAAACCTCATTACAAAGTGATGGCAAACACTCACAGGGTGTATGTAATCCAGCCAAAACAAATCCCAGCGATCCCAGAGGGGGTTAGCAAAACATAAACAATCCCAGGCAGCCAGTGTACCAGCTACACCCAGTGACTGGCTCAACCCTTCCGGAAACAGCCCCCACCTCCCTCATCCAGCCTCTCTTCAATACATTGCCACAACCAAGATGGCGCCTACATTCTAACACAGGCTACGGCATCTGCCACAACTAAGATGGCGTCGACCTTCTGATACAGGAGTTCTATCAAATTTCCCTACCCCGTTAGAAAACCCTACCCTCGTCACTTCCGGTGACGAACCGCACCGGAAGTGACGTTGGGACGGGGGTGCCACGCCGCGCAGGAGCACACAACCTAGGTAGGGATTTTTCACAGCTGGGGGGGATGAACCTAAAGGCATAGTGCGCATGCGCGGCACAGGACTCCCGTCGGAGGTACAGCGCGCGTGCGCACTTGGGGACATGGAGCGCTTCGCACACCGCGCATGCGCAATATAGGGGTAGGGAAATCTGATGGCGATTAAACACTGTGAAATCTCCCTACCCCTATACTGCGCATGCATGGACTCTGATAGTCTGAGTAAAGCCTCTCCCTGCTCCCAACACTCTCAGCCATCCGAGGGGAGGCGGTACTATATTAGGGGGGTTTCAGTGCATTATATTGGGGAGTGGGGTGTTTTAGTAGATTATCTTGGGGTCTGCGCAGTATGGGGGGGGCTCTGCGCTTTATATGGGAGGTCTGCGCAGTATGGGGGTCTGCTCTGTATATTGTGGGGGTATCGCTGTATGGGGTCTGCGGTATATGGGGATCTGCACAGTATGGGGGCTGTATATTGTGGGGGTATGCACTGCATGGAGGTCGGCGGTATATGGGGATCTGCACAGTATGGGGGTCTGCTGTATATTGTGGGGGTATGTCGCTGTATAGGTCTCGCAGTATATGGGGATCTGCACAGTATGGGTCTGCGCTGTATATTGTGGGGGTATCGCTGTATGGGGGTCTCGGTATATGGGGGATCTCTGGCTGTATATTGTGGGGGGGTATGCGCTGTATGGGGGTCGGCGCAGTATAGGGGTATGGAGATTTCACAGGGCTTAATGGCCATCAAATTTCCCTACCCCTATACTACGCATGCACGCTGTGTGAAGCGCTCCATGTCCCCATGTGCGCACGCGCTGTACCTCCGACGTGAGTACTGTGCCGCGCGTGCACACTATGCCTTTAGGTTCTCTCCTCGCTGTGAAAAATCCCTACCTAGGTTGTGTGCGCCTGCGCGGCACCCCCCCATCCCAACGTCACTTCCGGTGCGGCTTCGTCACTGGAAGTGACGAGGGTAGGGAAATTTGATAGAACACCTGCCCCTCTAATGGCACAAATAATAAAAACAGAGGTCTGATACTGTTTCCATTTTGTTATACATTTTTAATGAAAGGACCTTACTAGCCCTGTTCATACATTAACATAATGGTAAATAAAAGATTTGTCATCACTGACCTTTTAACAGCCAGGCTAGTATAAAACATGGCCCCCTAATGGCCAGGGCCCTCTGTTCTAAACCTGAGAGAAGTAATACTCACAATATTTAGTTCCTGCAAATCCCCCAAACTTTGCAACATCTGGAGGGTCCTCAAACCTGGAACAGACTGCTTGATTTACAAAAATAAAAATAAGTAAAAATCAATAGCACTTTTGGCAGGGAATAAAATGAAAACCTTTGCTGTTTCATGAACAGGAAGGGTGGGTTGCAAGGGTGGGAGATTTAACATCTCATTTTCAGCTTATTCGTGGCTCAATTTCTTCGATCCGTCTGATTATTTTCATCTGTTGCTTTTTCAACCATAAAAATTTTTGACTATACATATTGTGTTTCGGCATCGATTTATTACACAAAAGTGTTGTCTTTCATTTCTCTTTTTCCTTCCATTATAAAGAAATAACTAAAAGAAAACCCACCACTTTTTAGATCACTTAAATACACGATCTAAAAGAATGATGGGATTTAAAAGTTACTTTTCAGAACACTTTGATAAATATCCCCCATAGACAACACAGATCGGTATTTCCCATCATGGCTGAAGCGCTATAAAACCTTTCATTAATGGACACTTACCACCTCGTCCTAGTTTACAATACTTGCTCTATAGTGTCCACAAATATATATATAGCACTGAATGAGAAAGGACAATATACTTATTGCTCCTGAGAAAATAATGTTATCAGATGCATGTAAAATAAACGTCATTTTTATTAATAAATTCATTACATTTACAATATATTTAATTGAAAAACAACATAGAAACATAGAATGTGACAGCAGACAAGAACCATACAGCCCATCTAGTCTGCCCAATTTTCGAAATACTTTCATTAGTTCCTAGCCTTATCTTATAGTTAGGATAGCCTTATGCCTATCCCACGCATGCTTAAACTCCTTTACTGTGTTAACCTCTACCACTTCAGCTGGAACATAGTAAGTGCATTTGATTTGGTGTTTAATCACAGGGATATTAATATCGGGGGCCCAAATTTCCAATTTCAAGCATATACTTTTTTTTTATACAAAATCTACATTTAATCATAATAAACGGCAAAAAATTTAAATCCATCTTTTGGAAGACAGACACAAATCAAACTAGTTTGATAAATTTACTAAATGGAAAGATCATGGAAATTCTCTGCATTTAATGAACACATCTGAGATCACTTGTCGTATGACAATCTATCATCAAAGCCAAAATGCTGGTAACAGCAAACCGTTGGCCTTTGTTCAACTTTTTTTTTTTTCTTTTTCTTTTTTATTAATTGTATCAAAACAGGCTGACCTAGTTCAGCCAGACATACAATACAAGTTTGTTCAATCCTCATTGTGTACACGGACACAGGGAACTTTACAAAATTATGTTAGACATGCCAAAAACACACTGGGGCACCCATATACACCAGGGTTTTGAAGGTGTGCATATGTAAAAGAATGCCAAAATATTGCAGTATGCAATGATACATTTTTATTTGAAGTAGCAAAATATTTTTTTTTTAAAATGAGCTTTTCAGAGTTTTCATCAAGTCTGAAGAAAAACTGATCAATGACAGAATTTAACATTTAAAGGAACACTACAGTATCCCATTGCCCCTCCCAGAATATAAAGGGTTAAATAACCCCCTTCAACAAATTACTCCGGCGTCAAGGTCCCTTAGCACTGGATTCCTCTTCGCCTCCTCTGACGACAGCGATTGGGGTAACCTAATGTGTAGCGAGCGCTTTGCAGGTTATACCCAATGAAAAGCCAGGGAGCACCGGTGGTATATGAAAGAACAGCTTACAAAAGCTGCGGACCTGTAGTCTGCAGCCTCTGCAAGCCCTCCCCCCTGTATCCCCAGCCCAGAGTTCTAATATACTGGTATACTCCAACAAGAGGCTTCTGTGGAGCCAACATTTGATGAGACAAATCTCTGGATTTCTGATTGACAGCCATAAGTTTTGATTTAAGTGGGAGACAAAAATTACAAAAAAAAAACAAAGCAATGTTATGCAAGAAATTGTGAAAAGTCTGTCCCTTTAATCGTGCATTGTTTTCCTACAAGCAGGTTATTTTATTTTTATGGATAACTTATTTCAAGTCAATGATTAAACTGACAGATAATTAATGTATAACTGTTGTATATGTTAAAGACCAGATCTGACATTCTCTCCTAGTGGCAGTACAGTGGTATTGCTATAAATGTCCTGCAACGGTACTTTGAAATACTGAGCTGGCAAATACATTTTCCTTTTGCAGATCTAAATAAAAAGACTAACAGGTTATTCCATAAACTAAAATTCAAGTGACTGAAATCAGAACGGTAATACTGAGGCAAAAATAGCAGATTGAGGACAATTATTCAACTCAATCGTAGTCACAATCTGCCTATTTTTGCCAGATGGAATGTGAGAAAAATTGAGTTTAGTAAATAAGCCTGTAAATTCTTACAAACGATGGTTTTAAATTAATACTCTCATATATTAACAGTCCATTAAGGTACAATTTATCTTTAAAAAAGAAAAGAAACAAAATGTAAAGATATCTCAAATATATTGGGTGTAGGAAGGGATTAACCAGCATTTTTCTGGTTGAGATGTTTGTTGAAGAAGATCTGGATCTTCTTCCAAGAATCCACCTGAGCCATAGCATGCGGTCTGGTTTGCCCACCCCATACCACTGGCAGACCAACAAGTTTGTGCATGGAGATTTTGCAGAGAGGGAAATTAGGTGCTTCGATGTAATGACCAGTTTCGGGGTACAGTACAATTTCTGGTTTCTCCTTCCTGGCTTCTACAAGCAGGCTGCATGCTGTTTGGGCATGGAATTCACTTCTCCAATTTCGATCATCTTGCCCGACAACAAACAGAAACTTACAGTCGGCTTTCCAAATAGGAATAAGGCTTTTACGGTTACCTTCTTCTAGCGGGTTGACCAATATATTGGTGATATCAGCCACCCCTTTCTCAGGATATATCATTTTCTTGACATCGACGCCAATGGGAGGTAATAAAACATCCTTGTATTTAAGGGCTGCACCGACATTGGCAATGGAGCCATTAACGAGAACGGCTGCGGTTATACCCTTCAGAAAGGAAGCCATTGAAGCAACCAAGTCTCCACCTTTGGAGTGGCCCATAAGACCGATCCCTGGGCCTTTTACCTAAAAGACAGGAGACAGAAATCACCAATGAACAACATATCTAAGGTAAAGAAAACAAATAGCTTACTCTGAAGAAAAGTTTAAAACGCAAATTAATTAATTTAATTATTTAAAGGACCACTATAGGCACCCAGACCACTTTAGCTCAATGAAGTGATCTGGGAGCCAGGTTCATCTAGTGTTAACCCTGCAGCTGTAAACATAGTCATTTCAGAGAAACTGCTATGTTTACACTGAGTGTTAATCCAGCCTCTAGTGGCTGTCTCATGGACAGCCACTAGAGGAGCTTCCGCGATTCTCACTGTGAAAATCACAGTGAGAAGACGCCGACGTCCATAGGAAAGCATTGAGTAATGCTTTCCTATGGACTGTTTGAATGCGCGCGCGGCTCTTGCACCCTTTAAGTACTGAGTTCTGCTATTTGAATAAGATTTAAATAATTGACTACTCACATATAAGTTACAGTGAATTGCACAGCAGCAGTTAACAGTTTTGAAATAACATTAATTATCACACTTTTTACGGTCTAGTTCACTGCTTCATTAAGCTAAAGTTGTTTTGGTAACTGTAGTGTCCCTTTAACATTTATTTTGGCATTTGTACACTGGCCAAACTTATTCCCATCAACATCAATGTGCTGTAGTGTTTATGGTGCCTAAAATGTCCCTTTAAAACCAATTTCTATTTTAAATCCAACCTTGGGGTGTTGCAGCATGTAGTTTACAGCTTCTTCAAAGTACTCCAAATTAAACACTTTCATTTCTTTTGGAAGATCTTCATAGTTATAATACGCCAGAGCAAGGGTCGCAAAACCTTTGTTAGCCAGGAGGCTAGCCTTGTATTCGAGAAGACCTCCGCCTGTCCCTTGAATTTCAATAATGCCCGGGAAAGGTCCAACTCCTGGAGACAGAAATCATGACCATACTTATCTACTATCTAAATATAGCACACTTCTAACCAAAGGTCAATGGATAGATAGAAAACCAGCCACTATTATCAAAATACAACATACACACAATCTGTATTAATAGTAAAAAAAATGGAAATCCAATAAATAAGCAAATTAAGAATTCTTAATTTGTTGTTAAGACTTCTTAAAAAAAAAACAAAAAAACACCCCAATAACCATAACCACTATAGCACAGAGTAATGGTTATGGTGCCAGAGCTGCACTGGAGTTCCCCCTCCACTTAAGGTAAACCCCATATGCAAGCAAATGTGACAAAAGTCCTGGTCGGGTGCTGTGGCCATTTAGAAGCGCGGCCAGGCCCCTTTAATGCTCAGGGCTGGGAGCAATGACTACCTCAGCATGCTCAGGCAACCATGTGTTCACCCATCAGGAAGGCTGACAAAATATAGAGTTCTGCTATTCCGCTTTGCCACATTTTTACATATTACCCAGCAGTACTGCACTATAATTGTATATGTAATGCGGACATCTAAATTGATTTAATGGCAGCTGCATCTTAGTCACTCTATTCACCTTAGTAGAGGTAAGTGCTCAGAGTAACCCTAGCATCCAAGGTGCACATGTCCTATGGTGCTCAGCAAACCTAAAGACTGCACACCTCCCAAGTGTCCCTATTTAGGAGGCACAGTCCCTATTTTGTACCCAAATCCCAATTTTCTAGGAGCTCCATATTCTTGGTGTGACTGAGTGGATAACAGAGCTCCACAGCAATAATACTCTCACTGTAATGTGACTTTAAACCACAATAAATGTGGGTAGAAATCAATCATTTAGAGATTAGTAATGATACCGGAGAAACTGACGGAAGCAAAGCACAGAGGGATGGACACAGGTTTCTTCAGGAAGGAAGAGATTCTTTATTGGATCACCGATCGGGACTCAGAGGGACTAATGTCACCAAAAATACAGCAAGTTCTGAGCCCTGAACAATAGTGCAGGCTCCCTATATAGGCACATAACTCCTCCCATTAATAGCTACACCCACATATACCTTTAACCAATCAATGAGCAGAATATAGACTTGTACATCTAGTCAAACCACATGGCTCATCCAAGACAAAGGAAATAAGTGCAATTTCAGTTCCTGCATTCCTGCACATGCTCAGTACACTGATGACAGTATCCTAGCTACATGTAGCTAACCAACTGACACAACATACACATATGCCACATGGAGATTTTGGCCTACTAAATTTTAACCATGCTGGAATCCCATCACATTCCCCCCTTTGATGCCTCTTGATATTTTACAATTACTTGAGGCATCACTTAACCTTGGTTTGCATACACCACAAGTTACCTTTGAACCAGACCAGACTTATCCTATGATGTGAATCTTCAACACTCGTCTTCCTGCATTGGTTCTCCCTGATCTAGAGCCTTATATTTATAAATTGCCATTATCTGTGCAGCAGCCTTCCTCTCTGCTATATTTTCTATCAGGCTTTGCACAGACCTAACTACTAAGGGTATAAGACACGGCAGGAGTAGACACAACATTAAAATCAGTAGGACTCCACCTACCACTGCCTTAAGCCCTCCAAACCACTCATACCAGCTACCAAACCAACTACTTGGATTGTACCCTTTCCATACCTGAGTAGGCACATGCGCTAGTTTAACCATATGGCTAGTAAGCTCAGCTATTGCTTGCCCTTCGTCATCTATTTGAAGACAGCAATTGCTCAGGTTAAACTTCCCACATACACCTCCCTCTACTGCCAAAAGATAATCCAAGGCTAATCTATTTTGGTAAACTGCTGTCCTCATCCTGGTATTATGCTTCGCTAGAAGATTGAGCGCTTGTGATGTCTCGTTAGTAATGATCTCAACCACCGCCTGTAACCTTATAATGCGGTTGAGCATATAAATAGGGGTTCTATAACCAAAGGTACCATCCTCTGCCCACGTGGCTGGCCCATAATAATCTATAATACGCTGGGGAGGCCATTCATTATCTTCCCAGGCACCTATCTCTATGGGTCCCCTTTTCTTCCTATGATTCACATCATACACTTTAACACCTAAAGTCTCACCTGTTTCAATAGGCAACAAGAAGAAAGATGGCTTTGGCATACCTAATACACATGCCCCTTCCCAATCTTGTGGTAACTCTGAATAGGCCTTCTTACCACAGATCCAGTACAAATTCGCTGGGGCTCTCCAGTTAGATGTGATGGATAGATCAAACCATACGTCCTTTAAATTGGCATATCTTGCAAACGGGTTAGATGGTTCTGAGACATTTGAAGCTGACCACCAAGTAGTATTTTTAGTATTAACATTATAGGCTTTTTGTCCCAAGCACGTTAGCTCACCTACAGACGTGTTATACATTGTCCCTTTCCTGGCTATACAAACATGACCTATAATGGAGGTTTTTAACCACCATTCCAATTTACTTCTAGTACTTACTTGATGATCAGACTGGAAAGGTATCTGTTGTTCATATGTCTCAGAGCCAGGGTACCATATTTCCTTTGCCTCCCATGGCCACTGGTCTCCCATATTAGTACCTCCACACACATAGCAATTAGTTACATTAAGACTACCTGCAATACCCTCAGCCAAATCAATAAATAGGTTGTTAACATTATGGGGAATTTTATCCTCAATACTCATCTCCTCATAGAAGGAATGAGAAACCTGATGAGTTTGAGTTGCCACTGTCTCAGTTTCAAGACCTACATATATTATTGTTCCTGAATTTACTCCTGTGCCATATATTTGGAACCCAAACAGACCTCCAAACCTGTCAATAAAGTACTGCAGATTGGAAATGGTCATGTGAACGGGGTTACACACATAGTTTTACAGTATGGTGTGGTAGGCAACCTTTGGATAATCATATCTTGATCCACTGTTTTTCCCAGGTTGCCCAACCTACACATGACCAATAGGGGCAGAAGTTAGTCTCTATTTGGGCAATCAGGATCAGTAGATCTTTTACTGGGACATAAGTATTTATCATTAAACCCATAAGTTCGTTCCCATTTAAGATTACCACATACATTCCAAAGTCTTCCACTACCCGAAATCGCCTTACATGCATCAAATAGTAGAATACCCGCGGAATGTATGGTGCTTATCACAGTCCTATTTATTAATGTCCCCTGGGAGTTACTATTCCGAATTACCAACCAAATTGTACGGGGTTGGAAATGGGGATCAA
The DNA here is from genome assembly GCA_933207985.1 of Pelobates cultripes. Lineage (NCBI taxonomy): Eukaryota > Metazoa > Chordata > Amphibia > Anura > Pelobatidae > Pelobates > Pelobates cultripes. The sequence continues at coordinate 60,265 of CAKOES020000051.1, forward strand.
AACATTTAGACTCTCCTGATATTGGCTTGCACACACTATAATCAATATCCAAATATCTACATTTAGATACAGATCCCTTACATTCATACTGTGAGTGCCAGATGAAAGTTTGGGATATTTGGTTACCTGTTTTAGTAGTCTTAATGCAACTATCGCAATTCGGTATGTCTGTACTCCTACCTTCCTGAAAAATCATAAAAATACTAAGACACAATAAAACACATTATTCCTGAAATCCTCATTTTTCTTCGACCGTGCGATGGCCTCTCAGCTTCCCGATTGTGAGGGCTGCAAGGATGTTGTTCTTCTGATCCTCACTTTCCTTCACAGAGATCCCTTCAAGATACTCTGGCTATGACACGTAGGCAGGTGGTCAGGCTTTATTATGGCCGTCAAAACACCTACTTGATGATCTTTGTAGACTTTTAATTAGAATGTCTCGATATCCCCTCGTCACTCCGACTGAGTTGCACGCTTCAACCGGGTCCTGCAAGGATTCTCAGGATCTGGAGTAGTTTGCCAAGAGTCTGCTGCTGGTTTAACCTTAGAATGATGAATCCAAGGAGTCACTTCCGCCACCTTTACAGCTGTTGGGGTAGATAAAAGAACAACATACAAAGGCTAACAGAATACACCCCGAGCTTTAACTCAATATGTATTGGTGGGATATTACGAGCAAGTCCTGGAGGATTATTTTCTTCCCATACTCCTGGAATGTCAAGTAAGGATTCATCACTCTTAGGGTTAACACTTGTCACTATGGAATAGAAGCGTCATTCTTCTTCCCTTGGCACCGATATCACCATTATGCCTGGTAATCCCTTAAACTTCAGAGATGTTAATCCATTAGGTAAAAGGTTATCTGAGTTTAAAGCTTCGATAATAGATCTCGTCCTAAAAGTTGAATCGGACACTCTGGCATATATAGGAACTAATGCTTCACCACAGAATGTTCAGCACCTGTGTCGATCATGAAAGAACTTCTCTTTCCCCCTATTGCTACATCGACCATAGGCTACGCTCGACCAAGTGGGATGGAGCCCAGTCGGTATCAATAGTCTTCCATGATAGTGTCAGCCAGACCCACAAAATCTCTATCCTCTCTTTCTCTAGGTCTCTGCGTGGGTGGATAGTATCTGTCTCCTTGAACACTTCCTCTACTATTCCCACCATTCCCTCTAAAACTTCCTCTTACTCTATAACTACCACTATAACCTCCTCGTACCCTTCTCTCTCCTTGTCTATCACCTTCATACTGCTCTCTCTGTGGACACTCACTCTTCCAATGTCCCTCCTTTCTACAATACGCACATTAATTCCTACTTAAAGTCCCTTGCTCAGCCTATTCTCGTCTCCTCTATTCACTTCCCTGTCTTTCTACACTTAAGATAGCTACCGCTAGCATATCTGCCTTTTTCCTCATTTTACGTTCTTCCTCCATCTCCCTATTCATATATACTGTATTTGCAATCTCCATTAGCTGTATTATGGACATCCCTACAAATCCCTCTAATTTTCTTTAATTTCCTTTTACTATCACCTTGGGCCTGGCTGACAAATGCTGAGTCTATCATTCGGAAGTTTTCAGGGGCCTCTGGATTAAAGGGAGTGTACAATCTATTTGACTCAAGCAGTGTCTAATATGGGACTTCGGCAAGGCTGCCCAATAATAGGTTCCAGTCTAGGAGTAGTAAGATAATTTTATTAGTCAGCATTTGGTGGATGAAAAAACGTTTTTTTTTTTGTTTTTTTTTAAAGTGTTAAACCAAAAACCTACCAGTAGGTGTCACCAGAGGGTAATTGTATCAAAATAATCTTTATGGGTCTAATAAGAAAACTCAACTTTTAATATATTTATACATAAAATAAAACCTTATAGCAATAAATATATTAAAATAGGGTAAGCAATCCTACATCTATCTGTTATAAACAATGTATTATCAATGTAACTCCCGAAGATGGCCAGTAGGTGGCTTAGAGTGCCTCCCTAAAGTCAAATGAAACAAATAGACTTTAATTAATTATGTCCTATTTTATTATTACTTATTTTAATCAATGTCCACCCTGCTAGCTAGGTTTGATTAAATCTTTAGTTCTAAGGTAAATTAAACATTTCAGTTTGTAGTTTAGTAAAAGGGGACATTTTGGACAAAGCTGGGAGGGGCCCATCCAGTAACTTAAAAAAACCAATATACCATCTGATACCATTGATCATTGATTAGGGGGAGGGGTAGTACAGAAATACAAGAGTTTGAAACACAGGAACAGATAGGTATGTGGGTAGGCGGGGATAGTAGAGCAGGGGGAGTGCAAATACTGACTATACCAGCCAGAAATGGGCGTGGCTAATCTGGCTCTGGAGGATGTTTGGGGGGTTGGTAATCAGATGCCAGGGGGGGGGAGGGGATGTCCAAAGCAGTTGTAATTAAGTCCTTAGTTCTGACCACCATGTGGCTACATTGTTTCCCATATGACACAGTTTAATTCACCAAGGCAACAATCAGTTTCCAACAGTCAATATATAGAAACTGATCATAGAATTCCAGCCTACTAGTTACAGCCACATGTACACCCTGCACTAAATTTAAGTGAAGACTGCTACATGGAGGCCATGCGGCCACCAGGACAAGCTACTCCCTACTTTTTTTTTTTTTTTTTAAACATACAAGACAAAAGACTAACAGCCTAGTGAATCAGAAGATCATTGCAACAGAACGTCTGATTCAAAAAGCTGTACAAATATACACACAGTTTCAACAGTCACACCAATCTCCTTATCACCAGCAACACATTGCGCAGTCACTAGGCCCAAACACACACACAGGATCCTCACATGCTCAACAATATCACGACGTCGCACACACGAAATTAAATCAAAAAAAAAACCACCAAAGACTATACACTTATCAATGTAACTATTATTCAAACCATACAACTATCCACGCTATTAATCCATATAAACTAACCGATCACATAACATTTCAACAAATTCATCTCTACAATTATCTGTACTATAAATCAACTTTTGACTAACCAACTATATCACATTCTAGTAACCTCATCTTTACAGTCAGTGGTTATGGTACAGTTAGTAAGTGGTTATAATACAGTTTTAAAGTCACAGATCAGTTAGTAACAGTTATGGTATTATACATATAACATAAAACAGCAATTGTTAGTAATTTTACACAATGTCAGTGGTTATGGTACATGTCAGTAGTTATGGTACCGTGCGCTATTTTACAGTTATACACACAATTTACACTCCCACTAGACAGCAGAGCTCTAACTTTCTAGTAGGACATACAAGTTAACCAATTCACCAACTACAATATATTTAACAACATTTACAATAATCCCAACTAAACTATTGGCCAGTACCTTGAATAGACTACCTAAAACTATATACACCCGTTTTGGTTAGCCACACTGCCCAAGCACCACATATAGCGAACTAGAGGGCGGAAATTGCCCTTCTAGTCTATTTACTCTATCAAAAGTCTAGTGGGTTCCAAATTTACACGCCTTCCCACTTAGCCAAGATAGGTTGAGAGCTAGCGAACCGAATTTACACAGGCGCCGCTTAGTCTCCCGGTCCCTCCGACCTAGCGAACGTAATATACACCCTAGAACGCTAGTCTAGACAAGACACCGGTGTCCGGCTAGGGCTATTTACACAGGACCCCGCCTGACTAACCAGATCAAACGGTCTTACTAAAGAGCGTTCGATCGAGCGGTGCGCCTTCGCTCCTTCCCTCCGACAGAGGGGGCAGATTCCATACACAGATTTAAACCCCTTTTGGGCCTACCGCACAATCGGTATACCCCTAGTGGGTCTGCCGTCTAAAACAGCAGTTGTCTTACCTCCTCATTCCTGAACCTGAGTTCACACTCATCGACGGGGACACCCCAGCACTTCTTACGTAGAGGCCGATGATCTCCTGGACAACAGACCAGTGGCGCCGAGACGAAGGGAGGTCCACGCAGAAGTTCAGGGGTGCAGCCGTAGAGAACGTGGGCAAAGATAGACCGTCTCACGCCTCTGCCTCTCAGCTACCGTTGAACGATGAGCTTCCCAGCCAATGCACCAAATGATACCGGAGAAACTGACGGAAGCAAAGCACAGAGGGATGGACACAGGTTTCTTCAGGAAGGAAGAGATTCTTTATTGGATCACCGATCGGGACTCAGAGGGACTAATGTCACCAAAAATACAGCAAGTTCTGAGCCCTGAACAATAGTGCAGGCTCCCTATATAGGCACATAACTCCTCCCATTAATAGCTACACCCACATATACCTTTAACCAATCAATGAGCAGACTATAGACTTGTACATCTAGTCAAACCACATGGCTCATCCAAGACAAAGGAAATAAGTGCAATTTCAGTTCCTGCACATGCTCAGTACACTGATGACAGTATCCTAGCTACATGTAGCTAACCAACTGACACAACATACACATATGCCACATGGAGATTTTGGCCTACTAAATTTTAACCATGCTGGAATCCCATCACAGTAATAATAATAAAAAGTTATTAGCAAGTTACCTAAAAATGCCTCAAACAGAAATTAAACTGTCCTTCTGGGGTGCATGAGGCTGGGTGAGGATTGTGAGAATGGTAGTTTCAGAAGGATCTGAGAGGTGTCAGTGTTCTCCAGGGTGTGCAGGACTACAACTCCCACAATCCCCCCACTCACCTGGTGGTAAGAAGAGGCTGCCCCTCACCCTGCCCTCCCTCACGGGGTGCCTGCTCACTCCTTCCCCCATGAAGGTCCTGTCCTGGGTGGCGGTGGCCAGCAGCTTGCCCAGGGGCTCGTGGTCCCGGTAGAGGCTGAAGTCCACCCGCTGCGGGCTCTGCACGTCCTTCCTCAGGAACCTCCTGTGTGGAGTGCGGGGCTCCAGCGCCCACAGGGGCCCCTCGGGCTCCAGGCCGGTGTAGCTGCCCCCCTCCAGGGCCGGGGACTGTGTGAGATCCAGCTCCCCGCGGCTGCCCGCCCGGTACCGGCCCCGGGAGCTGAACGTCTCGCCGCCCTCATCGGTGAGCTGGGTGTGCAGGGTGACCGCCTGCCCCGGCTCCAGGCCCTCAGCCCGGACCGCCAGCGGCTCATCGTACACACAGCGGCCGGGGGACACCTGCAGGGACACGGCCATAGAGCGCTGTTCTATCACATTTCCCTACACCGGAAGTGACGGGGGTATGGCAATGTGATAGAACACTGACATTCTAATACAGGCTATGGGACCTGCCACAAGCAACATGGCGGACTCAGGATCACCGAGAACGCTGCTTGCGTTTTACGTCATAAGGCAGCGCCGCGGCCGCGTGTGATTGGTTGACGCGTTTACCGCGCGCGGTTTGTTTTTCTTTTTGGTAAGACAGTGAGCAGGAATGGCTGCCAATCCCTGGAATCCCACCCAGCCCTCGGCGGCTGCTCTGCTGATAGAGAAATGCCTGGGGCGAGGTGTCCTGACACAGGTAACCCAGAGCAGGGCCTGGCAGGGGCATCACCTGCTTGTTAGTGGCTCCATGTGGTGGTGGTGGTGGTTGATGATGATGGTGGTGGTGGTGGTGGTGGTTGATGATGATGTGGTGGTGGTGGTGGTTGTTGTGGTTGTTTCAGGTACATATTATATCTGAGTCCTGGGAGATTCATCATGTCACAGCAGCATTAATATAAGGGGAATTTTATTTCCAAGACTGTCCGGCGAGCGGATAATTCCAAGAAATTCACAGATTTTAATTGGCCGCCACGTTCGCCCGGCCTTTCAGCTCCCGGTTTTACTTCCTGCGGAGCTACGTGAAGGAGCGGGTGGATGTAAACAAACCGCAAACACTTCAGCAGCTCAGCGAGAATACACGCTAGAGCCTCAAACATTAAAGGGACACTCCAGGCACCCAGACCACTTCTGCCCATTGGAGTGGTCTGGGTGCCAACTCCCACCACCCTTAACCCTGTAAATGTAAAACTGCAATAATTACTTTGTAGGGTTAAGTCCTCCTCTAGTGGCTGTCCATCAGACAGCCACTAGAGGGACTTCCGTGTTCTTAGAAAACAAAAAGTGTTTTTTTTTTTTGTGTTTTTTTTTAAAGACGCTGGACATCCTCACGCTATGCATTAGGGCCTCCAGCGTCGCCGGATTCCTCATAGGTAAGCAGAACACGAAAAGTGTTTTAAACTACGCTGGGCGTCCTCACACTATGCATGAGGAACCCCAACGTTGCCGGAATTCCCATAGGAAAGCATTGAATAATGTTTTTCTATGGGGAGGTATAATGCGCACGGCCATTGCTGCGCATTAGGTCTCCCTTGCCAGCTGATGTCGGTGGGGGAGGAGCGTGGGCGGAGCCTGACCCAGCGCCGAGCGACATCGGTGCTGGATTCAGGTAAGTCACTGAAGGGGTTTTAACTCCTTCAGCAACATGGGGTGGGAGGGAGAGGGGCACTGCAGGATCCTGCAGTGCCAGGAAAACTGATATGTTTTCCTGGCACTGGAGAGTCCTTTTAACTAATATTATGAAAAATACAAATTGTAAGAGCCTGACTTTGCGAGGCTTCAAGTGGAGCTCTTTTAAAAGAAGTACTCTGACGTCCTGGTCGTACAAATCTCCATATGCTAAGCATTCATTGTATGTAATATCATTGAAATTGGTTCATTAATGTTATTGACTCCTCAAACCCTACTTTGAATTTTGTCCTACTGTCTATCATATGTTGTGACATATATCTTTTAAAGCTTGTGCTTGTATCTGAAATCCACTTGCATATGTACCAAGCGCAGAGCATGACAGAGATGTGGAATTCATATCGTCCGACGCCTGGGACAAGCAGTTCATGGCGAGCAGTTTTTTTTATTAGTTTAGCCCTGCGGCAATGCTGCTTGGGTGTTAATGTAGTGGAAGGACTGGATGCGGCAGTGCTGCTTGGGTGTTAATGCAGTGGAAGGACTGGATGCGGCAGTGCTGCTTGGGTGTTAATGCAGTGGAAGGACTGGATGCGGCAGTGCTGCTTGGGTGTTAATGTAGTGGAAGGACTGGATGCTGCAGTCTGGAGCCAGCTAGGGTCTGCAGTGCTTTGCTAGGCACGGGGAGAAAAGAGGAGTGACAGCCCCTCTTTGCGATGCTCAGAGCTGATGGTCGCCAGGAGCATGACATCATATCCCGGCGGTCGGCACTCTGTGCATGGAGTGAAGGGACAAGCTGCATAGCGACTGCTGGACCATGAAGGCTACTGGTCATGTGATGGAACACTCCTATTGTAGAGAATAAAAATCTCTGCATGTGGCTCAGAGTGTGAGTATGGAGTATGTGTATTTGTGGGTATGTGTGTGTTAGAATGACAGTGTTTGAGTCAGTGTGTGCTGCAGTGTAGGTGTCAAAACAATAAAGCATGTTTGTGAGGACAAGGTTTGATTAAACAATTTTAAACTTTCACTTTTAAAACTATTATGCATATATACTAAACATGTGTATTAAAGTATTTACGTGTGTGTTAAAAAAAAAAACTCCTATTGTAGAGAATAAAAATCTCAATCACATTACTTTAAAAATACAGCCAATATGCAACACACACACATTGCACACAGGCAGCGGTACTCGGTGCGCAGTCATGCTGCAAGCAGGCAGCCCCACTATACACTCTATCAGGGTGTGAGTTTTTGCAAGTTAAATCCAAATGGTAAAACGAGAGAGAGAGAGAGAGAGAGAGAGAGAGAGATGTAGATAGATATATTTTATTATTATATTTTTATTTTTTACAGCAAAGTTAGACTATTCCCATCTGCTATTTTTGCTTCTATTTGTCCATTTAAATTTAATTTGTGTAAATAATCTTTGCCTGTAGCACTGTCACTGCTCTAGGCAAGAGCTCCCCAATCTTTTTAACTTATTTTATTTTGTGTCAGGGCAAGTAGGTTGTCCTTATGGTAGATTGGGCTACCACTTTAGTACCTTAGACAAGTAGTTTTTTATTTTATTATTTTTTTTATTCTTGCTGTATTTGTAATACCATACCAAGCACATGTCTGTGTTTGACCATGCATGCTATATAGCATATCGATTAACCTCTCTTACTATGTTTAGGATGTCTTGGACCAAACACAAAAGGAGTTCTCTTGTTTTAGTAGCGTAGATGAACTGGAGAAGCTATTGGAAGTCAAAGCTGAAATCAACCAGGTAAATCCTGTCGTGCACTGTGGGTTGCTTTCTTTGTGTTGGTGAAACTTACCTCTTTCTTCACATTGTCTTGTGTCAGACAGGAAGCTCAACATAACATATCAGGATTATTCGCAGAGTGGGAATTTTAGGCCAAATGAATGCACATTTTGTAATATTTTATATTTGTAATTACTATAAGCAAAGTGGGTTGTAAAATCACTGTGAAAACACTGACAGGATTATTTACTAAGGTGTTAATTGTTGTGAGTTTAACATTTTCGGTTTACTGGTGGGTGTGTTGTTACACAACTACCTGAGCCATGTCTTTTGGCCACTCCTAATTTAATGCATTGAAAAATAAGAGAATTTGTTGGCTCCAGTCTGAAATGTCACATTTAGTGGGGGGGGAAATTAGGCTCACATAAAAATCTGTAGTGTAGGTATTACTAATTCTGCTTATTTTGACATTCTTTGCAGAAGAGTCTGGAACTGGAACTATTGCAGCTACAGCAAGAGACTGCTGATATTGCCCACCCTTTTTTCCTAAGTAAGTGGAATATCTTTGATTACCAATGTGTTAGTTTGCTTTAGGGCATAGTTAAAAAAACAAAACCCATTTGCATTTTTTTCTGAGCAGAAAATTAACTGCACTCTCTGGTTTCAAAAGAAGCAATTTATTATTATTTATTTTTAACTTTTTCTTGTCTGTTTTGTGTGCCTGTCGGAAAAATTTACTTTATTTTATGTAATGCATTTATACAACAGGCCAGAAATGTCAAGCCTTACAAGTAATGAACAGTCACTTGGAGGCTGTGCTGAAGGAGAAACGTGCCATGAGGCAGAGATTGGCTAAACCGCTGTGCCAGGAAAACTTGCCCATTGAAGCATCATATCACAGGTGACAGCATGATTTAACTGGGTGGACTGTTAGGAGATTTTATTTTTTTTATAGCCCTCTTTGTATCCCTTTCTTGTAATTGTCCTATTTATAGCTAAATCCTCCCTCTCATAATATTGTAAAGCGCTACGGTATCTGTTGGCGCTATATAAATGGCGATAATAATATCCTGTTCTAACAGCAAAATAGGAAGTGAATTCTCAGTAGCTTGTTCTGCTTTTCTTTAGATATGCATCTGAACTCTTATCCCTCGCTGTGAATTTCATTGACAAGCTAGAATTGTATCTCAAAACCATCCAGACAATTCCTCAGCTTCAAGAGCAAACTAATAACATGGTAAGTTATAGCAACATTCTGTCCGTTTGCAGGTTTCTCGGGAAACTTATATGCCACATCACCCTGTAACTAGAAACTATTTTCCAGCCTCCAGGTTGGGGACTTCATACATCTTACCAGTTGTAGTGGGAGATTTGGTTTATCTATTGATTTTTGTATTTTGCTCAGGGCACTTTATCTGCATTTCCTATTTATTCTGTCTCCCAGGAAGGTATTATATTACTGTATCATGTTTATTATGTTTCACTAGCTTTACTTGGTATTTTAAGAATTGTTTGCTCTTTCACATGCATCCTTGTACCTGGGACGACTGTAGTGTCCCTTGTTAATTTGTATTCTGCTGTGACAAGTCTAGAGCAGGATGGTTCTACATCAGCCCTACAGCTACTGTTGGATTCGAAGTCTCATCAGTAGCTTTAAGAAGTTGTACATGCCTGTCTTACTGTATTCTAATTTATTCTCAATGTTTCATGTGATCTGTAATTCAAGCTGTGGCAGCTTGTTAGCACTGGTACCACACCTGGATACTTGGCAATAAAATGTGTGTGAAGGCCACTATAATATTGCAGACAGCTGGCTAACTTACCATGATTTGGTTTCAGGATAATGCTCTGGTGAGAATAGAGTCTCTGGAAGCTGAGGTCGAGGAGCTGGTTGAGCGGATTCTAGCATGGAGAGAGGAACAATATGGACTTCTTCAGGCCACATATAGGAACAGCCATGGGGCAGGTTCCAGAAACACAAATGGAACAACATCCTATCTCTCTATGGAGAACTTCTATCCTTAGCTTTCAGGTGCTGATGCTTTTGCTAAACAAGGATGAAAGCAAGTACGCGTGAGCATACAGTCATTTTGATTCCATTACCTGATCTCACACTTTGTATTTTACAGCCTGCACTACACTTTAAATCTCTGATTCTGTTCTGAAGACTAATTACTAGAGTCTCTGCTGCACCAGGTTGTCAGGGTTTACTTTAGATTGTTGTATGACTTTTGTGAGCACAACGTTCATTGGAGCAGTCAACTAAACATAAATGCACTAAAAGGGAATCGTGTAAAATAATTTTACAGCTGTAGCAGTTGAGTGGCACTTAAAGGACCACGATAGTGCCAGGAAAACATACTCGTTTTCCTGGCACTATAGTGCCCTGAGGGTGCCCCCACCCTCAGGGTCCCCCTCCCGCCAGGCTGGATGGAGAAGCAGGGGTTAAACTTGCCTCTTTCTACAGCGCCAGGCGGGGAGCTCTCCTCCTCTTCTCCTCCCTCTTCTCCTCCTCTTCGGCTCAATGCGCATGCGCAGCAGGAGCTGCGCGCGCATTCAGCCAGTCCATAGGAAAGCATTCACAATGCTTTCCTATGGATGCTGGCGCCTTCTCAATGAGATTTTGGCTGTCAATGAGATGGCCACTAAAGGCTGGATTAACCCTAACATAAACATAGCAGTTTCTCTGAAACTGCTATGTTTATAGAAAAAAGGGGTTAACCCTAGATGGACCAGGCACCCAGACCACCTCATTAAGCTGAAGTGGTCTGGGTGCCTATAGTGGTCCTTTAAGCATAATTTGATGAGTGGGGAACAATTGGTGCAATCTAAATTAAACATCTAAATGGACACTGTAGGCCCTGTAAATGCTTTGTTTTATTGAAGTGATTATAGCGTCTGGAATCTGCTGGTGCTTGGCTTTTTAAAAAATGTTTTAGGTATTAAACCATCTTTAATAGTGGCCAGAGACCCTTATTCTAACGCTGAACAGAGTGACAGTGCCAGGGGACTCTAGTCACTATGAAATGGTTAGAGTGACTGCAGTTTCCTTTTATTTCCTTATTTGGCTAATCCGATTGTGGTTTTTTTTTTTTGTTTTTTTTTTTTGTGGAAACTATTTTGCATGTTTTGTAAAGTGGTTTAATAATTTCTAATATGATGAAGTTCTTTGTTCGTGACTATTGTACCACTGTAGGACTTGACTTCATATTGTCATTTGTTGAAAATTCTACATAGTACCCATCGCTGCTCGGATCTCTATTCCCTTTGACTCAAACAACTAAAGCTGCAATTACTAATTGGATTCCTTGAGCATTGATACTAAATGTGTCCCTTCAGTTTTTTTTTTTTTCAGTACTGTATTCCTTTGTGGGCATTTTCCATCCATCTCTAATGCTCTCTGTACATTGTGTTATTGATTTTTACTTAACAGTACAGCAAATAGGCATACATCCATTTTTCTCCAGGTAAAGAATTCTTAGCTTCAAGGAATTTTTCGATTTCCATGCAATCTTGCACTGTTCTTTCTCTGTATATGAGTTTATAGTAAAGGCTATTGTCACTTTTTGTTTCCACAAAAATACTTTTTATTTTTAACACGATAAGTGCAAAATACTTTAAAACAGTGTTGATAACAAAAATGAAATGGAAGTAAGTGGAACAAAGGTGGCCATTTTGGAGAATTGGTAAGACAATCTAGGACACGTTGCTGGATTAACTGTGCGTCAGCCATTGTGACATGCTTTATCTTACCTTTTTAGAAACTCTACAGTCGGCAAACGGTATTAAAATGCCATAGCAATAGAACATAAGACTAGTGATTAGGCAAGTGGCAAACCTCTCTTTAAATCTGGAGTAATATCCAACAATCAGGAGCCTCTTGTTCTGTTGTATGGGATTTTTCTCTTCCCTTAAAGTAGGTTTAACTCCTTCATTACAGATGACATGTCCGGACAATGATTTAAGGATTTTTGACAGTGAATGTATCTGTTAAATGCAGAAAATGACTTTTGACAACCTCAACTTTTTGTTACATTAAAAAAACAAGACAACCTTAATTAAACACTCTCCTTTTTCCTTTTGAAGAAATGTGCATGTGTCATTCAAGTTAGAAAACCCATTAATGCAACAAGGTTTGGCTCGTTAGTACAAAACATCCTTTGATAAAATCCCAGAAGGTGCTTTGTCAACGTTACTCTATAAAACCTTTTGGGTCCATCTGGGTCTTGTCTATTAGCAGTCCAGTCTTCTGTGGTCCTTCTTCCAGAGACTCGTCCAGTTTCAAAACCTTTGGAATCAACACTTCCTCTTGGCAAAGCCTTGACATCTGTGATACACACAACCAGATCAGTTTGGTTTAATAATGTTTTTACAGAATTCTAGCAATTTCTTTTTTCTTTTTTTTTTTTTTTTTTAAGCATTGTACAACTGTAGCCAAAATCCATTGCTTACAACATTTGACTTTCTGTCTACCTTTAGTGTTCCCAAGACAACCCATACATACCTCCTGTTGGATCAATGACCTCATTTGCTGATTTCCTTCATTCTTTATGTTGAAGGCAGTCAGCGTTTGGTTCACCTCTCTAAATAGACAAAGAATATGTAATTCCACCTTAAAACTGCAGGAGTAATGCATAATCTGGTCACATTTGCAAATATTTAAGAATAAAATGTGTAAAGTATACATATAAATTCTTATTCATGCATGGTTAAGTCACCCATTATTTTAAGGCATTATGTGGACAAACTCACCTTTTCACAAATTCGTTAGATTCCAGGACCAGCTGATCCTGTAGTGCACTCTGAACATCCGTATCACACAGGCGTAGAGTGGCGATACAGTGACAGGCTTCTATACGCACTGCTGGCACATCACTTCTTATGGATCTCAGCAGAATCTCTTTTACACGAGTGGTCACCTGTCCGATATTGCCCAAAGCTGGAAAAAGGTGTAATAATTTATTGATCTTTTGTACATGTCATTTTAATAAACTCAAGGAGATCTTTATTTGTGTCTTGGTTGTATTTTACCCTGACATCACTTTCTGCATCTGAAACAGACATTGGCATTGGCCTCTTTCAAAGAACTAGTCATGACTCCCCTCTGCAGCCTTGTGTTTTGTCGTCCCGTTTGTAATTGTTCCTGTCCCAGTGCTGCGAGTGAAAGAGCTGCCTATTGTAGTGCTTTCATTACAAAAAACAAAACAAAACCCTGTGAATGAATTCTCTATCATATTAAGTAGACCGTGTTAATTGCAGATGGAATAAATTGCTTCTGTAACTAGAAGGAAGTACTTCTGCATAAATATTTAGCATGGAGAAACTGCTAAATGGCCTTTTTACATATAGCAAACACTCATGACCTGACGATAAACTACAGGCAATGAACAGATTTTTTTACAAATCTACTAATTAACCTGTAGTGTCCAGGCTTTAAGCTTTTAAAAAGGCATTCAAGAAAGTTGACTGTTTGACAATCTCATCCTTCTTTTTCACACCTTATGCGGGCCAGTTGTCCCAGCCTTCTTAGAAACCAGTACTTACAATGAATGTGTGCCTCTCTGCATCTTGTCTTTAGCTCTACAACACAGGACTCCAAGCCCTAACCACAGACTAGCAATTAGCCTCCCTGAGAGTGCATAGCAGCACAAGGGTGGAAGCTGTAGTTTTTAAACATCTGGGGATCTACATTTTGGACACCTTTAGTCTAGACCATGGGTCGTCAACCTGGTCTCTACCGCCCACTAGTGGGTGTTTCAGGATTCCAGGTGGGCGGGAGGGATTTTATAATGTTGAGAGATTGGGGTGGGGGGGCGGGTGCGAGCCGGCAGTTCCCCCTGAGACCGGGTACCGCCATCACTACTTGCGGCCCCGGCCCGCACGGCAAACCGCCGGGGCCGCATATGGAGCGTGACCGGGCCCCCTGTGATTACCTCACGCTGGGAGGAAGTGACTGCACGTCACTCCTCCCAGCTAACACAGATCGGGCGGAAAGAGGGAGTCAGAGTGGGAACTCTGACTCCCATCCACCTGAGACACCACTGGACCCCAGGGAAAGTCACCCTCCTGCACCTAAAAGGTAGGAAACAGGAGGGTGACTAAAATATTTTGTGTGTTTGTTTGTGTATGTGTCTTTTTATGTATGTCTTGTGTGTCTTATGTAAGTGTCTTTGTATGTGTCTTTGTATGTCTTTGTATGTGTCTGTCTGTATGTGTGTCTTGTCTTTGTGTGTGTCTTTGTGTGTCTGTATGTTTGTGTGCCTGTCTGTCTGTATGTGTGCCTGTCTGTTATAGTGGGCTATAGTAAGTGGGATACCTCGCTCAGCCTTCCTACTGGGCATTGCTATAAGGAAGG
>CAKOES020000052.1:0-24692 GCA_933207985.1 Pelobates cultripes
CAAATGAACATATAGACTTTTTAATTAAAAGTATTAACTGGATTTTAAATAATAATTATTTTTTATTTAATTCTCATTTTTATTTACAGTGCCAGGGAACTGCTATGGGGACCAGGTTTGCCCCCAGTAACGCAAATTTATATATGTCAGGTTGGGAAGATAAATATATATACGATAGCCCGGAATGGGGGTCAAACCTGGTCTCATACCATAGATATATAGACGATTTAATTTTTATATGGGATGGATATGAAGAAGATCTTAAGGCATTTTTAGAAAGATTAAATAATAACAATTGGGGTATAGTTTTAACTAGTGTTTTTAGTAAGTCTAATATTAATTATTTAGATTTAGAAATATATATAGAAAAGGGTGAGATTAAAACAAAAATTTTTTTCAAAAAAGTAGATGCCAATAATTATGTTCTATATAATAGTGGCCACTATACTCCTTGGCTTAACAATATTCCTAAGGGCCAATTACAAAGAATTAGGAGGAATTGTACAGACAAGGATAAATTTGAGGAACAAGCCAAGACAATTTTAGATAGGTTTAAGCAAAAAAAGTATCCACAACAGATTTTAGAAAAAGCGTATAATGAAACAATAAATTTAGAACCTAATCAGTTATTAAGTAATCATAAGGATGTAGGAAATTCAAACAAAGAAAGTGGAATAATATTACCCTTGGTTTTTGATTTTAATCAAGAGTGCAATAGAATGAAATCAATAGTAAATAAACACTGGCATATTTTAAAGAAAGATAATGAACTCAGCAAAATTATTCCAGAGAAACCTTTTATTACATTTAGAGGAGCACCAAATTTTAAACGTATTTTGACTTTTAATCATCCTAAAAAAGAAATTCCGAAAACTTTTTTAGATAATAATAAAAAAGGATTTTATTCTTGTAATAAGTGTGCAGGATGTAGGTGCAGTAAAAATGCTACTCTGAAGGGGGTTAGTAAATTTAAAAATAGGGAAGATGCAGAGTTTTCTATTGAAAATTTTATTACGTGTTTTAGTAAAAATGTAATTTATTTATTAATATGCCCATGTGGATTACAGTATGTGGGACGGACAATTCGCCCACTACATAAAAGAATATATGAGCATGTAAATAATATTACTAAGGGTTACGATAATCATAGTGTTTCAGCCCATTTTAAAAAATACCACAATAAAGACCCTAGGGGTCTGGCATTCTTAGGTATAGAGATAGTGAAAAAATCATGGAGAGGGGGTAATCATATTATTGACATAGGCAAAAAAGAAATGCAATGGGTCCATAGGCTAAAAACTTCAGAACCTAGGGGGCTCAATATAGAATTTGATTTATTTAATTTTTTAGGTTAATTTAATTTTTTAGGTTAATACTGATGTGTTTTTTTTAGGATAATTAAATATGTTTCTATATATATTCCTTATAATGTATAATATTTTTCTTTTTTTACATTTAGATTAGGAGGAGGTGCTATATTGTTATGTTATTAGCATGTATTTTTAAATATGTATTTATGTATTTTTAAGCATGTTTCTTTAAATGTGTCTTTTTAAACAATTCTCTTAAGGTAATGATGGTTTTAAGTATGTCTTCTTAAATAAGTCTCTTGAAATAAGCTTCTTTGGGAAATTATATGTTTCAATGTTTTTATATATATATGTTTTTAAATAATGCAAGTATTTAAATTATGATGTTTTTTGAATAAAGTAATATTGCTTTTTTTGTGTATATATATGCAATTGATTTGATTGATGCCAGCAACAAAATAACAGACTTTATATGGCAGTCACCTGAATGTACTCATTATGATGGGTATATAAGAACTGTAAGGACATGGATGGGCAGATCTGATGAAGCCGTGAATACGGCGAAACGCGTCATCACGTAAAGTTACGCACCTGACGTCACGCACCTGAGAAAGCTCCTCCCCCTGGAAGTTTGAGGAAACAGACGGCCAACAGACGGCATTAACGGCGGCGAATCCGCAGAGGGACAAGTCGACACCCTTATGCTGTATGCTACCGAAGGCTCTGTAACTGAATACTAAGTGTGGAGGAAGGTGATATATTGGTGCTGTGCTGGGCAATAAAGATTTTGGAATATTTTTTTCGTCTATGCAGTCCTACATTTGAAGAAGCTGTTTAAGCTAGAGCAGGCTTATTCTGCTCTACTTTTGTGAGTGCAATATTTGGCATTTATTATCCATACTACCATTTTAATACGGTTTCACACTATTGTTTTTTTTTTTATGTCTCTTTTCCTTTTTATGTATATTTGGAGTCGAGAGGCCATATGTATGTATAATATTTTATATTGATATTTTACACTTTAAGTGCACTTTGTATCACTTTGCACTTTATCAATTTGTTTGCACTTAGTTGCACTTTATACATTTTTGGGTCTTAAAGACACAGCGCACCTTACTATTTTTAAGTATAACCAAAAATCAGCCAAATCCATCCAGGGGTTAAAAAGTTAGCTGGAGGTCCCATTATGACCGACTGCAAGCACATTTTCCTGCCCAAAACAGTTCCATAGATTTGGGCTGTGAGGTCGGTCTATTTCAGGCTGAAAAAACGACTAAGTCCCATCGCGAATGGGACTTAGTCTCTGCAGCTGAAATAAGGCTGAAAAAACGGCTGAAAAAAAGACTAAGTCCCATCGCCGAATGGGACTTAGTCTTTGCAGCTGAAATAAGGCTGAAAAAAACGGCTGAAAAAAAGACTAAGTCCCATCGCCGAATGGGACTTAGTCTCTGCAGCTGAAATAAGGCTGAAAAAAACGGCTGAAAAAAAGACTAAGTCCCATCGCCGAATGGGACTTAGTCTCTGTAGCTGAAATAATTTCCCATTTACTGAACCAAGTGGGAAATAGCAAGGCAGGCACAAAGGGTTTGCACCAGGTCTGGGGACACAGGGGACACCGTCTTAAAGGGGCCGTGTCCCCAACAAGTCTGGGGACACGGCCTTAAAGGGGCAGTGTCCCAATCTTCCTGATGTCCCAAAAAGGTGTTTAAAGGGCCAGCACCAGTCACATAAAGAGTCCATAAGCCCCAATATGCCCACCGACAGTCTTAAAGGGCCATACACACCAAATAAAAGTGCACACATTTTCACAATCTCCCAGGGGCCATAGTCATGCGGGAGGAGGCTGGCAAATAGGCTTCTCCACAACCCAGGGAAGCAGGGCAATTTGCCATTTAAAGGGCCCGTTACAAATAGCAGTTTGTAACAAGGTGTCAATCCATATCTGCCAAGTGACCCGATGTAGGGGACCAGTCCCTATTCTGCTCTGTGTCAGTGTGTACCAGGGAACCTTAGGACAGGTGTCAATCCATATCTGCCAAGTGACCCGATGTAGGGGGAACAGTCCCTATTCTGCTCTGTGTCCGTGTGCATCAGTGGCTCTGAGGACAGGTGTCAATCCATATGTCAAGGTGTCAATATGTCATATGTCAGGTGTCAATCCATATTGATTGTGATTTAGGAATGTTAGGTGATTTCTGCCCTTTATGGATTAAAACCAGACTCTGTATCAACTGCGTAATTTTCCATGGGAGTTTTGCCATGGATCCCCCTCCGGCATGCCACAGTCCAGGTGTTAGTCCCCTTGAAACAACTTTTCCATCCCTATTGTGGCCAGAAAGAGTCCCTGTGTGTTTTAAAATTCGCCTCCCCATTGAAGTCAATGGCGTTTCGGGCGGTTCGCAGGTTCGCGAACATTTGCGGAAGTTCGCGTTCGCCGTTCGCGAACCGAAAATTTCGGGTTCGCGACATCACTACCCCTCAATGAATACTTTTCTAGCAACATAGTTTTCTATTCTACCCTTACCTTTTGTGTCACTATACACCACTACCTCTAGCATATAAACTCATCAAGCTGGGTCCTCAACCCCACTGTTCCTGTGTGTCTATCTTGTCTGGTTTCAACTACTTGTTTTTCAGTCCACCAATTGTACAGCTGTAGAATCTATTGGCCCATTATAAATAATAATAATAATAATAATAATAATAATAATAATAATAATAAGTAAATTATTTATCAGTGTTATGAATTACAAAATATGGACCCAAAATCATAAAATGCAAAGATAGCTGGATACAACAAGGTTATGACAATGGAGTAGAAAATAAAAACAAAAACCTTAAACAAAGAAAATGTTGTTGTTCTTGTTCCTCACCACTTTCTAGGAACGTCTTGGCTTTATTCAGGATCTTATTATTTAACTGATGAGTATTTTCAAGATACTGTAGAATGAAGATATTGGGAGCAAAGAGCACCATGTTTTGCTCCCCACAGCCATATGGCATGGCCAGCAATCTGTCCAGGTTCTGCAGGGCTGTTCCCATCAGATCTCCTATAGACGACAAACCCCAAATAAATGAAGATAAAATTATTCCACTAATTTTGCGCCACATAAATTCATTGTTTTAAAATTTAGACTGGAAGAAAGGAGATTTAGTCTAAGGCAAAGGAAATGGTTGTACAAATGTTTAAACAGCAACTATATGAATACAAATAATATTCAGGAATATAGTTTTTTTAATAGGTGGGGTAACAGCTTCTTGACCCATCTGACTGTGATTGCAGGGTCGAGAAATATTTTTTCCTTGTTTGCTGCAAAATTGCAAAGCTCTTCAAACTTGGTTTCTTGCCTTCTTTTGGATTAATATGAAAAAAAAAACAAATGTGAGAAAGAATGAACTTGATTGATGCATGTCTGTTTTCAGACTATGGGATTGTGTGGCTAAATGTAACATGAGCATTAATCCGTAGGAGGTAAATCTGTATAGTGCTTTGAAAAGAAGGAGGCCGGAGTTAAATATATGAAAAACATCTAAGATACAAAAGTGCATCATATAAAGTGAAATACCAAATGGAAAGACATTTAATCTGTCTATCCACTGAGATATACAATAAACAGAGAAGACAAACTATAGTGTCAAACTCTTCACTTAAATGGACTCTATAGGTACCAAAAGAACTTTAGCTTAATGAAGCAGTTTTAATGTATTGATCATGCCTATGCAATTTTACTGTTCTATTATCTGTCATTTATGATTTAAATCACGTTTACAGCCCTAATAACACCTCTCTGCATGTGACTTGTACAGCCTTCCTAATCACTTCCTGTAAAAAGAGATCTAATGTTTACTCTTCTTTTATTTCACAGTCTGTTTAATTTAGAATTTCATATCTCTGGCTTTGTTAATGGCTTCCTAAACACTGCATGAATCACCTGTGTGTGATTAAAGCTCAATTTAAAGTGCAGGAGATAATATTTAAAGCAAGTTAACACCTGATGGAAAAGGAAACCATGCTTTCATGCAGGGTGTGTCAGTCACAGCCAGAGGAGGTGTAGCTAAGGCTGCATAAACAGAATCAAAAGAGATTTAACTCCTGAATGGCAGAGAATTGAGAAGTAGCAAGATCTATACCACCTGAAAAATGGATATTTCATAAAAATATAGCATTTTATGAAATTCTCATTTTGACTGTGTTGGAATCTCACAGAAATTTCAACCCAGTCAAGAGAGATAAAAATACAAAGTAAAGGCTACATTGTCTTTGTATATTTCTTGAGGCTGACTTGTTTAGACTCTGGGAGGAGCTACAGTGTCACTTCCACTTCCAATCTGACTCTGTGTATCCTCCTCTCTATGATGCCTATCTCATGCAGCAATGATGGCAGATGAGGGCCAGCAACAGAGGCACTCGAATTCACATCCTTAAAACAGCTCGCTAAACTTCACCTCCTAATAACAATATCTCCAAACGCCTAAATCAGAGGATATCCCTGTTTCCACTTACCCAAAACACTGGGTCCCACTGTCCTTAATGGTATAGGGGCCCTTCAGTGAGATATCTGTGTCCCTTTTATACTGACCTAGAATTTTATCAGATGAAAATTAGTGCAAAAGAAGTGTGATTGAGATTTAATCTCCAATTCTCTCCAAACAATTAGAGATTTTTTCTGCATTAAAAATCCCAAGGAAAAACACATCAAAAATATAGAGTATATATAAAAAAAGCATAATGGTTTTAAAAAGTTTTTTTTTTTGCATAAATGTATTAGTGGTGGTGAAATACCACACCAAGTTATATAATTTTATAAAATTAGATATTTAATGAATGTGTGTTGAGGCAACTGTCTCCTTCAAAAGCTTTAAGTTTGAATGAGACAGTTGTCTCACTGGGTAGGCTGAAAACATCGAAAATCAGAAATTCTTCATTTTTCCTTTCATCTTTCTTAACTTTTGAAAAAAACTTGAAAGAAAGGATCTATACCAATCAAAGCTCCCTGGGGATGCTTGATGTGCAGAAGCATGATGACAAATTTACAATATCTCTTCAAAAAAGCCCTAAAGGGGAAAAGAGAGTGATTAACTAAATAGAGGGGGTAGCACCTTTATATATTTCTTAAGGTAAGTGTACTCTCAGAGGTAGTGGGATATGTAAAAACAGAAAAATACTGCACAATATATTGTAGTATATCTTACGCAAAGTAGAACAATAACAAATAGAATTGCACTTACAGTTTGCAGAGCAAAAGTAGCTCTTTTTGAATGCACTTGAGCAGTACAACCCCTGCCTTGGGATATTCTGTGTCTTCTTTAAAGTGCTTTCATGCAGAGGAACTCCACCTAGATATGGAGTTTCACAGGTCTCACAGGTTTGTTGGTAGAATAAAAAAATATAGTGCTCACTGTTGTTTTTATAAAATATATGTTTTTTTTGTTTGTTTTTTATAATAACTACCAACCTACCAACAAACCTGTGAGACCCCAAAGTAGAGTGAACCTAACACATTTCACTTGCATTCTGGCCAATTTTAGTTTAGAGCACTCGATGATCGAAAGTGTGTGTTTTTACACCTTATGAGTTTAATCATGCTTCATAAAGATTTATTTGCTAAGTTACAGGGTCATATTGCAGACATCTCAATTTTAGATTTCCAAATTGGAATTTGGACAGATTTATTTAATGGACCTGTGTTATTATGGGATAACTTAGCACTTTGTAAAAGTAGAAACCAAAGGACATTTCCCATATCTTTTTGGAGCCAAGCAAATATTTTTACCTAACTAGATGTTTTAGAAGTGTATAGTATTAATATTTCTTTGACATGGTCAAATACAAGCCTAGGTCAGGATAATAAAGAAAAAGCAAAAATGAGAACTAGCTGACGTCAGGTACAAGTATTGATCGAACAGGTAAATAAGACAGGAAAGGGTTACAGAGTAACTCTGGGTCAAGAACAAAACCAAGGTCAATACCAGAAATATCAC
The DNA here is from genome assembly GCA_933207985.1 of Pelobates cultripes. NCBI lineage: Eukaryota > Metazoa > Chordata > Amphibia > Anura > Pelobatidae > Pelobates > Pelobates cultripes. The sequence goes on from CAKOES020000052.1 coordinate 7,293, forward strand.
AATGTATCAAGAATTCACTAAAGGGTACTGGGAACGATAGGACACAGCACATAGGGCTAAACCATTACACTATGTATTAAAATAACACACTGTCACACTCTCTTACGCAACCCTTCTCAGCTACATATCCTCTTTCTCTCCCCTTCCATAGTTCCTTCTGTTAAGCATAAAACAGTTTATCTTTTCCCAACATCTTCTTGTACCACAAATAGATTTCTTTCAAAAAGTCCTTACCACAGTTAAAAAAATCTAGTGAAATATAAGTATATTTTTGTAATGTAAACAGCTTTGTAAAACAGCAAATAAACTTCTAAAGGAATTGAAGCATAATTGAAACAAACAGTGGAAGAACTACCACCGACACAGGGGACAAGCTGCTCCATCACTCCAGGGGGCCCGGCTGCGCTGTCAATCCCTGCTGATTTACAGGCAATGACAGTTGACCGAGGAAGCTCCAGGGGTAGTGAAACGCGTTTCGGCCAACTTTAACTTTATAAGTAAAATTACTATTTATTTATTTTACTATTTATCTTAAATATTTCTGAATAATAACTACACTATACTAGAAGCATCTGCCAATATAGGCAACCCTTTAAGGCTCTGAAGGGAGCTTAGATTTTTAACATATGCTTTTGCAAAAAGCATACAAGCTTATTATAAAAATGATCCACAAAATTAGACCCTAGATCTGGCAGTGTGTAGTCTGTCTGTCAATAAAGTATGTCTGAAATAAAAATGAATGAGACCACTCGACTGGAAGGTAAACTAATATTAATTGAATAGTATGCTAAAAAGCAAATTTGGGTCCGTATTGAGTCCCAGTCTTATCATAAACTTAGTCAAAGAATAGTGCCTGTGTCAGAAAACTCCAACTATGAACACAGCAGGAGTTACTCAGTGAACGGACTGGATTAATATATTACTACTGGTTAATATATTAATGTATTAATGTAATACTACTGGTGATGTTATAACGTGGTTGGAATAAAGATAAAAGTGTACAGATGTACAACAATCCTTAATTCAATACACCTCCGAGCTACAGTGGAATGCAGGACGCAGGAATGGTGAAACGCATGCAGCACCTCACACAAAATTCACGATTTTAACTTGATTTAATGGCCGGAGTGAAGGAGCGTGAAATCCATTAAAGACTGTCCATCCCTGCATTTTACATGATAAGCTAATTTTTACTACAAAATTGTGAGTGTTTTTAATCTATATATAAACAATAGTGGTTACTGTGTCCAGTGCGCTTATAAGTATACCAAAGTGATATGAAAGCTGCTATACACTTTAGTGGGTGCTCTCTATCCCCCACTAAATATAGAAATAAACCAGAGTGAGTCTAGTATAGACTGGATAAAAATCCCCCTTTAAAGGCAATAAACCATCTCGAGCCAGGTTCGCATTGGCTCAGAACAAGGTGAGCACTACTATAACTACTGTCTATGCATTCAAAGTTATATACATAGTACACTAGGGGGTTTCTCCCTTTCTCTTCTTCCTTTTCTCTTTGACCCTTCCACTTCAGCTAAAGGGTGCAGTGTCTCCATACGACTAAGTAGGGTGGGTGTGTCCTTTTCTTCCCATTTCTGATCTTTTTTGTAAGATGCTCCTTTAGATGACTAGGACTTCTTTGTACTGCTGGTTGTCATATCCCCTAGAATTCAATTCCAGAAATAATTGGCCGACCAGGGGGATTTTTTCCTTTTTATGTATCCCATATGTATGTTAATAGTTTTATATATGATCATTTTACCTCCGACACTAAATAGTTCGGAAAGAATGAGGAAGCCTCCTTAAGGTCTGTGTGAATGACCTCGCTATATTCAATATTAGTTTCTGTTCTGGTAATAGGAGATTTAGAGAAGAATTTCTTTAAACATAGTTTTCTCTTAAATTTTTGGAGATCTATGTAAGTATCGAATTTATTGAGTGATTTCGTTGGAGCAAAATTTAGGCCTTTCGCTAGGAGTTTGGACTGGGCCGGAGTCAGGGGTTGGTCTGTTAAATTAAAGATGCCGTGGTTATTTGATGTTGATTCCTGTCCCTTAGCTCTTTTCTGTATGTAAACTCCTCCTCTACCTCCCCTTCTTCTATACTCCTCCTTCTTTTGCCCGGTGATCTCCTCTGATTGTCCAATTCCTTGTGTCGATCTTTTTTGTGGGTACGCCAAAAAACCTCCTCCCTGGGTGACTTATTTAAGACTTCGTACCTATTTTCAAGGGGTATTAATCCTCGACTATTGGAGATAGGTCTAGGTCTTTCATGAGATGTTTTTTCTCTGTGATCTATCTTATGAGAGTTTAATCTTGGCCTTAACTCATAATTGTGTTCCTTCCTTCTGACTACTTTTTCTGGAGTAATCAGTTGCTTGGGTCTAACAGATGTTTTTTGTTGTTGAGTTACTGGGATGGATTTTTTATGGAATTAGATCTGAGAGTATTCCCTATTGTCTACTCTACATTCATTTCTATCTATCTGCCTAAAAGGTCTATAGTGGGTATAATGATCTTCCTGATGTCTTTTAGAGTATGTCCTAACTTGATTCCTTGCATAATCATTTTTATCACGAGGTATTTCCTCCTTTTTAACAGCTACTATACCCTTTTCCATTTTATTTAGATTATTTTCAAGGTGATTCGTCATCTGTAAATATTCATCTGAACTCATATTTATCTCCAGAAATTTCTGGAAGACATTGATTTGATTATCTATTTTTTGCAGAGTATTATCCCTCCTTTTTACTATTAGACCCATAAGACCAAATGAGAAATTTTCAAGCATATCCAGCCATTCTTGGACAAATTCTTGTTCATCCTGATCAAACGAAGGGTTCTTTGTGAATCTTAATCCCCTAGGGGTAATCTTTTCCCGTAAATATTTCTTCATTGTGGCAACCTCCCACTTTATTTTCATCTCCCTGTTCAATAATTTTTCTAAATCATATTGACTCTTTTTTTTTATCAAAGCTTAGTACATGTTCATTCTGGAGAGGTATATCTTGATCATCAAATAGAGTATCAATATCTTTACCACAATTGACCCTGTTGTTAAACACCGTCATATTTATAGAAAGTAGCAGCACACACAGTGAAAAGAGAACAAAAGTTGAAATTCAAACAATAGTGGTTACTGTGTCCAGTGCGCTTATAAGTATACCAAAGTGATATGAAAGCTGCTACACACTCTAGTGGGTGCTCTCTATCCCCCACTAAATATAGAAATAAACCAGAGTGAGTCTAGTATAGACTGGATAAAAATCCCCCTTTAAAGGCACCTAAGTCTACCATCTAGAACCAGGTTCGCATTGGCTCAGAACAAGGTGAGCACTACTATAACTACTGTCTATGCATTCAAAGTTATATACATAGTACACTAGGGGGTTTCTCCCTTTCTCTTCTTCCTTTTCTCTTTGAGGAAATCCACTTCAGTTAAAGGGTGCAGTGTCTCCATACGACACTACTGTTGAAGAGATTTGAGCCTGTCCTTCTCTGAGGCTCTAATCCATGTGAGTTTGACCATTGATTAATTATCACAATATCCTCTTCATCTACGGATTCACACTATATTGTGTTGTATTTTTTGTCTCATTTACATGTACATATATACATCTGTGATTTAACCCTAATTGAGGGTAAGTGTGAATACACAGCGCTCCACTCATTTGACTAGTACGGTCTGGATTTTTATCCAGTCTATACTAGACTCACTCTGGTTTATTTAACATTCTAGGGTCTAGAGTTATACAAATGGTATTAGCTATTCAAGATACAGGTGAGTTATACAAACAGATCCAAAGGCTTAGTCTGGTAAATGTCATTGTGATGAGTGATTAACAGTGAACACAGTCAGCGTCACTAGAAGGAAACTATAAGAATGAGGAAGTAATAAGAGAAAGGTTGCTCTCGTTGTATAAGGACTGGCACTCAAGGAGTAGCACAAGTACAGGTAAGTGAAAAAGCCATGAAGTAATGTGGCACATTATTCACATGCAAGGCAGACACTTTTGACACATGAATTGTTGGCTATAGTAAGGGCATCATTCACTTATATCTTTGTAGAGACTGTAAGTTTCTGCACAGCAGGATAGGGGTTTCTCACTGTAGGCTTTGTAGATTTTAACATAGATTGAAATATTCAGATGTATATTATGTGTGTTTTAAAATGGATAAAGTGCTCTGATACGTTTTATTAATTTATTAAGTAACAATGCTACAAGCTGAAAAGACAACACTGGGTGAGTAGGTATCAGTGGGAATATAAAAATAGCTTATAAATTATAGGTTGCATAAATTAAGTTAAGTTTAGGATCTGTGAATGGAACTGCACCAGCATAAATAATGTCTACATTTAATAATTCCAAAATGGAATGCAAATATTATCAGTAAACCTTCAAATAATATATTGATGGAAACATGAACTGGTGGTACTATAGCAATTAAATCTTACTCAGCTCCTCACTGAATCTAACCCTCTCTATCACCCTACCTAATACAATCTCTCTCTTTCTGTCTCACATTCTTTCACTTACAATTTTTTTTGTAATCAAATCTCTTCCTACCTATCTCTTGATGAATCTGAGTATACATGAATATGTTATACACTCAGATCAGGGCTTTCCAAGAATATAACTTTTGTGGAGTTCCTAGTTATGGTGGGGGTACTTTTGGGGTACTGTATATTTTGTATATATTTTTTGTACCTGAGAGATAATTGAATTATAGGTGTTTCTCAATTATTGCTCAGGCACAAATGATCCTGGGAATGAAACCATGTATTATTGTGTTGGAGACCCCGTTTGTGGCCTGAAATAAATCAGTTGACTCCCAGAACTATGTTTTATCTGGTTACTGGGGGAATGGATGTCTGCTTGTTTTAATGGTCCCAGATTGGCTGAGAGAAGAAATTAGAGGAGGTAACCAGCCGGGTTACCTGTGGTCCGCTACCTCATTACATAACCAATACTTTAAATGCCTTCCTAAATTTCCTCTTCAGGTGAGGAATGCATCTAGTTTATGCAGATGATCTCCCCAGTCCTAAACATCGATGATGTGTACTGTGATATTACGCTAGACACTGCAGAAGCAGTGGCTATTTGAAAAGAATGATCTAGAAATGTTGAAGGTTGTATCCAAGTAGTTTTATGGTGTTGTGAGCTAATTTAAGGTTGCAGTAGCAAAAGGATGTGAACACCACCATGGTATCAATTGAGTATGGATTAACGATTAGAAATTCTGAAGTGAATTTGTTGAAAATGTTTCGAACTCCAGTATATGAATGGTTGGTTGGTAGAGAGTGATGCGTGTGCCAGCAATCTACTGTGCGTATGAGATGAGCTAATAGAGTATGAGGTCCTGAAATGTCGTGGTTTTGGTAGGTCTTTTGACAGCCATGGCAGGTGCTTGGAAGATTATCTGAAATTGTGATTGAGAGAAGGTTTCAGCTGCTGGCCTGGTATGTGTATACGGACAAGGAAAGATTGCTGTGTTTATGCCAGCCAAATCAATGTCCTAAATAAGCTCATTATTGTTAGTGAGGAGGACCAACCTTTATTTATAATGTCATATGCTGCCTAGTTGTCTGAGTAGCATTTGACAGATGTTCCCCTCCATAGAGACCCACAGGCTGAACTCCCTTGGGGCCGAAGGTAAAAACCCTCAGGCAAGCCAAAAAGTAAAAATGTTCTAGTCTATAATGACTAGAGTCCTATAGGGATAGTACAGGAACAAAAAGACTGAGGGAGTGGTGGTGGGAGGGGGTATTTATACCTCCATTTTAATTCTGTTCCTGTCTAATTAGGGATAGAGAGGAACTAACCCATTGTTGTGCTGCCCTGTATATGGCCAGGAAAGGTTAATATTTTCTTAGAAAGGATTAATTTATATATTCCTGTCTTGTTCCTTTAGAAATCAAATGTTTCATTGCTTATTCCAATAAACTCTGCGAGATTATTAAAACAAATATTTGTGTTTTTAAAGTGTTCTCAGTGATTAATAATTAGCATGAAATCCTGGGATTATATGATTTATCATATATATATATATATATATATATATATATATATATATATATATATATATATATATATATATATATATATATATATATATATATATATATATATATATATATATATATATATATATAGTAGTAACAAAAAGGTCCTGGACTGCACTCACGGTCTTAAAGTTGAAAATATTTCTTTATTCCATATAACAGATCTGTTATATGGAATAAAGAAATATTTTCAACTTTAAGACCGTGAGTGCAGTCCAGGACCTTTTTGTTACTACTACCTATTGCCCCATGGGACTGGCACCCGGCAAGTACTTCAATTTAAACATCCTTTAAGCGTGAGTGCATGGATCCACTGACTGTTATTTATATATATATATATATATGTATATTTATCTATTTTATTATTATTATTTTTTTCTATTCATAAATTAGGCAAGGTAGCCAGTGTTATCCTTATTACACGCTAAATTTACAGATAGGTTTTAACATTCTAGTTCAAACAATAGTGGTTACTGTGTCCAGTGCGCTTATTAGTATACCAAAGTGATATGAAAGCTGCTACACACTCTAGTGGGTGCTCTCTATCCCCCACTAAATATAGAAATAAACCAGAGTGAGTCTAGTATAGACTGGATAAAAATCCAGACCGTACTAGTCAAATGAGTGGAGCGCTGTGTATTCACACTTACCCTCAATTAGTGTTAAATCACAGATGTATATATGTACATGTAAATGAGACAAAAAATACAACACAATATAGTGTGAATCCGTAGATGAAGAGGATATTGTGATAATTAATCAATGGTCAAACTCACATGGATTAGAGCCTCAGAGAAGGACAGGCTCAAATCTCTTCAACAGTAGTGTCGTATGGAGACACTGCACCCTTTAACTGAAGTGGATTTCCTCAAAGAGAAAAGGAAGAAGAGAAAGGGAGAAACCCCCTAGTGTACTATGTATATAACTTTGAATGCATAGACAGTAGTTATAGTAGTGCTCACCTTGTTCTGAGCCAATGAGAACCTGGCTCTAGATGGTAGACTTAGGTGCCTTTAAAGGGGGGCACCTACCCTTCTTTAACAGCAAGGTGGGACAAAAAGCCAATGGGATATATTTAAAAATAAATTTATTACAAAATAAAATCAAAGAATAAAATAATCTTATAAAAAGATAAATATAAAGTCCCAAATGATGGCTTCAGCTCCGAGACGCGTTTCACCCACGCTATGTGGGCTTTTTCAATCGGGTTTACTGTGTCCACTAACTTGCTGTTTAAATCTGCCGGTATTTTTCTTCCGGTGGGCGGTCCTCCCTTTTACATAATCCAATCAGTTAACTTGTTCATAGTGCGGTGGAGCACCTCACCTGTGGTCCATTCGGGTAATCGGAGTTGGCGCGGTGTCATAATCCGCGTCACTTCCGTGTTCGCCGTGGCCATTTTACTTATGGGTAAGCACCCTGGATAGGAAGCCGGAAGTGACGCGGCGGAATGAATCCGCTCGTCACTTCCAGAACGAGCAAGGTTACTGGCAGATTAAAGTGTGCCTTGCCCATACTCCCTAAATAGGGAACTTCCATCCTCAATATACATATATGAATGGGGAAAAAAGGGCAACCATAAAGAGAGAAAAAAGAGAAAAAAACACATATAACTATACAGTACATATTTCCACATATAGTTAAATAATGAGAATGTCAACAAAAAAAGGGTAAAGTTGTACTTAAAGATATAGCCACTAGTGTAGCAGTTCTCATGCTTTACTTTAAATTTAAAGAGCACTATGATATATATAAAAGAGAAGTTTTAAAAAAAATTATATTTTTTATATATAAAATATGTATAATAAAAAGAAATATATATAAAAGAAAGAAACTTGTTTTTCTTCCCCCCTTGTTCCCACATAAATTATTGACTTTCTCATTTACATTTCATATACTAAAAGTACTATATAATGATCAGTATTTTTCTCCAGGAAGGGGCAGATGAAGTAAACAAATTAAATGAAATAGCATATTTCAAAGTCATTATTAAGACCTCCTGGGGTCAGTGTATTTAAATTGAAAATCCATTTCATCTCTATCTGACCCATTCTTTTTATAAGATCATCTCCTCTCCAATTGGGTTTAACTAGTTGAATACCAATGAACTGTAGCTCTGTAGGGTCCTGATTATGTTTCTGTTTAAAATGTAGGGACAGGCTATGTTTTTCAAAGCCTTTTTTAATATTTCTTATGTGTTCTTGAATGCGAACCTGAAGAGGCCTTGCAGTCCTACCTACGTAACCTAAATTACAAGTACATACTATCAAATATATGACTCTTTTCGAGTAACATGTAATTAAATCCCTAATGTTATAGGTTTCTTGGGCACACTGGGGATTTTTGAATTTCCTGATCACTCTATTTTTGTTCCCCGTATTTTTACAGGCACCACATATGCCGCACCCATAGAATCCTGGGGATTCATTAAACAGACTTTGTATAAATTGGTTGTGTTTAATATGATTATGCACTAAATTATCTCTCAAATTTTTCACCCCCCTATAGATAATCCTAGGGCGATCAGGTAGAATTGTGTTTAGATAAGGGTCTTCCTTTAAAATTGGCCAATATTTGTTCACAATTTTCTTAAAAATGTGACTTTTTGAATTAAAATCACATATCAATGTGTCTTGGTTAATGTCCCTTGATTCAGTGGGTGGTTTATATTTAAGCAGGCTTAGTCTGTCAGTTTTCTGTACTTCCTCAACCGTTTTTTTCAAGAGGTTTTCCTGATACCCCTTGTCCCTGAAGTTCTTTACAATTATCTCCGATTGGGTTTCAAATGTATGGGTTTCTGAGCAATTCCGTTTTACTCGTAATAATTGGGCCTTCGGTGCATTTAGCAGCCAGGGTGAAAAATGGCAGCTTTTCCGTTCTATGTAACTATTAACGTCTACTTTTTTGAAAAAGGTTTTTGATTTAATCTGACCGTTTTCAATGAATATGTTTAAATCCAGAAAATTGATTGTTGATTTGCTGTACTCACTGATTAATGTAATGCCCCAATCATTTGTGTTCAGAAAGACCAAGAAGTTTTGTAGTGAGGTCTCGTCTCCCTTCCAAATAAAAAGGATATCGTCGATATAACGGCGATATAGCACCAGGTTCTGCCCCCAGTCATGACTCCCATATATATATTGGGTCTCCCAATGGGACATAAATAGATTAGCATAACTGGGAGCGAACCTGGTGCCCATCGCCGTCCCACACTGTTGAATATAGAATTCCTCTCCAAACCAGAAATAATTGTGATTAAGTATCCAGATTTTACCTTCAATAATGAAGTCTATCTGGATCTGGGGAAAGTCTCTGTACAGTTCCAAAAAATATTTTGTGGCAGCACACCCTTTATCATGTGTGATAATCGTATGTAGGGAACTCACATCAGCCGTCACTAAATAGTAGTTCTCTTCCCATTTCTGATCTTTTAAAATTTGTAAGACACTTAACGTGTCCTTTAGATGACTAGGACTTCTTTGTACTGCTGGTTGCAGACATTTATCAATGTATTGTGACAGACGACTAGAAATAGATTCAATTCCAGAAATAATTGGCCGACCAGGGGGATTTTCCTTATTTTTATGTATCTTGGGAAGTTGATAAAACACCGGAATTTTTGGATGCAGGATATCTAGAAATTTAAATTCCTTTTCGTTTAAAATACCCAGTGTTTTTCCCTTATCTAATAGTTTAATATATGTCTCTTTAAACTCCTTAGTTGGATCTTTAGTTAGTTTCATATATGTCTTTCCATCACTCAATAACCTTAAAGATTCCTCAACGTACTTAGTAGTTTTCATTACCACTATACCGCCACCCTTATCAGCGGGTTTAATGACTATAGTGTTGTCCTTTTTTAATTCTTTTAATGCCCTTATTTCGTCATTCCCCAAATTTAGTTCGTATTTATTTATTTATTTTTATCTTGTTCATATCCCGAATTACCATTTTTTCGAAGGCAGTCATTTCCTCCGACACTAAATAGTTCGGAAAGAACGAGGAAGCCTCCTTAAGGTCTGTGTGAATGGCCTCGCCTTATTCAATATTAGTTTCTGTTCTGGTAATAGGAGATTTAGAGAAGAATTTCTTTAAACATAGTTTTCTCTTAAATTTTTGGAGATCTATGTAAGTATCGAATTTATTGAGTGATTTCGTTGGAGCAAAATTTAGGCCTTTCGCTAGGAGTTTGGACTGGGCCGGAGTCAGGGGTTGGTCTGTTAAATTAAAGATGCCGTGGTTATTTGATGTTGATTCCTGTCCCTTAGCTCTTTTCTGTATGTAAACTCCTCCTCTACCTCCCCTTCTTCTATACTCCTCCTTCTTTTGCCCGGTGATCTCCTCTGATTGTCCAATTCCTTGTGTCGATCTTTTTTGTGGGTACGCCAAAAAACCTCCTCTCTGGGTGACTTATTTAAGACTTCGTACCTATTTTCAAGGGGTATTAATCCTCGACTATTGGAGATAGGTCTAGGTCTTTCATGAGATGTTTTTTCTCTGTGATCTATCTTATGAGAGTTTAATCTTGGCCTTAACTCATAATTGTGTTCCTTCCTTCTGACTACTTTTTCTGGAGTAATCAGTTGCTTGGGTCTAACAGATGTTTTTTGTTGTTGAGTTACTGGGATGGATTTTTTATGGAATTAGATCTGAGAGTATTCCCTATTGTCTACTCTACATTCATTTCTATCTATCTGCCTAAAAGGTCTATAGTGGGTATAATGATCTTCCTGATGTCTTTTAGAGTATGTCCTAACTTGATTCCTTGCATAATCATTTTTATCACGGAGGTATTTCCTCCTTTTTAACAGCTACTATACCCTTTTCCATTTTATTTAGATTATTTTCAAGGTGATTCGTCATCTGTAAATATTCATCTGAACTCATATTTATCTCCAGAAATTTCTGGAAGACATTGATTTGATTATCTATTTTTTGCAGAGTATTATCCCTCCTTTTTACTATTAGACCCATAAGACCAAATGAGAAATTTTCAAGCATATCCAGCCATTCTTGGACAAATTCTTGTTCATCCTGATCAAACGAAGGGTTCTTTGTGAATCTTAATCCCCTAGGGGTAATCTTTTCCCGTAAATATTTCTTCATTGTGGCAACCTCCCACTTTATTTTCATCTCCCTGTTCAATAATTTTTCTAAATCATATTGACTCTTTTTTTTTATCAAAGCTTAGTACATGTTCATTCTGGAGAGGTATATCTTGATCATCAAATAGAGTATCAATATCTTTACCACAATTGACCCTGTTGTTAAACACCGTCATATTTATAGAAAGTAGCAGCACACACAGTGAAAAGAGAACAAAAGTTGAAATTCAAACAATAGTGGTTACTGTGTCCAGTGCGCTTATAAGTATACCAAAGTGATATGAAAGCTGCTACACACTCTAGTGGGTGCTCTCTATCCCCCACTAAATATAGAAATAAACCAGAGTGAGTCTAGTATAGACTGGATAAAAATCCCCCTTTAAAGGCACCTAAGTCTACCATCTAGAACCAGGTTCGCATTGGCTCAGAACAAGGTGAGCACTACTATAACTACTGTCTATGCATTCAAAGTTATATACATAGTACACTAGGGGGTTTCTCCCTTTCTCTTCTTCCTTTTCTCTTTGAGGAAATCCACTTCAGTTAAAAGGTGCAGTGTCTCCATACGACACTACTGTTGAAGAGATTTGAGCCTGTCCTTCTCTGAGGCTCTAATCCATGTGAGTTTGACCATTGATTAATTATCACAATATCCTCTTCATCTACGGATTCACACTATATTGTGTTGTATTTTTTGTCTCATTTACATGTACATATATACATCTGTGATTTAACCCTAATTGAGGGTAAGTGTGAATACACAGCGCTCCACTCATTTGACTAGTACGGTCTGGATTTTTATCCAGTCTATACTAGACTCACTCTGGTTTATTTAACATTCTAGGGTCTAGAGTTATACAAATGGTATTAGCTATTCAAGATACAGGTGAGTTATACAAACAGATCCAAAGGCTTAGTCTGGTAAATGTCATTGTGATGAGTGATTAACAGTGAACACAGTCAGCGTCACTAGAAGGAAACTATAAGAATGAGGAAGTAATAAGAGAAAGGTTGCTCTCGTTGTATAAGGACTGGCACTCAAGGAGTAGCACAAGTACAGGTAAGTGAAAAAGCCATGAAGTAATGTGGCACATTATTCACATGCAAGGCAGACACTTTTGACACATGAATTGTTGGCTATAGTAAGGGCATCATTCACTTATATCTTTGTAGAGACTGTAAGTTTCTGCACAGCAGGATAGGGGTTTCTCACTGTAGGCTTTGTAGATTTTAACATAGATTGAAATATTCAGATGTATATTATGTGTGTTTTAAAATGGATAAAGTGCTCTGATACGTTTTATTAATTTATTAAGTAACAATGCTACAAGCTGAAAAGACAACACTGGGTGAGTAGGTATCAGTGGGAATATAAAAATAGCTTATAAATTATAGGTTGCATAAATTAAGTTAAGTTTAGGATCTGTGAATGGAACTGCACCAGCATAAATAATGTCTACATTTAATAATTCCAAAATGGAATGCAAATATTATCAGTAAACCTTCAAATAATATATTGATGGAAACATGAACTGGTGGTACTATAGCAATTAAATCTTACTCAGCTCCTCACTGAATCTAACCCTCTCTATCACCCTACCTAATACAATCTCTCTCTTTCTGTCTCACATTCTTTCACTTACAATTTTTTTTGTAATCAAATCTCTTCCTACCTATCTCTTGATGAATCTGAGTATACATGAATATGTTATACACTCAGATCAGGGCTTTCCAAGAATATAACTTTTGTGGAGTTCCTAGTTATGGTGGGGGTACTTTTGGGGTACTGTATATTTTGTATATATTTTTTGTACCTGAGAGATAATTGAATTATAGGTGTTTCTCAATTATTGCTCAGGCACAAATGATCCTGGGAATGAAAACCATGTGTTATTGTGTTGGAGACCCCGTTTGTGGCCTGAAATAAATCAGTTGACTCCCAGAACTATGTTTTATCTGGTTACTGGGGGAATGGATGTCTGCTTGTTTTAATGGTCCCAGATTGGCTGAGAGAAGAAATTAGAGGAGGTAACCAGCCGGGTTACCTGTGGTCCGCTACCTCATTACATAACCAATACTTTAAATGCCTTCCTAAATTTCCTCTTCAGGTGAGGAATGCATCTAGTTTATGCAGATGATCTCCCCAGTCCTAAACATCGATGATGTGTACTGTGATATTACGCTAGACACTGCAGAAGCAGTGGCTATTTGAAAAGAATGATCTAGAAATGTTGAAGGTTGTATCCAAGTAGTTTTATGGTGTTGTGAGCTAATTTAAGGTTGCAGTAGCAAAAGGATGTGAACACCACCATGGTATCAATTGAGTATGGATTAACGATTAGAAATTCTGAAGTGAATTTGTTGAAAATGTTTCGAACTCCAGTATATGAATGGTTGGTTGGTAGAGAGTGATGCGTGTGCCAGCAATCTACTGTGCGTATGAGATGAGCTAATAGAGTATGAGGTCCTGAAATGTCGTGGTTTTGGTAGGTCTTTTGACAGCCATGGCAGGTGCTTGGAAGATTATCTGAAATTGTGATTGAGAGAAGGTTTCAGCTGCTGGCCTGGTATGTGTATACGGACAAGGAAAGATTGCTGTGTTTATGCCAGCCAAATCAATGTCCTAAATAAGCTCATTATTGTTAGTGAGGAGGACCAACCTTTATTTATAATGTCATATGCTGCCTAGTTGTCTGAGTAGCATTTGACAGATGTTCCCCTCCATAGAGACCCACAGGCTGAACTCCCTTGGGGCCGAAGGTAAAAACCCTCAGGCAAGCCAAAAAGTAAAAATGTTCTAGTCTATAATGACTAGAGTCCTATAGGGATAGTACAGGAACAAAAAGACTGAGGGAGTGGTGGTGGGAGGGGGTATTTATACCTCCATTTTAATTCTGTTCCTGTCTAATTAGGGATAGAGAGGAACTAACCCATTGTTGTGCTGCCCTGTATATGGCCAGGAAAGGTTAATATTTTCTTAGAAAGGATTAATTTATATATTCCTGTCTTGTTCCTTTAGAAATCAAATGTTTCATTGCTTATTCCAATAAACTCTGCGAGATTATTAAAACAAATATTTGTGTTTTTAAAGTGTTCTCAGTGATTAATAATTAGCATGAAATCCTGGGATTATATGATTTATCATATATATATATATATATATATATATATATATATATATATATATATATATATATATATATATATATAAATAATATATATATATATATATATATATATATAGTAGTAACAAAAAGGTCCTGGACTGCACTCACGGTCTTAAAGTTGAAAATATTTCTTTATTCCATATAACAGATCTGTTATATGGAATAAAGAAATATTTTCAACTTTAAGACCGTGAGTGCAGTCCAGGACCTTTTTGTTACTACTACCTATTGCCCCATGGGACTGGCACCCGGCAAGTACTTCAATTTAAACATCCTTTAAGCGTGAGTGCATGGATCCACTGACTGTTATTTATATATATATATATATATGTATATTTATCTATTTTATTATTATTATTTTTTTCTATTCATAAATTAGGCAAGGTAGCCAGTGTTATCCTTATTACACGCTAAATTTACAGATAGGTTTTAACATTCTAGTTCAAACAATAGTGGTTACTGTGTCCAGTGCGCTTATTAGTATACCAAAGTGATATGAAAGCTGCTACACACTCTAGTGGGTGCTCTCTATCCCCCACTAAATATAGAAATAAACCAGAGTGAGTCTAGTATAGACTGGATAAAAATCCAGACCGTACTAGTCAAATGAGTGGAGCGCTGTGTATTCACACTTACCCTCAATTAGTGTTAAATCACAGATGTATATATGTACATGTAAATGAGACAAAAAATACAACACAATATAGTGTGAATCCGTAGATGAAGAGGATATTGTGATAATTAATCAATGGTCAAACTCACATGGATTAGAGCCTCAGAGAAGGACAGGCTCAAATCTCTTCAACAGTAGTGTCGTATGGAGACACTGCACCCTTTAACTGAAGTGGATTTCCTCAAAGAGAAAAGGAAGAAGAGAAAGGGAGAAACCCCCTAGTGTACTATGTATATAACTTTGAATGCATAGACAGTAGTTATAGTAGTGCTCACCTTGTTCTGAGCCAATGAGAACCTGGCTCTAGATGGTAGACTTAGGTGCCTTTAAAGGGGGGCACCTACCCTTCTTTAACAGCAAGGTGGGACAAAAAGCCAATGGGATATATTTAAAAATAAATTTATTACAAAATAAAATCAAAGAATAAAATAATCTTATAAAAAGATAAATATAAAGTCCCAAATGATGGCTTCAGCTCCGAGACGCGTTTCACCCACGCTATGTGGGCTTTTTCAATCGGGTTTACTGTGTCCACTAACTTGCTGTTTAAATCTGCCGGTATTTTTCTTCCGGTGGGCGGTCCTCCCTTTTACATAATCCAATCAGTTAACTTGTTCATAGTGCGGTGGAGCACCTCACCTGTGGTCCATTCGGGTAATCGGAGTTGGCGCGGTGTCATAATCCGCGTCACTTCCGTGTTCGCCGTGGCCATTTTACTTATGGGTAAGCACCCTGGATAGGAAGCCGGAAGTGACGCGGCGGAATGAATCCGCTCGTCACTTCCAGAACGAGCAAGGTTACTGGCAGATTAAAGTGTGCCTTGCCCATACTCCCTAAATAGGGAACTTCCATCCTCAATATACATATATGAATGGGGAAAAAAGGGCAACCATAAAGAGAGAAAAAAGAGAAAAAAACACATATAACTATACAGTACATATTTCCACATATAGTTAAATAATGAGAATGTCAACAAAAAAAGGGTAAAGTTGTACTTAAAGATATAGCCACTAGTGTAGCAGTTCTCATGCTTTACTTTAAATTTAAAGAGCACTATGATATATATAAAAGAGAAGTTTTAAAAAAAATTATATTTTTTATATATAAAATATGTATAATAAAAAGAAATATATATAAAAGAAAGAAACTTGTTTTTCTTCCCCCCTTGTTCCCACATAAATTATTGACTTTCTCATTTACATTTCATATACTAAAAGTACTATATAATGATCAGTATTTTTCTCCAGGAAGGGGCAGATGAAGTAAACAAATTAAATGAAATAGCATATTTCAAAGTCATTATTAAGACCTCCTGGGGTCAGTGTATTTAAATTGAAAATCCATTTCATCTCTATCTGACCCATTCTTTTTATAAGATCATCTCCTCTCCAATTGGGTTTAACTAGTTGAATACCAATGAACTGTAGCTCTGTAGGGTCCTGATTATGTTTCTGTTTAAAATGTAGGGACAGGCTATGTTTTTCAAAGCCTTTTTTAATATTTCTTATGTGTTCTTGAATGCGAACCTGAAGAGGCCTTGCAGTCCTACCTACGTAACCTAAATTACAAGTACATACTATCAAATATATGACTCTTTTCGAGTAACATGTAATTAAATCCCTAATGTTATAGGTTTCTTGGGCACACTGGGGATTTTTGAATTTCCTGATCACTCTATTTTTGTTCCCCGTATTTTTACAGGCACCACATATGCCGCACCCATAGAATCCTGGGGATTCATTAAACAGACTTTGTATAAATTGGTTGTGTTTAATATGATTATGCACTAAATTATCTCTCAAATTTTTCACCCCCCTATAGATAATCCTAGGGCGATCAGGTAGAATTGTGTTTAGATAAGGGTCTTCCTTTAAAATTGGCCAATATTTGTTCACAATTTTCTTAAAAATGTGACTTTTTGAATTAAAATCACATATCAATGTGTCTTGGTTAATGTCCCTTGATTCAGTGGGTGGTTTATATTTAAGCAGGCTTAGTCTGTCAGTTTTCTGTACTTCCTCAACCGTTTTTTTCAAGAGGTTTTCCTGATACCCCTTGTCCCTGAAGTTCTTTACAATTATCTCCGATTGGGTTTCAAATGTATGGGTTTCTGAGCAATTCCGTTTTACTCGTAATAATTGGGCCTTCGGTGCATTTAGCAGCCAGGGTGAAAAATGGCAGCTTTTCCGTTCTATGTAACTATTAACGTCTACTTTTTTGAAAAAGGTTTTTGATTTAATCTGACCGTTTTCAATGAATATGTTTAAATCCAGAAAATTGATTGTTGATTTGCTGTACTCACTGATTAATGTAATGCCCCAATCATTTGTGTTCAGAAAGACCAAGAAGTTTTGTAGTGAGGTCTTGTCTCCCTTCCAAATAAAAAGGATAT
>CAKOES020000052.1:24792-52332 GCA_933207985.1 Pelobates cultripes
TGATCAAGATATACCTCTCCAGAATGAACATGTACTAAGCTTTGATAAAAAAAAAGAGTCAATATGATTTAGAAAAATTATTGAACAGGGAGATGAAAATAAAGTGGGAGGTTGCCACAATGAAGAAATATTTACGGGAAAAGATTACCCCTAGGGGATTAAGATTCACAAAGAACCCTTCGTTTGATCAGGATGAACAAGAATTTGTCCAAGAATGGCTGGATATGCTTGAAAATTTCTCATTTGTTCTTATGGGTCTAATAGTAAAAAGGAGGGATAATACTCTGCAAAAAATAGATAATCAAATCAATGTCTTCCAGAAATTTCTGGAGATAAATATGAGTTCAGATGAATATTTACAGATGACGAATCACCTTGAAAATAATCTAAATAAAATGGAAAAGGGTATAGTAGCTGTTAAAAAGGAGGAAATACCTCTGTGATAAAAATGATTATGCAAGGAATCAAGTTAGGACATACTCTAAAAGACATCAGGAAGATCATTATACCCACTATAGACCTTTTAGGCAGATAGATAGAAATGAATCTAGAGTAGACAATAGGGAATACTCTCAGATCCAATTCCATAAAATATCCATCCCAGTAACTCAACAACAAAAAACATCTGTTAGACCCAAGCAACTGATTACTCCAGAAAAAGTAGTCAGAAGGAAGGAACACAATTATGAGTTAAGGCCAAGATTAAACTCTCATAAGATAGATCACAGAGAAAAAACATCTCATGAAAGACCTAGACCTATCTCCAATAGTCGAGGATTAATACCCCTTGAAAATAGGTACGAAGTCTTAAATAAGTCACCCAGGGAGGAGGTTTTTTGGCGTACCCACAAAAAAGATCGACACAAGGAATTGGACAATCAGAGGAGATCACCGGGCAAAAGAAGGAGGAGTACAGAAGAAGGGGAGGTAGAGGAGGAGTTTACATACAGAAAAGAGCTAAGGGACAGGAATCAACATCAAATAACCACGGCATCTTTAATTTAACAGACCAACCCCTGACTCCGGCCCAGTCCAAACTCCTAGCGAAAGGCCTAAATTTTGCTCCAACGAAATCACTCAATAAATTCGATACTTACATAGATCTCCAAAAATTTAAGAGAAAACTATGTTTAAAGAAATTCTTCTCTAAATCTCCTATTACCAGAACAGAAACTAATATTGAATATAGCGAGGTCATTCACACAGACCTTAAGGAGGCTTCCTCATTCTTTCCGAACTATTTAGTGTCGGAGGAAATGACCGCCTTCGAAAAAATGGTAATTCGGGATATGAACAAGATAAAAAAAAACAATAAATACGAACTAAATTTGGGGAATGACGAAATAAGGGCATTAAAAGAATTAAAAAAGGACAACACTATAGTCATTAAACCCGCTGATAAGGGTGGCGGTATAGTGGTAATGAAAACTACTAAGTACGTTGAGGAATCTTTAAGGTTATTGAGTGATGGAAAGACATATATGAAACTAACTAAAGATCCAACTAAGGAGTTTAAAGAGACATATATTAAACTATTAGATAAGGGAAAAACACTGGGTATTTTAAACGAAAAGGAATTTAAATTTCTGGATATCCTGCATCCAAAAATTCCGGTGTTTTATCAACTTCCCAAGATACATAAAAATAAGGAAAATCCCCCTGGTCGGCCAATTATTTCTGGAATTGAATCTATTTCTAGTCGTCTGTCACAATACATTGATAAATGTCTGCAACCAGCAGTACAAAGAAGTCCTAGTCATCTAAAGGACACGTTAAGTGTCTTACAAATTTTAAAAGATCAGAAATGGGAAGAGAACTACTATTTCGTATGGAGACACTGCACCCTTTAACTGAACTACTATGTCGTATGGAGACACTGCACCCTTTACCTGAAGTGGATTTCCTCAAAGAGAAAAGGAAGAAGAGAAAGGGAGAAACCCCCTAGTGTACTATGTATATAACTTTGAATGCATAGACAGTAGTTATAGTAGTGCTCACCTTGTTCTGAGCCAATGCGAACCTGGCTCGAGATGGTAGACTTAGGTGCCTTTAAAGGGGGATTTTTATCCAGTCTATACTAGACTCACTCTGGTTTATTTCTATATTTAGTGGGGGATAGAGAGCACCCACTAGAGTGTATAGCAGCTTTCATATCACTTTGGTATACTTATAAGCGCACTGGACACAGTAACCACTATTGTTTATATATAGATTAAAAACACTCACAATTTTGTAGTAAAAATTAGCTTATCATGTAACATGCAGGGATGGACAGTCTGTAATGGATTTCACGCTCCTTCACTCCGGCCATTAAATCAAGTTAAAATCGTGAATTTTGTGTGAGGTGCTGCATGCGTTCCACCATTCCTGCATCCTGCATTCCACTGTAGCTCGGAGGTGAGTTGAATTAAGGATTGTTGTACATCTGTACACTTTTATCTTTATTCCAACCACGTTATACATCACCAGTAGTAATACATTAATACATTAATATATTAAACCAGTAGTAATATATTAATCCAGTCCGTTCACTGAGTAACTCCTGCTGTGTTCATAGTTGGAGTTTTCTGACACAGGCAGACAGATTGATACATTGTATGAAAGAATTGTTATATTCTTTCAATGGACTAGGAGTTCTTTGCAATATTCTTTCAACGGACTAAGACTCTTTATGATAAGACTGGGACTTTAAACAATATTGGTTCTACAAACGTTCTCTCTTATATGTCATTATTTTGCCATTTTAACAATTCTAGACATTTGCATATTTTGTTCACATTTTTAGATTTATATATACCATACATTTATTTGTCAAGCTTATTATTTCAGTCCCATTCTACTCCGGGTATCCTATTAGATCTATATTCTGGCTTTTAGTGGGGCCTGTCCTTCCAGTCGAGTGGTACCACCGTTTTGTCATTCTATTTTAAGAATTGTAGTAGTTCACCTATTCTATTCTTCATTTAGTTTTTATACAGATACACACACACGCACACACAGACACACTCACAGACATACTGACACACAGATAAACATATTGACAGACAGACAATCACACACATTGACAAACATATAAATAAACATACATACACACACTGCCAGACATACAAATACACACACATTGACAGACAAAAATATAGAAAGTACAATATAGTGCAGATTGTAAAAGACTGTGATAATTCAATTAAGTAGCAGAATGGATCACTTACATTTCAAAAAGCCTATAATATTGGCTCAGTAAACAGGGCTTGTATGCTTTTTAGGGCAGCATCCCACCCCTATTTTCTTTCCTCTGGAAAGAGAAAAATAGTAGAAGCATCCAATGTGTAGTATAGTTGTTAAAAATGCCGTAAATTGATAAAAAATTAGATATTAAGCTCACCTTTTTCAGAGCCTTAAGGTCCTGGCTCTGAGGGTAACAGGTTTTGTGCCTATATAGGGGGGATGGCATTTCCCCCAATGAAGATTCCTGAGGCTTCAATGGACTTTTTAAAGTACTAGTGTAGTTATTATTCTAGAAATATTTAAGATAAATAGTAAAATAAATAAATAGTAATTTTACTTATAAAGTTAAAAGTCCTAATGGCCGAAACGCGTTTCACTACCCCTGGAGCTTCCTCGGTCAACTGTCATTGCCTGTAAATCAGCAGGGATTGACAGCGCAGCCGGGCCCCCTGGAGTGATGGAGCCGGTAGCAGCTGTGTCCCCTGTGTCGGTGGTAGTTCTTCCACTGTTTGTTTCAATTATGCTTCAATTCCTTTAGAAGTTTATTTGCTGTTTTACAAAGCTGTTTACATTACAAAAATATACTTATATTTCACTAGATTTTTTTAACTGTGGTAAGGACTTTTTGAAAGAAATCTATTTGTGGTACAAGAAGATGTTGGGAAAAGATAAACTGTTTTATGCTTAACAAGAAGGAACTATGGAAGGGGAGAGAAAGAGGATATGTAGCTGAGAAGGGTTGCGAAAGAGAGTGTGACAGTGTGTTATTTTAATACATAGTGTAATGGTTTAGCCCTATGTGCTGTGTCCTATCGTTCCCAGTACCCTTTAGTGAATTCTTGATACATTGTGATATTTTGGGTATTGACCTTGGTTTTGTTCTTGACCCAGAGTTACTCTGTAACCCTTTCCTGTCTTATTTACCTGTTCGATTCATATACTTGTACCTGACGTCAGCTAGTTCTCATTTTTGCTTTTTCTTTATTATCCTGACCTAGGCTTGTATTTGACCATGTCAAAGAAATATTAATACTATACACTTCTAAAACATCTAGTTAGGTAAAAATATTTGCTTGGCTCCAAAAAGATATGGGAAATGTCCTTTGGTTTCTACTTTTACAAAGTGCTAAGTTATCCCATAATAACACAGGTCCATTAAATAAATCTGTCCAAATTCCAATTTGGAAATCTAAAATTGAGATGTCTGCAATATGACCCTGTAACTTAGCAAATAAATCTTTATGAAGCATGATTAAACTCATAAGGTGTAAAAACACACACTTTCGATCATCGAGTGCTCTAAACTAAAATTGGCCAGAATGCAAGTGAAATGTGTTAGGTTCACTCCACTTTGGGGTCTCACAGGTTTGTTGGTAGGTTGGTAGTTAATATAAAAAACAAACAAAAAAAACATATATTTTATAAAAACAACAGTGAGCACTATATTTTTTTATTCTACCAACAAACCTGTGAGACCTGTGAAACTCCATATCTAGGTGGAGTTCCTCTGCATGAAAGCACTTTAAAGAAGACACAGAATATCCCAAGGCAGGGGTTGTACTGCTCAAGTGCATTCAAAAAGAGCTACTTTTGCTCTGCAAACTGTAAGTGCAATTCTATTTGTTATTGTTCTACTTTGCGTAAGATATACTACAATATATTGTGCAGTATTTTTCTGTTTTTACATATCCCACTACCTCTGAGAGTACACTTACCTTAAGAAATATATAAAGGTGCTACCCCCTCTATTTAGTTAATCACTCTCTTTTCCCCAATTTAGGATGTTGCAAGGTGAAGAGATCTTGTAAATTTGTCAGTCATGCCCAATGCACATTTCAAGCATCCCCAGGGAGAGAACATTGATTGGTTAGATCAGGGTCTTCTTTCAAGTGTGTTTTCAAAGCATAAGAAAGATGAAGCAGGAAAATATGAAGAATGAAACTGATATTTTCCTGCTTGTTTTCAGCCTACCCAGTGAGACAACTGTCTCATTCAAACTTAAAGCTTTTGAAGGAGACAGTTGCCTCAACATGATCCATGTTCATTTAAATAGGTCTATTTTATAAAATATATATACTTGTGTGTGGTAAAGTTCAGTTACCACTATAATACTTATATGCAACAATTTGAAAACTTTATTCTAAAACATTATTATGCTTATTTTAGATATAACCTCTATATTTTTGCATGTGTTCATTTCCTTGATTAGATTTTTAAATGCAGAAAAATAGTCTAGAATTTGCCTTTGGAGATTAAATATCACACCTTGCACTAATTTATCTTAAAATTCTAGGTCAGTATAAAAGGGAAGATATCTCACTGAAGGTGCCTGAGAATACAATTAAGGATTCTGTGAGAGCTTACGTAACAGTTTTGGGTAAGTGGAAACTGCATCAGGAAGTATGACTGATTGGCTGAAAATTTCTCAGAATTTGGGCATGATAAGAATAGAAGTGCAAAAATAATTTGAACATATTTACTTCTATCTAACTCTCATCTGATAATCTACTAATTGAATTTGCTCTGTACTTGTAACTTCACTATCCCCATCAAACAGTGGATGCATGTTGATGTGTTTTGAATATGAAGATCTTCAAAAATAAAAACTTTCATTAAAGGGCTATTTGTATTAAAGGGACACTATAGGCACCCAGACCATTTCATTTCATTGAAGTGGTCTAGGTGCATTGTCCCTGTGCCCTTTACCCTGCATTGTAAAACATTACAGTTCTAGAGATATTGCTCATGTTCATTAGGTTCCCGTTTGGTGCTGATGTTTTAGGAGGTGAAGGCGTAGCGAGCTGAAATAAGGTAAGTGAATTCAATGGTTATTTAACCCTCTGATTGCTGCCATCTTCCTCTGTCTGTTCCTCTTCAGGTCCTGGCGCATGCATAAGAGTACATCATTGAGGTCTATGGAGGATACAGGGAGACTGCAGGAACCTCCATACACAGAGTCAATTCCCTGCATCCATCGCTGATGATGGAGGTTGGAAGTGACACTGTAGCTCCTCCCAGAGTCTAAACAAGTCAGCCTCAAGAAATATACAAAGACAATGTAGCCTTTACTTTGTATTTTTATCTCTCTTGACTGGGTTGAAATTTCTGTGAGATTCCAACACAGTCAAAATGAGTATTTCATAAAATGCTATATTTTTATGAAATATCCATTTTTCAGGTGGTATAGATCTTGCTACTTCTCAATTCTCTGCCATTCAGGAGTTAAATCTCTTTTGATTCTGTTTATGCAGCCTTAGCTACACCTCCTCTGGCTGTGACTAACACACCCTGCATGAAAGCATGGTTTCCTTTTCCATCAGGTGTTAACTTGCTTTAAATATTATCTCCTGCACTTTAAATTGAGCTTTAATCACACACAGGTGATTCATGCAGTGTTTAGGAAGCCATTAACAAAGCCAGAGATATGAAATTCTAAATTAAACAGACTGTGAAATAAAAGAAGAGTAAACATTAGATCTCTTTTTACAGGAAGTGATTAGGAAGGCTGTACAAGTCACATGCAAAGAGGTGTTATTAGGGCTGTAAACGTGATTTAAATCATAAATGACAGATAATAGAACAGTAAAATTGCATAGGCATTATCAATACATTAAAACTGCTTCATTAAGCTAAAGTTCTTTTGGTACCTATAGAGTCCATTTAAGTGAAGAGTTTGACACTATAGTTTGTCTTCTCTGTTTATTGTATATCTCAGTGGATAGACAGATTAAATGTCTTTCCATTTGGTATTTCAGTTTATATGATGCACTTTTGTATCTTAGATGTTTTTCATATATTTAACTCCGGCCTCCTTCTTTTCAAAGCACTATACAGATTTACCTCCTACGGATTAATGCTCATGTTACATATAGCCACATAATCCCATAGTCTGAAAACAGACATGCATCAATCAAGTTCATTCTTTCTCACACTTGTTTTTTTTTTTCATATTAATCCAAAAGAAGGCAAGAAACCAAGTTTGAAGAGCTTTGCAATTTTGCAGCAAACAAGGAAAAAATATTTCTCGACCCTGCAATGACAGTCAGATGGGTCAAGAAGCTGTTACCCCACCTATTAAAAAAACTATATTCCTGAATATTATTTGTATTCATATAGTTGCTGTTTAAACATTTGTACAACCATTTCCTTTAAAAGAGGGGCAGTAAGTGGGAAAAAGTGCAAAATTCCAGTGCAGGCTAATCACCCCAAAATAGGGATCACTCCCAGTCCCAGTTACAATACCAAAAAAATAGTATAGTTAAACATATACCACCGGGGGCGCCACGATCACAAACATGTGAATATATTTACCACATCATAGTCATGAATATTCATGTAAAGAGATAAAAAGCAGAAAATATATAGTGAAGTATTTAATAACAATTAAAACAAAATAATAAAAAGCAAGTACACTCACAAGTATAGTTGCACAACAAGGACATATGTCTTAGTTGTGCTGAAAAGCTTTACAGCCCTTTGCTGGGCTAGAGTCCCTTCTTGTAGCAGGATCCCAGTATCCAAAGTTCTAAAGACTTCCAATGGTATTTTACTCGGAACTAGATATGATCCAAAAGCTGTAGGGGCACTCACGATCTTCCAATTGCTCGACGCGTTTCGTCTAATTGACTTTCTCAGGAGCTGTATGTTTCTTCTTCTTCCGGCTTTTTAAATAATTGAGTTCGCGCGGCTTTCATTATTGCGCGCATGCGCATTACGGTAAAAGCTTTACCGCGCATGCGCGCACATCCAGCCTGGAACGCAAACAACTTTATTGATGTTCTGTGCCAATGAACACATTTCCGTACTTGACCACCTGGTCTTACGGAATGGAATGTGGGGGTGATACGGAAAAAGCGAGGGGGTGATACGGAAAAAGCGCTAGCTATGAAAGAAACAGAATGGATTCACAAACTTAAAACCACTTCTCCAGGAGGTCTAAATGTTGATCTGGATTTATTAGTGTTTATGGATTGAATTTTATAGTATTTTAGGACCTTTGGAAAGCTCCTTTCCATTTATTTTTTAATATTTTTAATATTATAATATTATAAATTTTTGGTAATTTTTTGTTGTTTCCATAGAAGTTTTATTAAATTTTATATATTTTTTAGTAATTATTATCATTATTTTTTATGGTAATTTTAAAAGATTTTGACGTTTTCGCCATGTCCCTCAGTTAAACTAAAACAAAAATAAAAATGTTCATTATTGCACATTGTTTTTATTAAGCTTGAAATGACCATCTCTATGTAGTAGATTAATTTAGAAATAAACAAAAATGTTTAAAAGTCTATTTGTTCCTGTCCAAATCTGAGATGAATAAATTGCGTATACGCAGAAGTAAGTTTACACTGACACATACAGTTCAGGTTAAAAACACTTCAGGAAATTTATTAGCATCTAGTTAAAAAGCGGGCACGCAGGCCTTTTTATATGCAAAATGACATCATCATTGAATATCAGATAATAACAAATAAACATCATTAATTGGGTTAAATGTTAAGTGGCTATGTCAGTGTCCACCCATTAATATTATTAATTGGCTCAGAGATTTGAGTGACTAGTGAGGCACCCTCCCATCATGGGATGTCGTCGCCATTGCTCTTTAGCACGAGGCTTACTCGGTGGAAAGGGGGGGCTTGGGCATCATTTTACGTAGTTAGTGATGTCAGTCTCGTGGTCTGTTCCAAGGTTCTTTTATGAATAGAACATTTAATTTAGTCGCTGTTCTCCTGGCCTTGGATTATACTATGTTGCAAGTCAACGGAGATCCGCTAACTCCGGGGCTAGTTATGTCCTTAGAGAGAGAAAATACAATCTCTTATTCATTATATTGAATACTGTCATGTAAGGTGAACAAAATGGAGAGTTCTGTCACAGTGTGAGATTAAAAATGGAGTTAGTACAATTATTCAATACAAGTTCAGTAAAGATTTTAATAATTCTACATCAGTCCCCCCTATGAAATGTTAGATTCTAAAAGATAATCTTTATTTGTTAGTATCAGAAGACGTGTTAGCCCAAAGGCACAGAAACCCCGTGACCCGCTAGCTAGGTGTTATTGCAAAGTGCAAAGCTGTCCCTTTGTCTGTCCCTAATTGGCTAACTCATCTGTCCGCTGGGCACTCGAACACTTCACTCCATGGGTATCCCGAGGTGGCTAACCCACCACATCTCCGCACGGTAGACTTCCCAGACAGACAGATGCTGTCCCTAAGCTGGTCCCTTCCTAGAACTCTTGCACTTTATCAATAAACGGGATAGATTGTAGCGGTATACAGGGCGAGTTGACTTTTTGGAAATCTTGGTCATCAACTGTGAGGTGTGCGAAAGTGGGTGCCGCTTGGTCTACAGTCTTCAAGAGGAGCTTTCTCAGACAAGGGAGGACACAACAAACGAGAAGAGCAAAGATAAAAAGGAAAATTAGTATTGCTATACCAATATGCATCAAAGCTTTTTGCCATCCTGTCATCCAACCAAACCATCTCTCCCAGGGATCTTTTATCCCAGAGTTCCTCTTTAGCTCCTCAGAGAGCTCTTTCAATTTTTCTATAGCTAAGGTTACTTTACCATTGGGGCCTGTGTTTTCTGGGATGTAAGTACAACATGTCATGGTGTCAGGCAGAATTTTACATACCCCTCCTTTTTCGGCTAGAATCATATCTAAAGCCATTCTATTCTGGAATGACATTTGGGACGTAGCCTGCAGCTGTTCGGCCAAACCCTGAAGGGCATCCCTGGTGTAATTAACAAACCGTTGTTGGTTGTAGTAGATGTAATTTATCCAATTTAAATTCTTGTTCGCAGTGACTATGGTAAAAAGTGATTGAAATCCTGCAGCAACTTCATCCCTGGCTTTAAACTCATTGGGCACCCCCCTAGGTACCCCAATGGCATCAATGTAAATATGAGGGTCAAAACTGCCTTTACTGGGGCTTCACGCTTTACCTTGGTTGGTGAGTGTTTGGACTCATGAGTATCGGGGTGTGTGTCAGAGATAATATGTATGGGCATGATTGCTTTAGCCAGAGTACACTCCCCCCACCATTCTTTATCCATTCTTGATCTCAGCTGTAGATCCCCACACAACCAGTAAATATCCCCCAATGATCTAGTGTGTAATTGTAGGAGGTTCATAGAGACAGTTCTGTAGGAGGCACAATAACCTTTAGAGAAGTTACCCACAAATTTACCGATTCCATCATAATTAGCATAACAGGTATAATTACCTTTATAGACGGTAACACCATCTGGGGGTTTGCAATCTTTGACTAGAAGAGGATACTCTACTGTCCATGCTTTACATATGGACCTATTGAAATTGTAGTGATAGGCAAAAAGACTCAGAACACATTCTTCTATATCTACTGGCAAAGTTAAAGGCACAGGGAAGGCTTAACCCATTCACAAACATAGCAGTTTCTCTGAAACTGCTATGTTTATGAAAACATGGGTTAACCCTAGCTGGACCTGGCACTCAGACCACTTCATTAAGCTGAAGTGGTCTGGGTGCCTAGAGTGGTCCTTTAAGGATGCCAAAGGTTTTCTCTATTTGCCCAGAAGGTGGCAGTGCAGTCAGCAGGCAAATAGTTTGGATTTTTGAAATTCAGACTCAAAGCATTTGGGTGTGGATTTGAAGCATTCAGTATGGATTTCAACCATCTTAGAGGCTCTGTCACCTCAAACTTACTCCTATTCTTTTAAGATTAACCAAGTTTAGTTAAATACATAAGACAACATATTCTCTTCTTTGTCTTGTGTTCTAAAGAGAACTAGATCAGAAACAAAGTAAAGAATAATATATTCTGAAAGAGGAAACAATAGGAGAAATGTAAATTTGAGGTGACAGAAGCACTTTAAATAGTAACCAAACGCAGGTCTTTTTAGGACCTGAATTGCAAAATCCAGAAATTGTTACATGGTGAACACAGTCTGAATCTTGCAGTCCCAATGGCCCCGTATGCAGCCAGATTGTTTTGCCTCATATAGGATGGGGAATTTTGATCTTTATTGAATAGACCCTTGAGTGTTGGATATCCACCATGTTTACTTGTTTTACTAGAGTAGTTTGGAGAGCATATGTGCTTTATCTGAAGAATTATTCTCTTTTCTTAAACAATGCAGGGAGATATAGTGGGTGCAGTTTTCATTGATATTACTATGCACAAAAAAAACAAAGAAAAATGACACCAAACCTTAATACTACCTTCCTACTTCACAGGACACGGTTGTAGCTCTCCAGGCTATGGCTAAGTATGCTGAAGCCACATTTAGTGACATTAGCAATGTGACAGTGACAGTCCAATCCCAAACCGGAATGATGGAGTTCTATGTTGATAATACAAACCGGCTCCTGCTACAGACAATGCCACTGTCTGATGTCCCTGGGAATTACACGCTGACAGCTACAGGAACTGGTTGTGTCTTTGTGCAGGTTAGTGGTATTCTTAAAGGGTCATTCTAGGTACCATAACCACTTAGAATTCCTGCAAAATACATGGTGCTTAGATTTCTTTTACAAAGAGTTGTTAGGCGCTCGCTATAGTGATTGGAATAGAATGTATAGTATACAGGCAGCAGCAAACAAACCAGGGATTCCCAGCCCTTCTGAATAGATAAATTGCAAGAGAAGACAAAAGTAAACCGTGCCCAGTGTACATGTACAAAAAAAAATAATTACGTACATAGGTCTTTAGATGGTAGTATACAATTGACCTAAAAAAATAAAAAGACAAAATAATGGTGCGGCACAGTATGTAAAGTGCATATGTAGTAAATAAACTCAGATTACTCTCACTCACATTCTTTTGAGCTATCTTAGAGCTCTGCTGTTTTTTAATGGATGGAATAATCCCCGTCTAAGGATATGAAGTAATGTAGTCTTCTCAAATGCTCCAAATAAAGTGCAATTTGCAGGATATTTGAGGAAATAAATACAGGAAAAAGGAGAAAAACTCCAATGGTGAAGTAAGTACTGGTGTGCAATAGATGTATACAATATGTTAAAGTACTCACATTTGCTTGAGCAGAACTTGCTCTAGTGTAAACAACAAATGGTGGTATAATCCCCATCTCAGGATATGATGTTACCAGGAAGTAGCAGGTAAAATAATAAGGTATCGCTCTCTCTATATATAATGTATAATTTTATTTACCAAACAAAAACAATAAAATAGTAAAATAGGGAGTCGCACTTGATGTGTTTAGCCTATCCAAGGCTTCTTCAGCAGTATAGTTATATCCTTACAAAGTTCTGTTTGTATATGTTGATCCTGATTGAAATTACTTCCTGGTGAGGGTAAATGCTGACTTCCTGTCCAATGCTAGAACACACATGTCACACCGGAAGTGACACAGCGATTAACTGGCATTGGTGGTCTCAGGGGCCTTGGTGTATCGATATGGAATGCATATGTCATAAAAAATGGCATTGATGCGTTCCAAATGTCACTGCTGTGGGTCCTTCCCACAGCGAGCCCTTGGCGTATGTATAAAGTTTTCTTATGTCCCACCTCATTGTGGAGTCTCTTTAATCCCTGTTCGATATCGGAGGAGGCGTGGTGTCACAAAGAAAGTGACGCAACGGTAGTCTTCAAATGTAGTATATAACTGGGTAGTGGCTTGACGGCCATATTGGAAGAGGGCAAAAAGGAAGGAAAAGTGTATAAACGATATATCAGTATAACCTTCTGGTATTTGGCGGAAATATAAGTCTATATGTAAGGAATATCTCCATCTACTAATAGTATAACTATAAGGGGCCATATGTATAGGCATAACATATATAATTAAAGAAAGATGGTAGAACAAATATGATATTAAGATAAAAATAATGCAATTATGGTTGTAATCCTGATTATACGAACATATGGATATATAAATATATATGTGTATATAAAAAAAAATACAATAAACATAAGCTATATAGATATACATTGTAAAATTCACAAATAGAGTGGATAAGTGGCAGTGCATATAAATGCTGGTGCTTAAGTAATGATGAGCCAACCATTAGCAATAATAATGGTAGGGGAAAACATAATAAGGGAGACATAATGGAAATGAGTGTAGAAAAATATATACAAAATTTGTAAAACATGGCTACATATGTTAAAAAATAATAATACAAAGTATAATTTATAAAAGGATTAAAAAAAAATAAAAAAATAAAAAATTCTGCATTTAAACCTTTAGAATGCAATCTATCCATATAGTAAACCCATTCCATTTCTGTCTTCCCTATTTTTTTTTATAAAATCTTCCGCCCTCCAGTGGTTTCTTACAATTGCAATGCCCGTGAATGTGAGATCTTTAGGATTATTGTCATGCATACAAAAATGTGAGGGTACAGAATGGTTTTTAAAATCCTTAACAATGTTTCTGCAATGCTCTGCAATTCTTATTTTGAGTGGCTTTATAGGACGCCCTATATATTGGAGGCCACATGGGCACTGCAACAAGTAGATTACGTTTTTACTATTACAAGTGATTATATCTTTGATGTTATATATTTTTCCAGTTTTGTTTGATTTAAACTGAGTTCTCAGTTTTTCTGTTGCATTAGTCCTTTTGCAGGCTAAGCAGCATTTGCATTTGTAAAAACCTTTTTTATCCATCATACAATTATTAGCTTTGTTTGGGCTTGCCTTTGTATACTTTTTCATAAGGTGCATTTTTAGGTTTGGTGCACCTGTAATAATTTTGGTCTTTCTGGAATTATGTCTTTTAGTGATTAATCTTCTTTTAGTAAATGCCAGTGTTAGTTTAGAATATTCTGAGTTGTCTATTTTTAATATTATAATCTAACATGATAAGTAGGGAGATATTTTGATTTATTTGGGGTTTTCTCTGTGTACGAGCTTTTTTTTGTTCAGCAGTAGTGTTTGGTTTAAAGTAGACTCTATTTTTTTAGTTCTGTATCCTTTTTGTATAAATCTCTTTTTCAGATCTTTGGCTTGTTTTGTGAAAATAGGCTTTTCTGAACAGTTTCTTCTCTGTCTCATCATTTGACTCTTAGGTATAGTCTCCAGCCATACTTTGTTATGGCTGCTCTTAGTATCTATATAGTTATTTACATGTACATCCTTGAAATGTGTTTTGGTATTTATTTTATTATCCTTTATATAGATGTTCAAGTCAACATAAGTAACCTCAGTATTGCTAAAATTCTGCAGTTAAAGCTATACATTCATCATTAGAGTTTAAAAAGGCAATAAAATCCTGTGCTGGTGAAACAGATCCTAAAGAGGAGGTCATCTATATACCTTGAGTAGGCTACCAGGTTTTCCACTCAGCCATGCCCATTCCAAATAAAACGCTTCTCCCATTCTGTCATGTAGAGGTTGGCGTAGCTGGGTGCAAACCTGGTACCCATAGCTGTTC
This sequence comes from Pelobates cultripes, assembly GCA_933207985.1. Taxonomy (NCBI): domain Eukaryota; kingdom Metazoa; phylum Chordata; class Amphibia; order Anura; family Pelobatidae; genus Pelobates; species Pelobates cultripes. The sequence goes on from CAKOES020000052.1 coordinate 39,400, forward strand.
CCATTTTTTGTAAATAAAAACCATCTTTGAACCAAAAATAATTGTTTTTTAAAATTATATCTATACCTTCTATTAAAAAATAAATTTGGTCCTGGATCATGGAGCCTTCTTTTTCTAATATTGTCCTAATTGCCTGACAGCCCTTATCGTGTTGAATTATCATGTACAATGATTGTACATCACACATAAGAAGTACAAAATTCTCTTCCCAAATTATATGATCTAATTATTTTAAAAGACCCATAGTGTCTTTAAGATAAGATCTAGTTTTTATGACATATGACTGCAATAACACCTTGGGTGTTGAACATTTATGTAATGGTATTCCTTTTGATTCAGGATCCCTGCGTCTACTCCCTTGTGCAAAAAAAATGTTTTAATATTTTAATATCCTAAGTTGGGTTATGAGCCATTCTTACATATGTGTTTAAGTCGTTCAATTGCTTATTAGCTTCTTGTTCGTATTGTTCTTTAGATAGTATGACAAGGCCTCCACCTTTATCAGCAGGTTTAATTATTATAGATTATCGTTATACAGATCTTTTAAAACGTGTCTTTCTTTTCTAATCATGTTTGGTTTATCACAAGTTTTTCTTTCTAGAGTTTTAAGGTCTTTACAGACCTTTTTTTCAAATATTTCAAGGGCACTAGATTTATAGTGCACTGGGTAGAATGCATCAACACCATTTCTTTTATGATGTATGCGTTGCAGACCGATACAAACCAAGTCCACTGTGACCACCAATGCCGGTTAATCGCCGCGTCACTTCCGGTGTGACGTGTGCGTTCCAGCATGGTAGAGGAAGTCAGCAATCACCCACACTAGGAAGTAATCTTCAATTAATATCAGCATATATAAACATAACTTTGTAAGGACATAACTACACTTCTGAAGAAGCCTTGCATATGTGAAACGCTTCAAGTGAGACTCCCTATACTATTTTATCTGTTTTATTGATTTTGTTTGGTATATAAAAGTATACTATATATATATATATATATATATATATATAGAGAGAGAGAGAGAGAGAGAGAAAGAGAGAGAGATATATTCTTCTTTTACCTGCTACATTCGGGTACCATCATATCCACCCTTGAGGTTTACACTAGAGCAAGTTCTGCTCTAGCAAATGTGAGTACTTTACCTATTTTATACATCTGTTGTACACCAGTACTTACTTCACCATTGGTGTTTTTTTTTCCTTTTCCTGTATTTATTTCCTGCATATAATATCATGCATATTGCACTTTATTTGGAGGATTTGAGAAGACTACACCACTTCATATCCTTAGACGGGGATTATTCCATCCATGTGCAAAACAGCAGAGCTCTAAAATAGCTCAAAAGAATTTGAGTGAGAGTAATCTGAGTTTATTTACTGCATATGCACTTTACATACTGTGCTGCACCATTATTTTGTCTTTTTATGTTTTGAGGTCAATTGTATTCTACCATCTAAAGACCTATGTACATATACTTTTTTGTACATGTACACCTGGCAAGGTTTGCTTTTGTCTTCTCTTGCAATTTAAATTTCTTTTAGCCCACACTAATTCATGAGAGGGGCTTATAATAGCACTGATTTATAAAAATCACTGCCGCTATAGGATAGCTAGTTAGGGATGCAAATCAGGCACCTGGCAGTACTTTGTTCTGTGTGACCTCATATCAGTTTTGAGTATGTTGTGTGTGCAGTAGGAAGGCTCATTATCCTTCCTAGAGAGAGCCAAGCTGTATACTATTGCTGCACAAGGAAAAACATATCTCAGTTCACTAAACAGTGATGCCAGCCACAGTTTATAATGTTTGTAATGCAATTCCTTTTCATTAGAATTACTTAATTGTGAGTGGTCTGTGTGCAACTGTAGATAGACCCACTAGAAAGTGCATTATGTGGATCTTTCAAGGTAACTTTTTTTTTTTTTACTTACTATAGTTTCAATTTGTCCCCTTTTAAATGTATTATTTGTATATTTCAATAAAATTTAGGGTAATTTTTTACTTTTTGTATTGTCTCACTCATTTTTGTTTTATCTATAATTTAATTATCTTGCACAGAGTGTCATGAGATACAATGTTCCTCCACCTAGAAGTGATGCCACATTTGCAGTCAATGTAGACGTACAACCAAATGAGTGTCTTGGAGATCCAGTTGCAAAGCTTGAGATCCACATCACTGCTAAGTATGTTCTCTCTGATATTTCATTAATGTTATCAACCTCTCTGATTACTTGCAAACCCAGCACAGACACAATATTTACTCCTCCATGTCTGGTGACACCCCACGCATTTATACTTTGTATCCACCAACCCATGTTCTTAGATTCCAGGACGGTTATTCCATTTTTTCACCAATCAATGGCCTCTCACCCCCACACATTTATAGCCTGCATTCACCACTCCAGGCCTTGTGACCCTTACACATTTATACAATATATTCACTCCTTAATATGATCCAAACTATGTCATTTTTTGTACTCAGAACTCCAAATAAGCAGATGATCTTCAGGGATCCCTGTATTCCATTCACATTACTTACATAAATTAAAGTTAGACTCTTTGGACAATATGTCTAAGTGGATAGAAGTTTAATAGAAGGAAAAAAAAAGAGTTCCATATTTTATGAATGTTTTTGTATGCACAGTAATGATAATCACGAGCTTAGCAAAATATAGATCTCTACAAGGTTTAAAAAATAGCTGTTTAGCCTAAATATGGAAAGTAGATTGCCAGTGCACCACATTTTACTATGTACAAAATAAATCTATGTTCTCTCACTGTTATCTTATTCCCTGCATTGTGAAGCAGCATTATATATTGATGTGTAATCTGTAGTTTTTCTCCTACAGGTATATTGGATCCCGAGAGAAATCCAACATGGCCCTTATTGAAGTCAAGATGCTGTCTGGGTTTATTCCAGTGAAGAGCTCAGTGAGGGAGGTAAGGAATGCTTTCCGTGGTTGTAGAGCAAATAATTCTCATTTTAACTGTATAATAGTGAGGTTAATAATGACACCTTTAAAGGATACCTTTAACATGGATTTATCTAAGTACAGAATTTCAGATCACATATGTTGACATGAATTTTCACAAAAGATAAATAACAAATAACATGAATAAACTTGAGAAATAAAACACTTAGTTGATATTCCCCTATTATGCAAAATATAGGGAGCAACATAAAATGCAATAATATTGTGTATTCGAGATCTGTGTCTTTCAGTGCTATTCAGTATCCAACCTTGAATAGAAAAGATACTGACATAGCATAATTCCAAATAAAATTTAGTTTTATTTCCCATAAAAAAAACCCATATGAAGAGCTCTTACAAAATGATGCGGTGAAACTTATTTCTAAGTAGCATTATAAAAGCATGTATAGTACAGAGTATAAGCCAAGATGGTTATGGTTACCGCTCCGTAGATGTGGATTAGTTGACCGATCTTGTGCACTCAGACCGATCCTCTTGCTGGAACGCTGGCTGACAGGTACTGCTGTACTCTCCTTTGCAGATTTAAAAATCCCGCCAAGACACGATCTACGCGTTTCGCCCGTTTGGGGGATTAGGGTTACATATATACATCATTTAATTATAATTTTCCAGTGTGTTACATTTTCATATTTGTTGTTACATTTATACATAGAATTATATATTACATATATTTGTATTGAAGTTTGCATACATACAATACATTTGTCGTTTTGCAATTCTGACTGTTGGAAAAATGGCTATTCAGATAGAATATGCTTCACAAATCTATATTTTTTACAAAGCCTTAGTTTTAAGTTCTAATTGGCACAAAGATCAATGGCTTCATAAAGATAGTGAGATCTATAGATTAAAAGGTCCTCATTCTTACAGAACTCTTTTTTTCGGTCTTTAAGGTTCAGGAAAGTGGCTTTTACATTATTTTACATAATATACTATTTCATCCACAATTTCCTAATTTTTCATTTTAGCAAATTTCATAACCGGTTTCAAACCATGATACATATTCATCATATTCATACATTCATACAAGTACTGCAAATAATAAAATAAATATTTAACCGGTAAAATAAAATGTTTTTTTTAACAAAACCTTAACATATACATAATGCTGTGTCCTACACATAAGAATAAAAAATAATGAATACAAATTGACATATATAAGTGTTGTGTATGGGTCATTCCTAGATTACCATCTTTCCAAGAAAAGGGATGGCAAATTATATTAGACCAAACTCAATTCTCATTCTTTGGTTTCTCCTTGGAGTGATAGTATATTTTAAACCCACTTAGCAATCAAATTATCATCTTCATTTTAAGATGCAACTACAACTTGTTCTTCGATTAGTGAAGAAATACTATACAGTTGCAAGAAAAAGTATGTGAACCCTTTGGAATGATATGGATTTCTGCACAAATTGGTCATAAAATGTGATCTGATCATCATCTAAGTCACAACAATAGACAATCACAGTCTGCTTAAACTAATAACACACAAAGAATGAAATGTTGCCATGTTTTTATTGAATACACCATGTAAACATTCACAGGGCAGGTGGAAAAAGTATGTGAACCCCTAGACTATTGACATCTCCAAGAGCTAATTGGAGTGAGATGTCAGCCAACTGGAGTCCAATCAATGAGATGAGATTGGAGGTGTTGGTTACAGCTGCCCTGCCCTATAAAAAACACACACCAGTTCTGGGTTTGCTTTTCACAAGAAGCATTGCCTGATGTGAATGATGCCTCGCACAAAAGAGCTCTCAGAAGACCTACGATTAAGCATTGTTGACTTGCATAAAGTATCTCCAAAAGCCTTACTGTTCATTAGTCCACGGTAAGACCAATTGTCTATAAATGGAGAAAGTTCAGCACTACTGCTACTCTCCCTAGGATGACTGCAAGAGCACAGCGCAGACTGCTCAATGAGGTGAAGAAGAATCCTAGAGTGTCAGCTAAAGACTTACAAAAGTCACTGGCAAATGCTAACATCCCTGTTAGCGAATCTACAATACATAAAACACTAACAAGAATGGATTTCATGGGAGGATACCACAGAGGAAGCCACTGCTGTCCAAACAAAACATTGCTGCATGTTTACAGTTTGCACAAGAGCACCTGGATGTTCCACAGCAGTACTGGCAAAATATTCTGTGGACAGATGAAACCAAAGTTGAGTTGTTTGGAAGAAACACACAACACTATGTGTGGCGAAAAAAAGGCACAGCACACCAACATCAAAATCTCATCCCAACTTTGAAGTATGGTGGTGGGGGCTTCATGGTGTGGGGCTGCTTTGCTGTGTCAGGGCCTGGACGTATTGCTATCATCGAAGGGAAAATGAATTACCAAGTTTATCAAGACATTTTGCAGGAGAACTTAAGGCCATCTGTCTACCAGCTGAAGCTCAACAGAAGATGGGTGTTGCAACAGGACAATGACCCAAAGCATAGAAGTAAATCAACAACAGAATGGCTTAAACAGAAGAAAATATGCCTTCTGAAGTGGCCCAGTCAGAGTCCTGACCTCAACCCGATTGAGATGCTGTGGCATGACCTCAAGAAAGCGATTCACACCAGACATCCCAAGAATATTGCTGAACTGAAACAGTTCTGTAAAGAGGAATGGTCACGAATTACTCCTGACCGTTGTGCACGTCTGATCTGCAACTACAGGAAACGTTTGGTTGAAGTTATTGCTGCCAAAGGAGGTTCAACCAGTTATTAAATCCAAGGGTTCACATACTTTTTCCACCTCCACTGTGAATGTTTATATGGTGTGTTCAATAAAAACATGGCAACATTTCATTCTTTGCGTGTTATTAGTTTAAGCAGACTGTGATTGTCTTTTGTTGTGACTTAGATGATGATCAGATCACATTTTATGACCAATTTGTGCAGAAATCCATATCATTCCAAAAGGTTCACATACTTTTTCTTGCAACTGTATATATATACATGAAACAAGAAGGGGTTGGCTGCACTCACCTGAACATGCATAAATGGGGGTGCTGCTGGGGGCCAAATAATACAATACACAAGATCCAGCGCACTCACCTATCCACTAAACAGCAACTTCAATGTTGAAAGATTTTATTTGTTTTTTTAAAAACACCTAATCTAGGCAAAAATAATGGGGGTTTAGTTACATTATATGATCATACATTGCATAAGCCTGCCACAACGTCAATGTACCCCTTCTTTGGCAGGTCCTACACTAACAGCCTAATGTCTGCTCTTATGAGATTAACCCACTTACTTGGGGAAAAAAATTCCATCTGGGGCTCTCTGCAGTACAAGGCTAAATAGGGCCATGGGATGAGGCACCTGTGACATATATATATATATATATATATATATATGTCAGTATCTTTTCTATTCAAGGTTGGATACTAAATTGCATTGAAGGACACAAATCTCGATTACAGATTATTGTGCTACAGTTATAAACTCCTGATATTATCTGGACATACCCTCATAAAGACTGATATTGGAACTCTTCGACCACAATATTATTGCATTTTATGTTTCTCTCTATATTTTGAATATTAATCACTTCTCATTTGTGAATAAAACACACATTTAGCGACTGTCCCCTAGCCATATAGCATTTTTTTCCCCCCATCAATCATCTCTTTTTTTGGCATCATGGGCAGAATCTGGAGTTTGCAGTAAAAACAAATGTGCTGTGCCATTCCGTGTTTCATTTGGTTGGTAATTTGGGTACATTTCGTCTCATAGATTTAGAACTCAACCGATTGGTCAAAATGTTACAGACAGAATCCAGAGTTACAAATAAAAACAAACTTACTTGGCCATTCATTTGGTTTGTGATTTGGGTACATTTCATCTCTTAGTTCAGGAACTCAACAAATCAACAAATCCACCAAAATTCAGATCAATTACAGTTTGGATCGAAACGAATCTCCAAGTCTAAAAGTAACATGGAATACATGCATTTGTTTTTTCTTCTGTAAAATTATCAGATTTATTGTACATAAAAAACATAGTTTTTTACCCTATGTAAAATTAATGTTTTACTAATTAGTGAATTATAAATATATTATTCGTCTGCCATACTAAATCTTCTGTATACATATTATACTTAATTAATACTTTTGTTTAAATAATTGATTTCACTAACATGAAACAGGCAGTGTAGACTGGAAACAAAATACAAAATACAAACACAAACAAACAGTTGTGCTTTCCAAAACTGTTCATTATTCTGGAATTAGCCCGTTTACACCTATTTGACAAAAAAACCTGAGATCACACCTTTAATAATTAGTTTTTATAATAATGCATGTCACACTTAACACCATACATTTCTCATATTTTTACAATTAGAGTTTTAGGTGCCTTCTGAGAATATTTTTTAATTTAGTTTTTATCCATCTACCCTTGACTTCCCATTTACCCTTGACAAATCCAACAATATAAGTGTCCTTATTTTTTAGAACAGTTAATTTTAGATGATATATTGTCTTTTGGTTACTTTTGCCTCCTCTCTGTACAATGTCAGCAATTACACCTGAAATAAAGAGTGGTGTTAGTGCCTGCAAATCTTGCACCCAGGCATATTAACATGTTGGTCCCTGGTATATCTCATAATCTGACCTAAAAATACTTCAACTGCTATCATCCCCGCCAATCTACTGAGACTAGATTCTCCAAGTTATTCGAACAATTGAAACAAGTTATATGTAAAAAATACTGCTCATTAATATTTGTTATGAAACTCCCTGCCACCACTAACTGCATATTTCGCCAATCACTTCTTTGGTTGATCAGGTCTATTTGGCCTATAAGGTATATTATTTGCTAGGGTCATATACCTATTCATTCATTCCTTCTACACTTATTTACATATGTATTATATTAAAATATGAAATATGAAAAAAGTAAGATTTTCATAAGACATCTTGTGTTATATCTTACAAAATGTAAGGCATCTTGTAATATATTACTTTTCAACCATTCGCTGTTCATGTAATCAATTTTTTGCCAATAGATGTAATAAATGTAATTTTTTTCAAACGTGTGTGTAGTTATATATATATTGTATTTTGCCTTCACAGCTGGAGAAGAACAAAGTGATTCGGCGGAGTGAAATAAATATCGACATGGTAACCCTGTATCTGGATGAGGTCAGAGAAATCTATCGAAGTTCTATATATAGAGAGCAAAATTTTTTTTAGAGTTGTTGATTTCCTCAAAAAACATACAAATAGTGAATTAAGCTGTTTTTTTTACTTATTTATTTTTAACTATCTAATATGACTCTGAAACATTACAAAGAGATTATTACAAAGGGACCTGTACTCATGTTCATACTTATGGTGCTGATGCCCCAGTTATGCTCCAAAATATGTCCTTAAATATAAATAACACATAGAACGAAAAAGCAAAGCACTTCAAAAAGTGTTTTCTAAATTGTATTAGGAACGACCTATTAGTGCATACTCAGTGGTGAAATACCCAGAAAAGCTGATGCAACATTGTGATAAATAATATACTAACTAGTGAAAAATAAAAATAACAATCCGTTACAACCCATGAAGTTGTGAGTTATGCCCTCCAACAAAGAAACATGTATTGCAAAAACAGTTGTACAAGATCAATGTCCTGCATTACCAAATGTAGCGGATAGCCCCAGGCGACCCTACAAATATACTGTTTTACCTGCATTCGTGTATGTGCTGTGTTTTCTATGTATTAAAGTGAATTGTATTCCTCTGATTGTTCAGTAGTTTCATTCCCTAGTTTATTCGAATGAAACTACCGAACAACCAGACCTCCCCTGTGTGAAGTGTGTCCTCAATTACCTGTTGCAACATTGTTGCGAACGGGTAATTGAACAGTAAGTAGCCGTCCTTTGTTCTCGGGGGTGGCCGCCATTCGACAAACGAACACGTGGCGGCGGCCATTTTAAAACTCCCGAACAGCGGTGTTTTGCCGTCGAGTGTCTGGAACTAAAATCGGACACTCGAGTAGGCGAACACCGCTGAGACCTCCACAAGCCCTGGTCCGTTCGGTTCCAAACTACCGAACGGCCCCTCGTTCGGTAGATAGAAAATACCGAACGAGGGGATTCAGGCGAACCCTCCCTAGCCTCTATAGCTAGAGGTTTTCGTGTATTTTATTCCCTTATGCCAGGACCGACTGCAGGGCCCATTCACATTCGGCTATCTCAGTTAGTGAGGTCGGTCATTTTATTCCCTCCATACATTTCCCGAACCCCTGGTCTGATCTGGGTGATTTTTGGATATGTTGTTCACCCAGATCAGGGGTATCCGGGGATGTAGGATTTAAAGTGGTACCCCTACGTTTAGGGGTACATCCAGAAACGGGGGGAATTGGTGTGCTGGATAAGGGGATTATGATGCTGGCTGAGGGGAGGAGATGTGTGGGAGGTTACCAGGACAGGATTGGCTACTGTAATAATTACTGTAAATCCCTCCCTTGCATGGGAGCATGCTTTATAAGGAGACTGTGATTAAAGGCTTTCAGTTATGCTCCTGAAACTGTGTGTCGTCCAGTTATTGGGATTGCTGTTGGGATATTGCTGTATTTTACCTGCTGGAAGCCTTGCCTGTGGATTTACTATTTACTTGTTCCTGAGTCCCACTTGGATTATAAGTGGAGATAACCTGGGTAATATTGCATCTCCGCTACACCAAATACACTTAAAAAGACTATACTGTTTGGTATCTATACATTGCTTAATGAATATTATTTACATGTGTGTCCAAATGTAACAGAATCACAATTATAGCCACACTGAACGAGGCCTCAGATATGTAAGAAACCAACAATACTGGGCCAAAAAAATACACAAAACAAAAAGCCACAAATGCATTTGTGTTTTGTGTATTTTTTTTGTATTAGGCCCACTATTGCGGCATTCTTTATAAACTGGAAATCTTTTTTTTTTTTGCTTGACCAACATTTTTCTGTCTCAGTTTGGGTAGGAGACACACATGGTGTCAAATGTGTTTCTAATTCATGAAGCAGTATGTGGATACCAAACATTATATCATCTAGTGTATTTGTATTTCTGTTTTTTAAAATATGTATCTCCGTCATGTTGTGTTTTTGTTTTTACTTTATTTTTGACAGCTTTGTATATTATTGATGATAACAATGTTGGGTCACTTTTTTTCTGGGGATATCACTAGTAAATATGCATTAATGGTGTATTACTATAAAATTTAGTCTGCAATATTTGGAGTGCTTTGCCTTTCTACATGTTAAGATAAAGTATACATTATCATTTCTTAAATGTTTACTTCTTTCATATCATTGTAATATATATATATATATATATATATATATATATATATATATAATGGTAATGTTCGTAGCATAAACATTGTATTTATCCCTGCCCATTCATTTATAAATACAATTGCATACATAGGTAATATTTTTTTAATTAAATTAATTATTTAATGGAACATGTGCACTTACTTTTGCTTTTATTAAATTCTTTACTCTATTAGATGCAGTCAGTTGTCACTTAAATCAAGTCATTCCTAAGGACACATCCAGTAATCTGCTATTATTATTCCCCCTTACCTCTCCTATACTCTCTGCAGCTGGGACCTACACCCATTCAACTCTCATTCACAGTGGAGCAGGATATTGAAGTAAAAAATCTGAAGCCAGCGACAGTAAAAGTATATGATTATTATGAGATTGGTAAGAGATCTGATAAGGACAAATATATAGATTCTGAAATTATAAAGATAACTAAATTAACAAAAAGGTGGCAAATAACCATAATAAATCATATAAAAATAAGTTATCTTTATTTTTTTAAATATTAAAAAAAAGACGTGGATACTGTCTAATGTGCAATGTTATTCTGGGGTGACCATATCAAAGCTTTATTTTTCCTGCAAAAAAGTACTCTCTGTGTGAGGAATGTGCTTTAAATGCCAAATGAATAGGTCCTCTCAATAGACATTCAATAGGTTTAATCTTGCACTAAGTTTTGCATTAATAAAATAAAATCCTTAAGCAGAGTGAACACCAATAATACCAATCAAAAGGTGGAATAAACCACACATTCGATGGTTTGGCCGAGTGAATATACTTAAAATGAACGCACTGCCTAGAATACAATATCTCCTGAGTACACTCACGATCACAATCCCGCGAACCTTTTTTAAGAAAATACAGACATTATTTACTCAATTCATTTGGGCAAAAAAACGCCCAAGGATACACTACCACATTCTCACTAGACCCAAAGGAAGAGGGGGATAGGCCTGCCAGAAATCTGGCTATACTACCAAGCAATACATCTTAACTGCATCATAGATTGGTCATACCAGACGACTTCTAAACTGTGGATTCCAATAGAACAAGCCCCGATAGGGGAATCATTAAAAATAATACCATGAATGCTGACATCACCTAGTGACTGGACAGTCCCTAACCACCTGACAGTGACCCCAACAATATATTCTTGGAAAAAAGATCCTTAACATGCCAACCATATCCCCAACCACATCACCACTCTATCCAATAACTAATAACCCCAATTTTATAGCAGGGAAACAGGGCCTAAAGCTGAAAATACCAAATGGTAGTGACCAAATAGAACATATTACCTTATCTGAAGTGGTAGTAGAGAAGGGAATAATACCAGTGACCCAAATGACAGAGGGGAAGATACCTTCACTTATGCAGAGATTTCAATATGAACAATTAAAACACTTTCTGAGAGCTCAGGGTATAATAAATTGGACCCCCAGGGAAATGACTACATTTGAATAACTCTGTACGAGACACAAAGCACCACAAAAACCAACCTCTCTGTGTTATAAACTCTTACAAACAAAGCCCACATACATCTACCGTATTTTACTAAAATTTGGAAGGAACATATGGTAGTGAAACTAGTGGAAGAAGACTGGACTGCAATATTTAAAACCATTTTTTACACATCTTCCAGTATCCCATTACAAGAAATGAATTACAAATTTGTTTCAAAATGGTATACCATGCCAGTCAATGTTAACAGATTTGACCAACTGCACCCACTGAGGGTTGGAGATGCACCTCAGAGAAAGGAACATTTCAGCATATAGGGTGGACTTGCGATTTAGTCTCAGGCTTTTGGAGGGAAGTGTGGAACACAGTAAATTTAGTAATGAACCTAAATGAACATATGCGCGGTTCGACCCGCCCCCTATTCGTCATCATTGAGTAAACTTTGACCCTGTACCTCACAGTCAGCAGACACATTCCAGCCAATTAGCAGCACAGCCTCCCTAGCAGACCCTCCCACCTACTGGACAGCATCCATTTTAGATTCATTCTCAAGCTGCATGCTTAGTAAGAGGAGGGAAAGTGTAGCTGCTGTTCATAAGATAGGGAAAAGCATAGCTAGGTTAGGGATAAGGGTATGCTTTTTTTGGATTTTTTTTTTCTATCTAATGTAAATGCACTTAGTTGTTTGCCACTGCTGCCAGCTTCTGTGTCAGGCTCACAGTGCCCATTTCCCCAGTCAGTGCCACCAATTACATCTGGTGTCACAATAGCTTGGATTTAAAAACAAAAAACTTTTTCACTGTTATAGATTGAATAGCAGTCAGTTGTCTGCCACTGCTGCCAGCTTCTGTGTCAGGCTCACAGTGCATACTGTGCCCATTTTTCAGTCAGTGCCACCAATTACATCTGGTGTCACAATAGCTTGGATTTAAAAACAAAAAACTTTTTTACTGTTATAGATTGAATAGCAGTCAGTGTCCTTAAAGCGGGTGTGTTACGCTAACAGTGGATACGCTGACAAGTGCCACTAATTAGATCTGCGTCACAATAGTTTGATTTAAAAAACAAAAACTTTTACTGTTATAGATTGAATAGCAGTCAGTGTCCTTAAAGCGGGTGTGTTACGCTAACAGTGGATACGCTGACAAGTGCCACTAAT
>CAKOES020000052.1:52432-71807 GCA_933207985.1 Pelobates cultripes
CTTCTAAACTGTGGATTCCAATAGAACAAGCCCCGATAGGGGAATCATTAAAAATAATACCATGAATGCTGACATCACCTAGTGACTGGACAGTCCCTAACCACCTGACAGTGACCCCAACAATATATTCTTGGAAAAAAGATCCTTAACATGCCAACCATATCCCCAACCACATCACCACTCTATCCAATAACTAATAACCCCAATTTTATAGCAGGGAAACAGGGCCTAAAGCTGAAAATACCAAATGGTAGCGACCAAATAGAACATATTACCTTATCTGAAGTAGTAGTAGAGAAGAGAATAATACCAGTGACCCAAATGACAGAGGGGAAGATACCTTCACTTATGCAGAGATTTCAATATGAACAATTAAAACACTTTCTGAGAGCTCAGGGTATAATAAATTGGACCCCCAGGGAAATGACTACATTTGAATAACTCTGTACGAGACACAAAGCACCACAAAAACCAACCTCTCTGTGTTATAAACTCTTACAAACAAAGCCCACATACATCTACCGTATTTTACTAAAATTTGGAAGGAACATATGGTAGTGAAACTAGTGGAAGAAGACTGGACTGCAATATTTAAAACCATTTTTTACACACCTTCCAGTATCCCATTTCAAGAAATTACAAATTTGTTTCAAAATGGTATACCATGCCAGTCAATGTTAACAGATTTGACCAACTGCACCCACTGAGTGTTGGAGATGCACCTCAGAGAAAGGAACATTTCAGCATATAGGGTGGACTTGCGATTTAGTCTCAGGCTTTTGGAGGGAAGTGTGGAACACAGTAAATTTAGTAATGAACCTAAATATCCCCTTCACTCCGGAAGCCCTTTTATTGTTTCATTTTAATATTTCCAATCAAAAATTCAAACACTCTCTCACATATTTTATGCTGACAGCAGCTAAATGTTGTATTGTATATAATTGGAGGTCACCAATGCTACCCTCCAAGAAAGAATGGTACTTGAAAATTGAATATTTCCACGCTCTGGAAGAACTAAGATGGGGATCACTTGACAAATACCACAGATACTTAGAAATATGGCAACCCTGGAAACAATTTTTAAGGGGCACACCATTAATTAGCACAAGGTCGGAATTGCAAGAATAGAGGGAAGCTAGGAGAAACATGGGGAATAATGTGGGCAAAAAAAGGTAATGAACTAAGTTTATATATAATGTTCATATATAATGTTCATTGTCTATCTTGCAATTGCAATCACAAGAGAACCAAGACTTGGGAACCTAACTCCATGAGGGATAATCTTCTCAAATAAATCATGAAACAACATTAGTACAACAGGAGTGAGAACTTCCACCATACACATCCAACTCGATAGAATCAGGATATGAGTCCGAGACTGATTGTCATTGTTGACTTAGGCATATCTAGAAATTGTTAAATGTTAGAACATGTGAAGTTGTTTAATCTACACAGAAATAATTGATATTATGCTGTTGACCTCTTGTTTCTTATGTTCTGTAAATGTCCTTTTACTACTCTTGTTTTATATTATGACATCTATGAACCACATAAAAAGGAATAAAAATAAAATATACAAAAAATAATAATAATAATAATACCAATCACTAAATAAATACCATGGAAATGGTCATTGTTCCACAGCCAATACACCAATATCTAATGAGTAAAGACTACATGACCAGAACAAATCAATAATTAAGAGATGTCATTAAATATTGATCTCTATTCAATAATTAGTGCTTAAGTGATTCAAACAAGATAGTTAAACGGACACCATAGCTTAATGTATTGGTATTTGGGCATACAGCTCTCCTTGCTGGGTCAGCAGTGTAAATGGAGATGCTGGAGCTCCTCATTGAGATGTATCGATTCAAAAAAAATCTCTATGAGGAGAGGCTGAGTGGCACAGCAAGGCATTGGCATTTTTTCCATGCATTGGCATTGGATTGACTGAGATCATTAAGAGTGATAATTACAGCCAAGGAAGTGGAACAGCAGCATTAAGACTGGCACAAGGAGGGCTAAAAGGTGTTTATTTTTTTTTCCTGCACATTGGGAAAAAGAAATAATTAGCAGAACACTATATAAGAACACTATATAACAACACTGTATAAGTATTTTTTTTTTTAAATTCTCTGATAATTAATTCTATAATATAATAATATGTTTCTTTTGTTTTTTTTCTGCAAAGGGGAATATGCCATTTCAGAATATAACTCTCCCTGCAACTCTGGTAAGATCATTGCATTGTAACTTATTGTTTGCATACTGCTCCTTACCCAAACTAACAAGCTGTGTTACTTCACTGCAATCCTTCATCAACATTAATTCACACAGACACACACACACACAAATAAACATGGCATGCTACACTAGTGTACCCACATACCTACATTAATGTATAATTATGTTTTTAACAAATAAACACCAGTCACACACAGAAACCCAATCAAAGACTGTAAGAACCATTCTAAGGGCCACTGGCTGTCACTCTGGGAGATTCACTTTGTTTGTGTGTTTTGGGTGGGAGATGAGAATTTTATTTTTTTACTTTAAAGAGAAATACATTTGATGAAAGCTCTGAGAGAAATAGCAACTACAGACTATTGTATTCATAATGTGGAATTTATACTTTAATATTATCAATGTTAATTTCATCCCACTGGGGTGGAGGTGATTGTCTAAGAGCTGTGGGTGGATTGGATGTAGATGTGTAAATTATACGTCAGTGATGTGGATGAGAGTTACAGGATGAGGCCTGGCGTCTCTCAAATTGTTCTTAAGCAGAAAATATCAAACAAAAATTGAAGTGTATTTCTCACTTGTTTTCCAGAATGTATTTTGAACCTTGTTTAAAAGTTATTATTTTAAATGCATTAAAGGCTTGAAAAAGATAAGATTTTTTTTTTCATCTTGCTGAATCAGTAAATCATTGGGTCTTAACTGCTAGACATAATACCTGAAGGCGATCTGTACCCTCCAATAAAATATCTCAGGGATCCCTTACCTGCTATTTACAACCATGCCTACCCTGTGATATTGTTTTAATAATGTTTTCAATAGAAATAAAAGAAATCCCATTGCAATTTAATTTTTTATATCAAAATTAAGAAAGCAATCTAACATTGTCAAAGAAGGATAAGTAACACATTATGAAATCAGAGACTGCTCATTGTGATAAAAGCCTAGTGACAGGACAGTTATTAGTACGTCCTCCATGTGCCTCATGGGCATTAGCTAGAGGCTAAATGAAACAAAATGGAGCCACAATGGGGCTCTAATTAAAATAATAACACTGTGTCTGTTCAGACTCCACTCATGGCTGGCTCATGGGGGATATAATTGTAATAAATGGGTTATCTATCATCCTAAGAGAAGCAGGTGGGGGCTCTATTTTACAATGTTGGAGAGACAGTGACACCTTCTCCAACCCATGAGCCCCTTGCCACCTGACACATTTTTAAAACAAACTTGTTACTTCCCCAGCTGGCAATCAGTTAACTGGTCCTGTTCAGTCCTGGTAACTTAGCTTAGTCAAGCTAAACTCAAGAGGCAGCAATTGCCCAGATCACCTGCCTTGCAAAGACCTCTCATTGAACTGCATTTGGAAGTCTGTGATTGGACATCCACAGAAAGTCTGTTCTGGGTAAAAAGGGGGCAGCTTGCAAAGGCTTCAGACAGCAGGTCTGACACTTTTGAGAGCTGTTTTAGATAACATAAAAATCATGATTGCATGCATGCATGCATGTTTGGGGCTTGGGTTTAAGTCTGCTAAAGAGTGCTTTTTTGATTGGCCAGTGAAGGGTATACATGAAAATGTCAGTATCGATGTCATTACAAAGTGCTGTCATGAGAATTTCTTAATATTGTTAATACTTGACTTTGTATGTGTTTAATTTTTTTAATATATTTTTTTTTAGATGAAAAGACAAACTATTAAACATGAAGACTGGAAAAGCAGAATAATATAATACGAAGAACAAAGCCAGTGGATGTTCAATACATATTTGTAATATCATTAACTAAACACAATTGTCTTCTTCATGCATTGTCATGTGGATTTAATTCTATAATTTGCATATAGTTACATAATTGCATAGCTTCATAGAATTATATACTTGGAAAATATTAAGTCCATGACTCATTTTGTTTTCTAAAGTAAACATGTTTATGGTTTTTAACCTTTCTTTAGGACTAACATCTTCCATTCCCCTAATACATTTTGTAGCCCAACTCTGCACTCTCTATAGTTCCATAACATCTTTCTATAAAACAGTTCCCCTAATTTGTAATTGCAACATGTATTCAAGGTATGGCCTTCCTTTTAATTCCAACAGACTGACATCTTATGTGGTGAAAGAATATAAAATATAATACAACCTTCAATAATAGAGGCAGTCTGAAGTGATTGATTTATATGCTGCAGTGCTGCCTGGCTATGTTTAGTGAGCTGTTACTTCCTCTCAGTAGATTAGAAGAATTATGTTAGCTGCAGGAGATGCTGTGATTTCTTTGTGATTAGCATTATCCCATCCGCTGGAGCATGGCACAGTCAAAGTGGGAAAAGGATGTGACGTTGACCTTCTGTCTCAAACCCCTCCTCCAGAGTCAGACCTCTACCACAGTGAGCTTTCAAGTCACTGGCAACCTGATTTGGAGGCTGATGATAGGCTGGGAGCTGAGCTGCAGGCTGAACGTGCTGCCTGAGTAGTGTTCAAAGCGGATAAGGCTAAGCACAAAGAAATCACAGCAGCTGCTGCAGCTAACATAATTCTTCTAATCAACTAAGCGAAAGTAACAGCTCACTAAACTTAGCCAAGCAGCACTGCAGTATATACCTAAAGCATGTCACACTGCCTCATTATTGAAGCTTGCATTGTATTTTATATTCTTTCACCTCATAAGGTGTCACTCTGTTGAAACCCTACACTTCGTATGTTTTATTTGTATATTGGTGTTTAGGGGTACACCATCTAGAAGGTTTTCTGGTTTGTTTTTAGCATATAGTGGAGATATTTTTAATAGATTATTTTTAATTCCCTTTAATTTATAAAGAGGCAAGACCATGTTTTATGTGTAACGATACTCTACTGGCCTTAGTAACTGCTACCTGACTGCACATTCTTACTAAGTCTGTTGTCTATATCTGTTATCACGCAATATTGTTTTCCCTGATTCAGTATAATTTGTTCGCACATTTCTCAGCTCAAAATACATTTGTTTAAGATTACTACATTAAATCTCACCTGTCACTTTACTGCTTTGTCCCCTAATTTTCCAAATCAAAAGTATTCTGCCACAGTTTTTTTTTTTGCTCGTCAGGCATATTTTGTGCCTGGTTAATGCATCGTCTGTAAAAAGTTGGTGGATTAAAATAATAAAATACTGTTTGGAGCGTCATGCTTGATTTTTGTGCCTGCAAAGTACTTTCTAAGAGTGAAAGATGTTAAAGCATGTATTTACAATATATAAAGGTCATGCCAAAATACACTACTAGTGATGTATAATACCTAACTTTTTTTCTGGTAGAAAGATTTTGTAATAACCAGAGTTCTTTTTTTATTTTTTTTAGCTAAATCAAATACAGCAATATGTGCTAGGTAAACACCTCTATAGAAGCCATGCATGCGGATATTACATATCATATAAAGAAGTCTGACCCAGACAATTACTTGTACTGTTTGGGAAAGTTATATGTTCGGAACAAAATGGCATAGGAAATAAAATTACATAACTGAATTATTAGGCATTAGGCAAAATGCCTGAGTATTGTCATGTCCTGTTCCATTCTGCAGAGATTTCTGGTCTTGGCTTCTGATATCCAGTACTCTTTTTACAATTCTTGTTTTGTGTTTCTTGGTTTTTCTGGTTATCTATTCTATGTCTGGTTTTCTTTATGCTGGGTTTTCTGGGTTCATTCCTTTATTCCGTTCCTGGAATTCCCAGTCTCTTGGATTCCTTTATATGTTTGTTTTTTGTTACCACACCTGGTCCTTTGCCATTTATCCTTTTTGTTTCAGTGTGATCCTGCTAGCAGTGGTCTCAATCCTCTGCTCCTTTCTTTGCAGGTAAGTACTGTGTGTGTTTTATTGTTGAACTTATAGTCATGCATATCTAGGCAGTTAGGACCCACCGTAATTGGAGTACTTTGGCGCAGTGGTGGGCTGCATACATCTTGGCCATTTATGTATGTCTAAATCTTCAATGTTTATTACATATATAGTACTTAGTTATTTCTCCTCTTGTTTTACCTTGTATCTCTTGTTTTATTTTATTTTGTCTTGTATTTCCAGTTCATGTACAGTCCTGTCCAGCGGCGTACATACCGCAATCGCAGGGGTCGCAGCTTCGACTGGGCCCATGACTCCACGAGGCCCGGCGGACCCCTGCGACCGTGTGCCTGCCGCAGGTGAACAGGCCCATCGGGTGGCCCATGCTGTTAGGGCCACCCTATGGAAATGAATATCATCATCAGAGTTGGCCCGGTAACAGCGTGACTGGGCCCCCTCTGATGTCAGACGCTGGGAGAAAGTGACTGTCGCAGTCACTCCTCCCAGCAACCACCAGGAGCCGCACAGGAGGAAGCAGAGGGAGTCAGAGTTCCCACTCTGACACCCATCAACCTGAGCCACCACTGGACCCCAGGGAAATATTTTGCATGTGTGTGTGTTAGTGTATGTGTGTCTATGTATGTGTCTGTATGTATATGTGTGTATGTGTGTGTATGTGTGTGTCTATTTAAATGTCTGTATGTATATGTGTCTATGTATGTGTGTCTGTCTGTCTGTGTCTATGTATGTGTATGTGTGTCTGTATGCATGTGTCTGTGTGTCTCTGTATGTATGTGTCTGTGTGTTTATGTGTGTCTCTGTATGTATGTGTCTCTGTGTATGTCTATGTATGTGTATATGTTTCTGTGTGTCTGTATGTATGTGTGTATGTGTCTGTGTGTGTCTATGTATGTGTCTATATGTGTGTCTGTATGTATGTGTCTGTATGTATGTGTGCCTGTATGTATCTGTGTGTATGTGTCTCTGTGTATGTGTATGTGTGTCTGTATGTATGTGTCTGTGTGTGTGTCTCTGTCTCTGTGTGTCTGTATGTGTCTGTCTGTATGTATGTATGTGTATGTGTGTCTGTATGAATGTGACTGTGTGTGTGTCTGTCTATGTATGTACAAAAAAGTCAAAAATAGGTAAGCGCTAATAATATATATAAAAAAAATATAAAGTAGGCAGCAACCTTATAGAGGGTAACCCTCTTACCCTCTAGGTAATGTACAGTAAAGCAGGAAGAAAGGTAGCGCCAAAATAAAACAAAAAAATAAGTAAAATAAATAAATAAATAAAATAAAATAAAATAAAATGAGTCCCAATATATGTTGGAGGGTAGAAGTGTCTGTTCCACAATTTCCACTGGTAAAGTGTTTCCTCTGTCTGTGATACTTCAGATCGTCTCGTGATATGGAAAACACAAAGGGAAAGGACCAATCGTGCAGAATGTATAAAATGTGTAGATATAAAATAAGAAGATGAATTGCACTCACATTTTCATGAGCTATGACCAGCTCAGGGGTAATGGGTTTTCAGCAGAATAATCCCTGCTTGTAGGATATAAGGAATGCTTGTCCTCTTGGAGTATGACGGTGTCCAACTCTCAGGAAAAGGAAAAATAGGAACAACCAATAGTGCTCTCTGATAATATAATGTGGTAAAAAAATAAAAAAGAATAGGAAATATACTCACAAATAGAGTGCAGATATCACTGCACTTGGAATGTCGCGTGGGCGGTATAATCCCCACCTCAGGATATATATAAAATGCCAGGAAATAGGTAGTAAAAAAAAGGTTATGTGTAAAAATAATAAAATAATGATATAGATGGCACAAGAATATAGCCAAACTTAATTTATTATTTAAAATACACAATAAAAACCATTAACGCGTTTCACCACTAGGGTTTTATCAAAATGGTATAACATGAGAACCTGGCAAGAATAAAATATATATAGGGACACTGGTACTTTAAAAATTGCGCCAAAAACAGCATCAATTAGCTTTAACCAATCAGAGTCAAACATAATGTTCATGGATAACAAAACTTTGAGAAGCACATAAAACAGAGATTGTAATGAGTAAGAATGAAAATATATGTATCACAATCATATTATGCATTGAGCATATGAAAAACGAAGCTTTTAGTTGGAATTAAATATTGTTGTAGCGCGTCACGTGACCCGCGCGGCACTATGGGAAATGTAGTGCGCGGGTCATGTGATCGTACACAGACAATCATATAAGCCGTCCCAGCAATGGGCGGTGTAAACGTCTTGGAGGCGGGTGCGTGTGACGTCACGTGACCCGCGGCATACACAGGCAGTGTAGTGCACGGGTCACGTGATCGGCGCTTAGGCGCCTGGGAAATGTAGTTAGATGGGAAAACGAGCAGAATATGAAAAATACACTGCATATATTTAGAATAACGATCATATTAGAACACAATCATAATGTACATAAGACAGGCAAGTGAATAAAAGAAAAAACCACTGATAAAAGACATACAAAAGGGTATCAGCATAAATAATCCTCATATAGTAATGAGTTAATATAATAGCAGCATATTTATAAGCACATATATAAGTAAAAAATATAAAAAATATAAAATATATATCTCAAGGAATAACAAGAAATACATACATTTTTGGGATAACATGTTTATATATATTATAATTAAAATATCTATAGTGTGGTCAGATTGGGGGTATCCTAGACTATAATGCCGTAGGTAGCAACTATGAATAGGATAGCCCCAAAATGACCACAATAAGGAAGATAAAGATAAAATGAATAAAATCATAAGAAGTTAAATAAATCAAAATCCACATTTAAGCCTTGGGGGGCTAACGTTTGTAGATTAAATACCCACTCCATCTCATTTTTACCTAAAATATTTTTTATATTGCCACCTCTCCATGGGACTTTGCATTTTTTTATTCCGATACATTTAAGAAATTTAGGATCCCGATTGTGTTTTTCAAAGTGTTTTGATACAGAGTGGTTGGCATAACCATTTCTTATATTTCGGCAGTGTTCTGCTAGTCTTGTTTTAAGGCATCTGGTAGTCATACCCACATATTGGAGGCCACAAGGGCACTCCAATAGGTAGATAACATTGGTAGTGTGACATCCAATAAAATCTTTAATAATATAGTTTTTGTTAGTTACATTCGATTTAAAACTGGTAACTTTGGAATGGATAGCGGGATTGGTACTTTTACACACAATACAACGTTTGCATCTATAAAAACCCGTCATTCCATTAAGAAAAGTAGGTTGTGTATTTTTAACTTCTCTGGTATAGTTATTGGTTAAGATAGATCTAAAATTGGGTGCACCTCTAAAAACAATTTTTGGCTGAGTCGGTAATGTTTCTTTAAGGAGATCATCTTGTCTTAGGAGGTGCCAGTGTTTTTTAATCGTTTTTTTGATAAAACCACTTTTGTTATTGTAGTTAAAAATTATAGGAAGGGTAGGGGCTTCTGAGATATTTTTATCTTTATAAGTTAAAAGGTTTTCTCTGGGTTTGTTCCTTACTGATTCTATAATGTTATCTAATTGTGTGGATGAGTAGTTTTTTTCAATAAACTGATTTTTTAAAAACAATGATTGTTCGTTAAAATCATCAATGTGGGAGCAATTTCGACGCATACGTAGAAATTGGCTTTTGGGGGCGCTCTCAAGCCATGGCTTGTAGTGACAGCTAGTCAGATCAATTGCTGTATTGGTGCATACTTTTTTAAAAAATGTTTTTGTATGCACTACTCCTTCTTTGATAAAAATATTTAAGTCTAGAAAATTAATTGTATCTCTACTGTACTCACATGTTAAAACAATTCCTCTATTATTTGAGTTAAGATGTGAAATAAAAGCATTAAGTGAATCTTCCGAACCTTTCCATATAAAAAACAAATCATCAATATATCTAAAATAGGAGACCAGGTTTTGCTCCCATGTATGCCGCCCCCAAATGGCACTGGATTCCCAGTCGGCCATAAAGAGGTTGGCATAGCTGGGGGCAAACCTGGTCCCCATAGCTGTTCCTCTCTTTTGGAGGTAAAAAGAGTTAAAAAACCAAAAATAGTTATTATTTAAAATTATATTGATGCCTTCCACAATAAAATCAATCTGAGTTTCTGGAACTCTTTTTTCATTAGATAGCATAGTTCTGACTGCATTACAACCAAGTTGATGTGGAATAATAGTGTATAAAGAGGTGACATCGCATGTCACAAGTATAAAATCTTGTTCCCAATAAAATCCATTTAAAAAATTTAATAGTGACATTGAGTCCTTTAAATAAGATTTCATGAGTTTGACTGCAGGTTGGAGTAGGGTGTCAATGTATTGAGATAAATTGCATAAAGGAGAATTAATTCCAGACACTATAGGTCTGCCGGGAGGGTGTTGAGCATCCTTATGTATTTTCGGCAGAAAATAAATTACCGGAATTTGGGGATTCTTAATAAATATATAGTCAAATTCTTTTTTCTTCAAAATATTTTCTTCTAATCCCTTTTGTAAGAAGGTATTTAATTTTTGTTGTATGTCTGGTGTTGGGTCATTGGATAATTTTTCGTATACATCAGTATCATTCAGCTGTCTGTAAGCTTCTTTAATATACATAGCACTTGATTGGATAACAAGACCCCCACCTTTATCTGCAGGTTTAATAACAATGTCTTTATCTTCTTGGAGTTGTTTCATTGCTGTTTTTTCTAATCTATTTAAATTTTGGGTGTCATATTTGCTATACTTGATCTTATTAAAATCTTTTAGTACGGATTTTTCAAACATCACAAGAGGGGCTGATTTAAAATTATAAGGATAGAAAGTAGATTGAGGTTTTAAGTCTGTATTAATGTATGTAGGTGTATCTGTAGGGATTTGAGAGGAAGGAAGGGGGGGATTAGTGTTAGCGTCATGTGAATTATAAAATCTTTTTAGAGTAGCTTTGCGTATAAATTTATTAACATCTAAAAATGCCTCAAATGGTTTAAAAGAGTTGGTCGGAGCATATTTTAGCCCTTTACTTAAAACTGAAATTTGTGCTGCACTTAAAACTTTTCGTGATAAATTAAAAATGCCGATGTCTGATTCTTTGGGGGCAGTTATTGTCTTTCTAGTCTCTCTTTTTTGTTGTCTTCTACCACTTCGTTTGCCTCTGGGCTTAGAGGTCTTTTTTTGGTCCTTATTGGGTACGGTGTGTTCGTAAAAGTGTGTGGATGTGTCTGAATCTCTAAAAAATGATCATCACTATCTATTTCTGAATCAATGGATAGTAGTTGGTACCTGTTTGTATGTGAGATAGGAGTCGCTGAGTGATTTTTGTAGTAGTGACTGGGTTTGTGAGTTTTAGGTGAGTGATTTTGGATATCTGGGCTCCGTGCGTTGTAGTAGTTGTGACGAGAGTCATAGTGTGTGGAAGTGTTGTTGAAAGTTCTACGTGGTTTGAATGATGTAGGTTTGTGGTATGAAGTTGAAGGTGCATAACCAGAATTGTAATTCCTGTAGTGAAATTTTTGCTTATGTGGAGAGTAATGTGAAGGTTTGTGTAACGTGGAAAAGTGGTTGTTGGGGACATATGGAGACACATGTCGTGTATTGAATGTGGTCGGTTTGTGATATTGTTGTGATTCTGTCCTCATATTTGAGGATGGGTTTTCTGACGTATATCTTTTCTTTAGGTGGTATGTCCTAACCTGTCTGTTAGCATAATCTTGTTTGTCCCTTATGTATTTTTTGACTTTAATATGTTTCGTGTCAATTTCTATTTTTTCAATTTTACTTTGAATTAAAACTGAGTTCTGTTGATATACATTACTTTCTGTGAAGGGCATAAGTTTTTCTTTAAGGTCATTGATTTCCCTATCCAGATTGGACAATAACTGCCCCCAAAGAATCAGACATCGGCATTTTTAATTTATCACGAAAAGTTTTAAGTGCAGCACAAATTTCAGTTTTAAGTAAAGGGCTAAAATATGCTCCGACCAACTCTTTTAAACCATTTGAGGCATTTTTAGATGTTAATAAATTTATACGCAAAGCTACTCTAAAAAGATTTTATAATTCACATGACGCTAACACTAATCCCCCCCTTCCTTCCTCTCAAATCCCTACAGATACACCTACATACATTAATACAGATTTAAAACCTCAATCTACTTTTTATCCTTATAATTTTAAATCAGCACCTCTTGTGATGTTTGAAAAATCCGTACTAAAAGATTTTAATAAGATCAAGTATAGCAAATATGACACCCAAAATTTAAATAGATTAGAAAAAACAGCAATGAAACAACTCCAAGAAGATAAAGACATTGTTATTAAACCTGCAGATAAAGGTGGGGGTCTTGTTATCCAATCAAGTGCTATGTATATTAAAGAAGCTTACAGACAGCTGAATGATACTGATGTATACGAAAAATTATCCAATGACCCAACACCAGACATACAACAAAAATTAAATACCTTCTTACAAAAGGGATTAGAAGAAAATATTTTGAAGAAAAAAGAATTTGACTATATATTTATTAAGAATCCCCAAATTCCGGTAATTTATTTTCTGCCGAAAATACATAAGGATGCTCAACACCCTCCCGGCAGACCTATAGTGTCTGGAATTAATTCTCCTTTATGCAATTTATCTCAATACATTGACACCCTACTCCAACCTGCAGTCAAACTCATGAAATCTTATTTAAAGGACTCAATGTCACTATTAAATTTTTTAAATGGATTTTATTGGGAACAAGATTTTATACTTGTGACATGCGATGTCACCTCTTTATACACTATTATTCCACATCAACTTGGTTGTAATGCAGTCAGAACTATGCTATCTAATGAAAAAAGAGTTCCAGAAACTCAGATTGATTTTATTGTGGAAGGCATCAATATAATTTTAAATAATAACTATTTTTGGTTTTTTAACTCTTTTTACCTCCAAAAGAGAGGAACAGCTATGGGGACCAGGTTTGCCCCCAGCTATGCCAACCTCTTTATGGCCGACTGGGAATCCAGTGCCATTTGGGGGCGGCATACATGGGAGCAAAACCTGGTCTCCTATTTTAGATATATTGATGATTTGTTTTTTATATGGAAAGGTTCGGAAGATTCACTTAATGCTTTTATTTCACATCTTAACTCAAATAATAGAGGAATTGTTTTAACATATGAGTACAGTAGAGATACAATTAATTTTCTAGACTTAAATATTTTTATCAAAGAAGGAGTAGTGCATACAAAAACATTTTTTAAAAAAGTATGCACCAATACAGCAATTGATCTGACTAGCTGTCACTACAAGCCATGGCTTGAGAGCGCCCCCAAAAGCCAATTTCTACGTATGCGTCGAAATTGCTCTCACATTGATGACTTTAACGAACAATCATTGTTTTTAAAAAATCAGTTTATTGAAAAAAACTACTCATCCACACAATTAGATAACATTATAGAATCAGTAAGGAACAAACCCAGAGAAAACCTTTTAACTTATAAAGATAAAAATATCTCAGAAGCCCCTACCCTTCCTATAATTTTTAACTACAATAACAAAAGTGGTTTTATCAAAAAAACGATTAAAAAACACTGGCACCTCCTAAGACAAGATGATCTCCTTAAAGAAACATTACCGACTCAGCCAAAAATTGTTTTTAGAGGTGCACCCAATTTTAGATCTATCTTAACCAATAACTATACCAGAGAAGTTAAAAATACACAACCTACTTTTCTTAATGGAATGACGGGTTTTTATAGATGCAAACGTTGTATTGTGTGTAAAAGTACCAATCCCGCTATCCATTCCAAAGTTACCAGTTTTAAATCGAATGTAACTAACAAAAACTATATTATTAAAGATTTTATTGGATGTCACACTACCAATGTTATCTACCTATTGGAGTGCCCTTGTGGCCTCCAATATGTGGGTATGACTACCAGATGCCTTAAAACAAGACTAGCAGAACACTGCCGAAATATAAGAAATGGTTATGCCAACCACTCTGTATCAAAACACTTTGAAAAACACAATCGGGATCCTAAATTTCTTAAATGTATCGGAATAAAAAAATGCAAAGTCCCATGGAGAGGTGGCAATATAAAAAATATTTTAGGTAAAAATGAGATGGAGTGGGTATTTAATCTACAAACGTTAGCCCCCCAAGGCTTAAATGTGGATTTTGATTTATTTAACTTCTTATGATTTTATTCATTTTATCTTTATCTTCCTTATTGTGGTCATTTTGGGGCTATCCTATTCATAGTTGCTACCTACGGCATTATAGTCTAGGATACCCCCAATCTGACCACACTATAGATATTTTAATTATAATATATATAAACATGTTATCCCAAAAATGTATGTATTTCTTGTTATTCCTTGAGATATATATTTTATATTTTTTATATTTTTTACTTATATATGTGCTTATAAATATGCTGCTATTATATTAACTCATTACTATATGAGGATTATTTATGCTGATACCCTTTTGTATGTCTTTTATCAGTGGTTTTTTCTTTTATTCACTTGCCTGTCTTATTTACATTATGATTGTGTTCTAATATGATCGTTATTCTAAATATATGCAGTGTATTTTTCATATTCTGCTCGTTTTCCCATCTAACTACATTTCCCAGGCGCCTAAGCGCCGATCACGTGACCCGTGCACTACACTGCCTGTGTATGCCGCGGGTCACGTGACGTCACACGCACCCGCCTCCAAGACGTTTACACCGCCCATTGCTGGGACGGCTTATATGATTGTCTGTGTACGATCACATGACCCGCGCACTACATTTCCCATAGTGCCGCGCGGGTCACGTGACGCGCTACAACAATATTTAATTCCAACTAAAAGCTTCGTTTTTCATATGCTCAATGCATAATATGATTGTGATACATATATTTTCATTCTTACTCATTACAATCTCTGTTTTATGTGCTTCTCAAAGTTTTGTTATCCATGAACATTATGTTTGACTCTGATTGGTTAAAGCTAATTGATGCTGTTTTTGGCGCAATTTTTAAAGTACCAGTGTCCCTATATATATTTTATTCTTGCCAGGTTCTCATGTTATACCATTTTGATAAAACCCTAGTGGTGAAAC
The DNA here is from genome assembly GCA_933207985.1 of Pelobates cultripes. Taxonomy (NCBI): domain Eukaryota; kingdom Metazoa; phylum Chordata; class Amphibia; order Anura; family Pelobatidae; genus Pelobates; species Pelobates cultripes. The sequence goes on from CAKOES020000052.1 coordinate 67,603, forward strand.
GCGTTAATGGTTTTTATTGTGTATTTTAAATAATAAATTAAGTTTGGCTATATTCTTGTGCCATCTATATCATTATTTTATTATTTTTACACAAAACCTTTTTTTTTACTACCTATTTCCTGGCATTTTATATATATCCTGAGGTGGGGATTATACCGCCCACGCGACATTCCAAGTGCAGTGATATCTGCACTCTATTTGTGAGTATATTTCCTATTCTTTTTTATTTTTTTACCACATTATATTATCAGAGAGCACTATTGGTTGTTCCTATTTTTCCTTTTCCTGAGAGTTGGACACCGTCATACTCCAAGAGGACAAGCATTCCTTATATCCTACAAGCAGGGATTATTCTGCTGAAAACCCATTACCCCTGAGCTGGTCATAGCTCATGAAAATGTGAGTGCAATTCATCTTCTTATTTTATATCTACACATTTTATACATTCTGCACGATTGGTCCTTTCCCTTTGTGTTTTCCATATCACGAGACGATCTGAAGTATCACAGACAGAGGAAACACTTTACCAGTGGAAATTGTGGAACAGACACTTCTACCCTCCAACATATATTGGGACTCATTTTATTTTATTTTATTTATTTATTTATTTTACTTAATTTTTTTTTTTGTTTTATTTTGGCGCTACCTTTCTTCCTGCTTTACTGTCTATGTATGTGTCTGTACGTGTGTACATATCTGCATAATATCAAGTTCCTAGGATCTGCAGAAGCTGCATCAGGGCCCTGGTATGTGGCCGCACAAACCTTGGCGCTCAACACCAGGGAAAGTGTGGTTACCCTGCACCAGACCCTGATTGTTCATTTCCATGCTGTGACTTCTACAATCATTAGGCATACAGGGGTCCCAGTCTCTGGACCGCCACCCGTTACAAGTATAACCTTGGGACCAAAAAGATCCTGAGCTGTCTGTGATTTTAATGTGAACGATGATTGAACAGTGTGATTGAAATTTAGTAAGCTCATGCTTCTCTGCGTTGAGAAAGTGAGATAGTTGAGCATACTGGAGGGATGAAGGTTGGCTGTTGGGCAGTTAAGTGGATAGTGGTTTGATTCCCTGTTCACTTTGGACTTAACCCAGAGTAAGATATTTGGTTTAGGAAAAGGCTTTAAAAGATTTATTTTGAAGACCTTGCGGGAAATCCAGATTAGATATTCTGCAGTAGAGGGGCACTGGATGAGGAAAGATAAGTATAAAATCCCTTACTTTTGACCAAATTCAAAGTGTGGGTAGGATGGTGGAGTGTGACGAGTGGTCAGGGTCTAGAGCAAGTAACCCCTTCTTTTGCCAGGGTGTACTAAATAGGGGGACCTGAAAGAAGCCACTTTCTAATAGGGCCAAACATTTTTGGTTATAGGGGTAAGCCATTTCAAATATTCTAGTGAAGTCGATTGATTTGCAGTATAATTCCATATTGGATAAACCTAGGCCACCGTTAAGTTTATGTAGTCTCAGGATGTGATAGGTAAGTCTGGGATATTTATGGGACAAAATAAACTTGGTAAAAAGTGACTTAATTGTGGAAAAAAGAATTAGGTAACATAATGGGGAGGTTTTGTATTAGATATAAGATTTTAGGTAGGGTATTAATTTTAAGTATGTTCATTCTACATAGCCAGCCAAAGTAGGGTGTATTACAGTTAGTGAGATCCCTATGGATTTCCTGAATATTAGGCAGAAAATTTAAATCGTAAAGCTGAGTAAATTAGGAAGATGTACCCCAAGATATGTAATCGCCTTGTCAGCCCATGAAAATTGTGATGATGCTTGCAAGGCCAATTTAGTGGAACGATGCAGCAAAAGACAAAAAGGTTGCACCAATTATGAACAGATGTGTTTAGAATATTAAAACACTAAAACAAATAAACAAAGAACAAGTAGCATATATAAAAGTCAAAAGTCAGTGTGTAAACTTGCAAAGGTAGCAGCCAAATCCAATAGAGGAGTTTTTTAGCCTTTTCTATATTGATATCGAGTTCAAAGATTCTTGCAAACTGTATAGATATAAAAAACAAAACAAAGAAGAAAGCCAATAGTGCAATATGTTCCAATATTATGTGGTACTTTTAAAGTGCAAATCTTATATAGTCCTACTCACATTTTATAGACTTAAGACCAGCTCTAGTATGATCGGTGTACAGTGCTATCATCCCCACTTGTAGGATATGTGTAGTAATGTAGTCAACAGCACAGTTTTTACAGTGGTATATGGACTATGAGCCCAAAAAATACAACAATAGTGCTCACTGTCTACACTAAACCAGGAGTATAAATAAAAATAAATGTACTCACATTTAATTGAGCAGACACACCGCTCAATGAATAAAGCGTGAGTAGTATAATCCCCACCTGGGATTATTTTGTTGAGTAATGAACAGGATGCCAGGCAAAAAAAAAAGCAATAGGAAAGGAAAATGGCACAATCACAGTATAAAAGTAGACAAAATCACCTTCATTAGAATGCTTTAAAAAATCCACAGCATGTTTCACCACAAAGGGCTTTATCAAGTGAAAACAAAACAAAATCCTGTTGGTGAAATATGTTGTGGATTTTTTACCAAAAAAGAGAAACTTAAAAGATTCATATCCGCAAACCAGCTGCTTAACGGGTTTTGTGCCACATGGCACTTAATCTAAAGGACAATATGCTGACATGCTGTTGTGATATTTAAGCCCTCAATACAACAGCCAGCTAATTGACGCAGAGCGTTAACCCCTTAAGAACAATGCAAAAGAGGAGAATGCAGCACCTGAAAAAAACTGCTGTATGCAAATTAACCCAATGAAAAAACAACAATCAAATAGATTAAAAAAATAAGTATAGATACTGTAAGATACTGTAAGATACCGTAAGTATCAAGTATTAATAAAGATCAAATTATAGCAAAAAATACACTTCATGAGAAAATAATAAATATGCAAAGCACGAATATAAAAAAGTGGACGTTTCCAGCATGGATTTTGAATCTTTATATAGAGCACTATATCTGAGAAATCTTTTCATGTCAATAATTGTCTGTTATTCTTCGAAAATGGAAAAGAAAAGAGAAACCTTCTCTGTTAATTTGTATCTCTATCATATTGTATTATGATAAAAGGAAAACAGCCTTGAATATTAGATGCAGAAAATACTGTATTTTCCGGCGTATAAGACTACCCCAGTTAAAATATAGAGTTTGGGATATACTCGCCGTATAAGACTACCCCTCTTCCAATGCACACCAAATAAAAATTAGCCATGATGTACAGTGAGCAGACAGAGCTACACAGCAAGACATTAAATAATAATGATAATAATTATAATTATTATTATTTGCCAATCATTACATTGGCTTCTTCTACCCTTCAAGACCCAATTCAGACTACTAACATCTACCTACAAAGCCCTCAAAATTTCCACTCTTCACTATATTTTTTCTTTACTAACAAATACACACCTTCTTATTCCCTTTGCTCTGCGAGCGACCATAATTTTTTCATCTGCTTGTTCCTGCAAGTTGTCTTATCCCTCAGACCCTCCTCCTCTCTGACTTTCTGTTATACCTTGTGACGAGAGCAATCTTGCCACATTGCATTGGAGAAGCCTGGTTGCTCGCCTGTTGCCTTTGGATTATGGCCCCATGTTAAAAGGCTTGATTTTCCCCTGCAAAGACAAGAAAGCCGGGTCATTTGGTGCTTGCCCTGTTTGAGCAGTGATACCCCAGATAGCTATGCCATGGAGCCAGTGGCGTACTAAGGGGGGGGCGGGGGGAGCGGTCCGCCCCGGGTGCCAGCCGGGTGGGGGGTGCCATGGCCAGCCCCCCGCCCCCCCCATGCTGCAGCCGCCTGAGCGCTCTGTATTGAGCCTCAGGCGGCTGCAGCTTTGCCCGGGCGGTGCGTCCATGAGTGCGGACCGCACCGCCGAGGGGCTGACAGGAGGGAGCGCTCCTGTCAGCTCCCTCACTGCAGCATGGTCCGACGGGTACAGAGAGCAGCTGTCTCCTGTACCCGGCTGGACTAACAGGAAGTGCACACTGAGTGGGCACTTCCTGTTAGTCCGGCCGGGTACAGGAAACAAAAGCTCCCTGTACCCGCGGACTATACAGGGCTCGGCCACGCTACAGGGAGGTAGGGGGGAGGGAGGGTGAGAGAGGGGTGAGAAAGAGAAATAAGGGGGGGTGAGAAAGAAATAAGGGGGGGGTGAGAGA
>CAKOES020000053.1:0-10813 GCA_933207985.1 Pelobates cultripes
AAACTGCAAATGGCTCATTAAATAAGTTATGGTTCCTTTGATCGCTCCATCTGTTACTTGGATAACTGTGGTAATTCTAGAGCTAATACATGCAGACGAGCGCCAGGGGACGGCCGCTCCGCTTTTGCACCCATTTGCAAAAAAAAATTCTCTCCCATCTTCTGTGGGTTATTGCATTTTTAAGATGTAGACTTATTGTATCACACTAGCCATGCACAGGTAGATTGTCTGGCATGTTGTTTTGGTGTTTGGTTTTTAACTTTGTAGTTGTGTCTTTACACAATATAGAAATGTATATTAATGCTTCTGTATATGAAGCGATCACAATAACACTTATTTTTCACTTTTTTAAAAAAAAATATCAGGCTAAGCAAAAATTGGCAATTAACAATATGACATCTGAAAAGCTCATGAAAGGATGCTGGATGATTTTTAAAAAAAGAACACACTACATGAAGGTCCTGTTCACTAGAGTGTGTAGTCTTGAATGTAACCAGTAAAACATATTTTAAAACTTGTTTAATCTTGTTACAGCATGACTTGTAGTCTTGTTTTTAACTTGTCTATAATACATATTTTTGTATGGCATTTAGTGTGTTTTTTCATTGATTATTGCATTTTAATGGTCTAAGATAATCAACATGTCAACAGGCAAACATAACCCCAATGATTTGTCTCAGTCTTGCCTTCTATACTACCTGCACCATAGGCAACATTTATTTGTCTTAAGACTTTCTTGAGAAGCGGTAACTAGCCAATGTTGCACACATACACCAGATATGAAGTGCAACCCAATTCAAAAAATATTTGAATATTTAAAACTGCATTGTAACCACAGTATTTGACGGTTTTATTTGACTCTCAGATATGAAGTGCACCGCAGGTTGCAAATATACCATTTAGCACCAGAAAAATTAAAAATTTTCAAAGTGTGATGTAACCACAGTATTTGACGGTTCTATTTGATTCTCAGATATGAAGTACACCGCAGGCCGCAAATGTACTATTTATCACCAAAAAAATTTGAATTTTTAAAACTGCCATGTAACCATAGTATTTGACGGCTCTATTTGACTCTTAGATATGAAGTACACCGCAGGCCGCAAATGTACTATTTAGCACAAAAAAGTGTGATTTTTTTTTTTTTTTTATACCAACAATGTAACAGTAGAATTTAAGGGTTTTATTGGACTGCAAGAAATGCAGTAGGCAAATGTACTATTTTGCACCAAAAAAATTGCAGTATTTAAAAATACCTAGATGTTGCCCACTGAGCTACCAGAACAGGATTAAAGTAATGTGCCTGGCACACATGCAGTTGCAAGTGCACTGCACTCTCTGTGGCACTGGGCTCAGGGCAGGGTACAAAAATGTAGTATAGCACCCACAAAAATAATCACTGTACTTTGCAGATTCAACACCAGAATTCTTTCCTAATCTGTCCCTTCACAGCTGCAGCATGCTCTCCCTACACTAATAAGAGCTCATGTGACTTGCGGCTCTACATGACTCCAGTTTATATATAGAGGCTGGGTCACATGATGCACTGGCCAATCACAGCCATGCCATTAGTAGGCATGGCTGTAATGGCTTCTAAGGGCACACGAGTACAACGCTTGTTGACTGGCTGCCCTGCAGCCTTTCAAAACGCACCATTAAATCGCCGAACACCAAACTCAAACCCGAACATACACTGAAATGTCCGGGTCCGGGGTCCAAAAACTGTAATGTTCGGTACGAACCTGAACTTTCCAGTTTGGGTTCACTCATCTCTAATCATGACATATCTAGCTCCACATCATTTTATTCCCTAGTACTAAGTGCTGGTGAGTGACCCTCAATATCTTCATTGCCTTTACTGTCACTTGAAGAAGAAGCTTGATCATTTTCAATATGTCTTAAACCTGTACCTCTTTTCCCTATCAACTACTAGCAAATAAGCAAGTTTGAAACCACCTGACATTGCTTTTTTTTTTAAGATTGCTTCAAAGGTCAATCATAAAGGTGAATGAATCACAAATATTATAATAAATGAAAGCATTATGCTCAAGAAGAATATACTTCACAGTGATCGATTAGTTTACAAAATGGAAGGGTCGATTGTTTTTCCTTTTACCCTTTTGTTTTCTCTCTTTGTTATACGAACAAAATTGGATTTTCGCAACTTACAATTTTATTAATGTTTGCAATGTATGCTCTTATATTGTATTTTTTTCTCTCTTTGTATGTATTCAGGAAAAAAGGGACATAACATATAACATCTCTCATCAATATAACTTGGGGCAAATTCATTGGGATGTTATAAGAAAAAAAAAAAAATATATATATATATATATTTGTGGTAAGGGCTCATGATAGTACAGAAGAAGCAAAACACTGATAAGTGTAGGATGGTATTAAAAGAGCAAGTCGGTTGTGGTGTGCCGGAACCGACGATGAGGTAGGCCTGTAAATAAAGAGGGCCCACCAAGAAGAAATGTAAAGAGAAAGGAGTTAATGATGAGGAGTGGTGGGAGGGTGATTCAGCGCTGACCTCGAACGGTATGGAGCCAGGTAGGGTTGTCCCTTAGGTAGGGAAGGTGTGTGTCATACGCCCCTCCCACAGTTACAGGCCAAAAGGCCTTAATATATATATATATATATATATATATATATATATATCCCAGGACCCTATTTAGCTTTGACTTGCAGAGAGTCCCAGTAAGGAAGTATTTCCCAAGTAAGTGTATTAATCTCATAAGAGCAAGCATTAGGCTGCTAGAGTAGGACCTGCCAAGAATGGGGTACATTGACATGGCGGGCTTATGCAATGTATGATCATATAATGTAACTAAACCCCCATCATTTTTTGCCTAGGTGAGGTGTTTTTAAATAAAACTATTACAATCTCTTAGATTTGAAATCATTGTTTAGTGAATAAGCGAGCGCGCTGGATTGTGTATTTTGTGTGTGTATACACAATACATATATATGTAATTGTTCCATAAAATCTCAAAAAAAGCCAAGAATCACATATTGCGACTCAGAGGTTAAATCTTGTCACGGAGTCACAAGAAAAGTCTATTAATAATAGTGCTACTTCAATCTCATAGAAATTAAATGAAGTGCAACTGAGCTGTGTTTAAATGGTTTATTGAGATCACACTTCGTGTAGGTGGCTGAGAAAACACCTTATGATTGAGACTCTTTATTTCCAGCTCCAGATTACAGTTCATTTCTGAACCTAGAATTTTCCTCAATGCAACCTCTTCATTTGTGTTCACATATGAAAAGAATTTCATGGTCAGAAAGGCAGCTTAACCTCCCCCGTGTTGCAGTTTTCAACTGATGAATCACATTGAGATTTAGACTAAGAAAAGAACATGACAAAAGAATACAACATTCTAGTGAGAAATTAATTTTTATCTAATGGCTTTCCATGTTGGACTGCTGCTTAGTCTATTTTAATGCATTTGCCACAAAGCTGCCGGAAGAAGTTTCAGAAGTAGGTCAATATTTTTGTCTCCCTTCGAGCAAAACAACTTTTGATTGAGTCATTGTGAGCGAGTTATTAATGGCACGGAGAAGTGATGTGTCCATCTCTTATTCCGGTCAACAGTCTTTAATATGCATGTATATAGATATATATGTATGTGTGTATGTATAAAAACTGTGAGCTTTGAAGTTGCTGTTTAGTGGATGAGTGAGTGCGCTGCAACTTGTGTATTGTATTAACTGGCACCAGCAGCACCGATTTATGCATGTTCAGGTGAGTGCAGCCCCCTGTTTTCATATACATAGTTGGGAGTCTAAGCCAACTCCTTGGTTTTGCACCCCTCCCTGTCACAGGTACCTCATTCCATGACCCTATTTAACCGTTTACTGCAGAGAGTCCCAGGATTTTTCCCCCCAAATAAGTGGGTTAATCTCAAAAGAGCATGCATCAGGTTTCTAGAATAGGACCTGACAAAATGGGGTACATTGGTGTTGTGGTAGCTTTATGCAATGCAAAAAAAAATGGCAGAGGAAATGTAATGTAATGTAGAAAAATGCAAAGGTATGCACTTTGGCATCAAGAATGCACAAGCAACTTATACTCTTAATGGAAGCGAACTAGAGATAACCACACATGATAAAAAAGACTTGGGAATTGTTATAGACAACAAAGTATGCAACAATGTACAGTGTCAATCAGCAGTGGCTAAGGCCATGCATGAAGAAGGGCATTAATTATCAGGATGAGAATATCATTTTGCCTCTTTATAAATTGCTGGTAAGACCACATCTTGAATATGCTGTGCAATTGTTGGCACCTGTTCTAAAGAAGGATATTATGACACTAGAAAGAGTGCAGAGGTGGGCTACAAAATTATTAAAAGGAATGGAACATTTGAGCTATGAAGAAAGGTTAACACATTTAAACCTCTTTAGTTTAGAAAAACGTTACCTCAGAGGGGATATGATAACATTATACAGATCTATCCGTGGCCAATACAAACCATTGTGTGGAAATCTATTCACAAACAACACTTTACATAGGACATAAGGTCATGTGTTTAGACAAGAAGAAAGAAGATTTAATCTAAGGCAAAGGAAAGGGGGTTTTACCATAAGAACAATAAAGATATGGAATTCTATGCCTGAAGAAGTGGTTTTATCAGAGTATGTACAGATGTTTAAACAGCAACTAGATGCATACTTGCAAAAACAGAATATTCAAGGATATAATTTTTCAATGTAGGGTAAATGCGTTTTGATCCAAGGGTAAATCTGACTGCCATTCTGGGGTCAAGATGGAATTTGTTTCCCTGTTTGTTACAAAAGTGGAAGTGCTTTAAACTGTTTTTTTTTTTTACCTTCTTTTGGATCAACAACAAAAACAAATGTGAGGAAGGCATTATTGTTGCCTGTCATGTGTTTTAAAATAAACTATTTCAATTTGTGAGCTTTGACATTACTGTTTGATGAGTAAGTATGCTTACTTGTATTTTGTGTGGATTGTCCCCAGCAGCTTTGTTTTAATGTATATAAGCTCACTGCTCAGGTGAGTTCAGTCCTCTTGGAGGTTTCACTTTTGGTAGATTTGGTTGCTTTGAGTGTGGAGGGGGCTGTATTTTAATATCAGGTCATAACTTCACTTTCTATCTTCTATCTAACTAGCTCCCAACACTCAACCAAACTAGTGAGAAGGTTTAAAGGAGGAGAAACTATAGTGCCAGAAAAACAACATTTTCCTTATAGTGCCCCCCTCCAACAAGCCCAAACCCCATTGTTAAAAAATACTTCTGTCACTTACCTGAGTCCAGCGCCGATGTCCCTCAGTCCTGGTTCAGGCTCAGACTCTGCTCCTCTTCTACTGACCTAAGATGGTGGGGGAGACCTAATGCACATGCGCATCAATGGCTGCATGTCTCATAAGGACTTCCCCATAGGAAAGCATTGTATAATGCTTACCTATGGGGTTTTACATGGCACTGAATGTCCTCATGCATAGTGTTAGAATGTCCAGCGTCAGTTAGTAGACCAAAAGTTACCTAACGACCCGAAAGACCAAGTAATGGCTGTCTGGTAGTGGACAGCCACAAAAGGTTGAGATAACCCTCAAAGGTAATTATTGTAGCTTATTAAAAAAGTTAATAATTGCTGCATTAATTACATTTGAAGGGTTAGGGACCTTGGGCACTGCACACAGACCACTTCAACAAACTTTATCTGGTTGGGCTCTAGGAGGTCAGCTAGTTTGCTTCATAGGTACCTGTAAAATGATTTTTCTATGTCCTTGTATAGGTGTATCTGCATTCTACATCCATGTATAGATATTTCTGTGCTTGCATCAACACATTTCTTCTGACACCACATTGTGTTAAGATCAAGCTGTAGCAGTGAAAACTGCGGAGAGTTCCATAATACTCTCATTTCCAGGATGAATAGCAGAGGGAACTTTTCCCTTTAACTACTTACCTGACCCACTTCGATGTCCCGGGAAAAGCGGGCGCTAATGTGCATGCACGGCAAATGCCGCTCGTGCATTAGACCTCCCCATGGGAAAGCATTGAATCAATGCTTTCCTATGGGGAAAAAATCAGACATTGGGTGTCCTCATGCAAAATGTGAGGACGTCGAGCGTCAGTTACTGGACCAAAGGTCTGTTTCAATCCAGGCAGCCCTCTCTCGCTTCTGTCTAATAGACAGCCACTGGAGGCAGACTTAGTGCTGCAATATAAACATTGCAGTTTCTCTGAAACTGCAATGTTTATTATTGCAGCACTAGATGCAAAAGGGACACTTCACCCAGACCACTTCAATGAGCTGAAGTGGTCTGGGTGCCTACAGTGTTCCTTTAAGTATAAACAGCAAAATGTTCTTGGCACATCTATATTTTATAATGTTAATAGAAGGAAAGATCTGTTTTATTTTGATCTATGGATTAATAGACTAAGGAATTTCAGAATTGCAAAGAATATAAATTTATTGACATTACCAAAACTTTGAAGCGACTAAAGAAAGTGTGAGTACATCAGTAAATTACTATATGAGCAATGGATTAGCACTCAAAAAATTGATTTTATAGAATATGTTTTTTTAATCATCAAATGTATTCAACAAAATGGAGAACTTTACAAAAAAGAATTATCCAGTGATATCTGAAGAAAAAAACATTCTGTACTACTGCCACACTGATATAGAAAACCTAGTTACAATGTGTATATAGTGCTGTAGTGCTACTCAAATCCATAACTCCTAAGTGTATCTATTTAAGAGAGACAGTCCCTATTTTGGTCCTACATTCCATTTTTTATCCTAATGTTCCTCTTTTCTTGCAGTTCCATTTTATTGCTGTGTCTGACTTAATAACAGAGTTGCACAAAAATAATTCTCACAGGAAAACATTGCGTACATCCGACCCTACTTAACGCCAAATGCGACTAAGGTGCTGGTCCATTCCACTGTCCTTTATCGCCTTGACTACTGTAATCCACTTCTCAGTGGTCTTATGTGCTCCCAACTTGCGCCGTTACAGTCCATAATGAATGCGGCGGCGAGCTCATCTTCCTGTCCGCCCGCACCTGCCACGCCTCACCCTTCTGTCAGTCCCTAAATTGGCTTCCTGTAAGATATAGAGCTCAATTTAAAATTCTGGTTCTTGCTTTCAAATCTCTACATAATGCTGCTCCCACCTATCTATTCTCCCTAATACACAAGTATGTCCCGTCTAGGCCCTTACTATCTGCTGAAGACTTACGTCTATCTTCTGTCCGTACTCCCACCTCTGATGCTCGCCTTCAAGACTTCTCGAGGGCTGCACCGTTCCTGTGGAACCCGCTTCCCTCCTCCATTAGATGCTCACTCAATCTCCACTCCTTCAAAAAAATCATTAAAATCCCACTTCTTCATAAAAGCGTATCATTTAAACTGTTAATAGCTCCTGACTGATTCCTCTTCTGCAACTTTCACTAGTCTAATACTATCCTTACCTTTTTCTGTCACTTTTCCACTTTACCCCTCTCCCTCTAGCATGTAAGCTCATTGAGCAGGGCCCTCAACCCCTCTGTTCCCGTGTGTCCAACTTGTCTGGCTACAGCTACGTCTGTTCGTCCACCCATTGTAAAGTGCTGCAGAATTTGATGGCGCTATATAAATAATAACATAATAATAATAATTTACACTCCAAAAAACTTGTTTAGGCATCAGTCTGTGTAAATAAGATATATTATTGTTCTAAATTACATTTTAGATGCATGAATTGTTATTACTAAATCAGCTAAAATCCCTCAGATTAGCCTGCCCCAGCTAGACCCCCACTTACACCCCTAAAATTAACGTGTCCCTCTTTGTCCATTTGTCCAAATGTTGGGAGGTATGCTAATTATGTGATACAAGTATGCACCAAATATACATATATACCATATTATACAGAATGGGACATCAATGTAACAATGATTTAGGCTTGTCAAGTTACAGCTACGTCAGAGCACACTGCAGCTTGATAAATGAAAACTTAACTGAGATCCAAGGAAGACAGGGAGGACTGAGGTGGGTTTGAAAAGGCCTGTGAGATGGTAGACAGAGGTCTCAGTTAAAGAAAGAAGAAAGGCACAATGAATTGGGATAAAGATAGAGGAGAAATGGAGAGTTGGTTTGTACAAGCAAACAGGTATTTCTTCCAGAGGCACATTTTAGGGACCCTGCTTTTTCCTTAAAAATGTGTTTCAGAATTTGTCTGAAGGACAAAGATAGCAGTTTCCCATATTATATTGAAGCCATTAAAATATTGATTTTCTACTAAAAATAATATTTTGTTTTTAGTCCTGATCAACTCTGAGCACCAAAGATTATGAGCCACATTGATTTACTCAAAAAGTGTTCAGAGGAATTAGATAAGCATTTTGCAGGAAGAAATTAAAATAAAAAAAAACATTCTAAACCAAAATAGCTCTAAGACAACAGCAGTTCTATAATAAGACATACTTTCAGCCAAATAATGAAATCTTCAACTCGTTCATGCAATTATTTAAGGTCAGGAACTTACTGTGGAGAAGAATATGATCTCTTATGAACATACAAACTGACGTGGCTGTCATGTGAAATTATGGATTCCTAGAGGCAATATCATGGACATTTTCATATCAAAGAGCAGATTGGATGTGAAAGCTTGCATTTAAAAAAAATCTATTTTATCTTAGGACTCTGCAAATGGCATTGTTTTTAGGCGCTTTAATATACTAGAAACTACATTGTTCCCAAGGCAATGCCCAGTACAATTTAAATAATTCAGATTAACAAACAGAGAATTTTGTATTTTAGCCTCTTGCTAAAGTTTGCAGTTTATGTTAGCAGTTTCATTTTAGCATGTTGGGAAATAAGTAGTTGAAAAAGAAAGTACGGTAATATGTTTTTCAACTGATAGTTAAAGGATCAATAAATTCTTATTGATGCTGGTTCCATTATTTCAATATAGGAAAAAAATCTGTAATGATGTAAACTGTATGATTTTGAGATAAAAAAAAAAACATTTTAAAAGCATTTCAAAGTGACTACTAGTAATGTGATCATGGTGTCTGGGGTAACCCTTTCGAAGACATTTACTAAATAGTCAAATTTAAAATTGTTGTCCTTTTTCAGTTCAGGTCTTATAACAGAATAAGTCTTAATTGAATAATATTTCCAAATGAGTTAATAGAAACTTCTGCAGATAAATCATTTGGAAAACATATCCAACTGTATTGAATCATTTGGAAAGCATACTGACATAGAGCCTATAATTTTATAACTCAAATCTTTGCCTCTGTTCTACTCCACTTTTCACTTGTGCATTAGTAAAATAGCCAGGTTTGAAAATTAAGCTTAAAGGAAAATTATAGTCACCAAAGCAACTTTAGCTTAATGAAGCAGTTTTGCTGTATCGATCATGTCCCTGCAGCCTCGTTGCTCAATTCTTTGCCATTGTCCCTGCATGTGACTTACACAGACTTTCTAAACACTTTCTATAAAGAGAAATGCAATGTTTATACTTCCTTTATAGCAAATTCTGTTTAACTTAGGATTTCTTATCTCCTGCTATGTTAATAGACTTTTAGACGCTGCAGGACCCTACTGTGTGAGATTAAAGTTAAATTTACAAAGGAGGAGATAAAAACTTTTAAAACAAGTTAATATCGAAATGAAAATTAAACCAGTTTTTTCCATGCAGGTTATGTGAGTCACAGCCAGGAGATGTGTGGCTAGGGCTGCAAAAACAGAAACAAATATGATTTAACTACTAATTGGCTATGAATTGAGCAGTGAGATTTCAGAGGCATGATCTATACACTAAAACGTCTTCATTAGGCTAAAGTTGTTTTGGTGTCTATAGTATCCCTTTAAAGAATTATTCAAATTTTGGCTTAAATATTTTAATCCCTTAACCAGTTACCCAATTTGTGATTAGTGATTAAAACCCAAATAAACTATCAACTTAAAAAGCTTCTCTAAAAATTGGAAAGAACACCAAATCACCAAAATGAAATGCTATATATATGTGGGGGGTTTTATCAAGGCAGCATGGTGGAACCGTTAGTAGTTCTCTTTGAGAACAATATGATAAACCGAAAAAGAAGTTTATCAATTTTAACCTTTTTCATTAAAGTCACAAATTGCAAAGCTGATAAGCAGTAAAATACTCTCTGAAAAAGGTTCGACAGAAAGACACAAGGTTCATAAACAGTTACTACAAATATACTTCCTGCTAGTCATGGCCAAATTCTGAGGGAATACATTAAATACACTAAGCTTCACTGGATGATTATGAATACAAGAAAGGAACTACCTCTCTCGTCTGAGCTAATGTACACCAACTATATTTGTCAGCATTATCTATGTAAAAGAGAAAAGACCTTGGCTATTCAGAACTGTTCCATATTGACGCCACACATACAGTTATGTGTTCGATGTTCTCGTTTGTAGATGAATCATTCAGTCACCTAATGTTGACGTTTATTAATATTCTATCTTAAGCATGTAACCAAGGAAAATAACTAGGGGTATTCCCCTTAATAGTAAAACTTCCATTTAAGTAAAAAAAAAACAAAAAAACGAGAGACTCACAGAATGTCTCTATTTTATTGATTTTTATTGACCCGTGTTGTTGCCATTAGTTTATCCTAATCTGTAGATTTTAACATGATTTGAATTGCATCAACAGTCTGGTTGGTTGAACCCAGCACTCAATCAGATTACTTGTCTGATTACAAATGTCTTAATTCCATGCATTTGGTATTGAGGTCTTTTGGCACTTCTGCTATCTGTTGGTTCCATTGTAATGTAATGTTTTCTTTTAACATGCATGCAAAGGCCA
>CAKOES020000053.1:17495-30048 GCA_933207985.1 Pelobates cultripes
CCTTGCTGCCTAATATATCCCACCCCTGGACAGGTGCCATTGTAATGATATAATCAATGTTATTCACTTCCCTTGTCAGTGGTTTCAGTGTTCTGGCTGATCAGTTTCAACGTTGTGGCTGATCAGTTACATAACAAAATCTATACATTTCATTTGCTGCACATTTTGGAAACTAAAGCTGAACACCCAAGTTACTAAATATAAGCTACACCTTAATATTGCACATAATAACAATAAACAATGGACAGGTCTGCTAATCTAATGAATTAAACCATAACCTGCCTAACTTCTTCAGACCCTGATTTCACTGTTATGTTCCACCTACAAGAAGACCTAGAGAAAATAATTTGAGCATATGAATAAGGGTTTTGGTATAAGAGTACGAGTGGCTATTTGTATTGGGCAGTGTATATTTGGTTATGGTGTGTATGGTATATTGTGTATGAATGTGAAATTGGTGTGAAAGTATAATATGGCAGTATGTATGTGTATGTGTATGTTTAAATGTGTAATAGTGGTGAAAACGGTCTCACTCCCTATCTGGAGAGAATCCGTGCATGTGCAGCAATTCAATTGGTGAATGCGCCAAACAAATGCAGTGATTATCAAATAGGGGGCTACACTATTATTTCCCTATGGAAGTGCTCACAGAGAGTAAGGAAGCCCAACTGGGGGGAGAGTGATCAGCCACGAAGGCTGTAGGTTTATTCACTAAACACCAAATTGCAGTGATTCAAAAACAAAACTGCTAAATTTAGGCTACAATAATTGATTAAGAAAATGTCTTCAACTCAGTTGTAGTCACAAGTTTAACCTGAATTTTACAATTCAGTTTTCAATTCACTGCGATTTGGAGTTTAGTGAACTGATAGAATGGAATTGAACTGAGAAAGGTGTGCAAAAATGGATTGTATACTGTTTCTTAATATGCCACCCCATATTGCTTACCCGTTGTCAGGAGTGGAGCAAATGAAAGGAAAAAAAGGAGAAAAGTGTAGGGAGAATTAAAGGGACACTCCAATACCTAAATACAAAATAAATAAAAATGACTGTTTAGTAGCTATACACCAAATGAAAACGTACATGCATTTATTTTTCATTCGCGTATATCTAAAAGAAATTTGTAAAACCTGGAATTCTCTTGTCTGCTGTCGTTACAAACCCTTCTCTTCTAACCCCGCCTATACTTTCTGTGCGGTCCAATAATAGAATACCCAATGCAGCTCAATGAGAAGTCTTTGCTAGGGAGGCAATTGCTCCCGCTAGCAAAAAAAGAGAAGGAATCTGTCCCAAATAAATAATAAGAAAAAAATAAAATGAAATGAAATCAATGAAATTCTTTATTATTAAACTAAAAAAACACACGCACATGTGTCACACATACCGCACCTATGTCATATAGTGTGGTGGTGTGCTATTGATGGACTAAATAAATGTGAGTGAGGGTAATATACAATTGAAGGGGGGGTGAAAACAGATAAACTGACGGACAAAATCTGGGTAGAGACAAAAACTCCAGGGTTTAGAAATGCACCCCAGAGGGATAACTGCTGGAAGCCCTGTGTACATAAACAGAAAATACACAGTAGCAAAATAAATTAAACCCAGTGGAATACAAATTTGACAATATACGAAGTATGTGTCAAAAAGGCTGATACAGAACAAATGTATCTAACTAGTGTTGCCAGAGTCTCAACTAAGATTCTGCTGGGCAATAGATGCAGTGTGTGCGAAGTTAACAGAACACTGCATTCTAATAGTCCTGAAGTACGGTTGAAAAATGTCAGATGCAGCTATCTGGATCAACTACCCAGATTGATTAAAACACCAGACTAAAAGTTGTAGGCAGCAGGGAACAATGTAACCGTGTCTCAAAGGAATATACCTCCTAGAAATATAAATAAACAAACAAAATATATTGCCTTGCAATAAGAGAAATATATATAGGTGGATTGGCGCTATTAGTGAGGTGAAAAGCAGCAACTACCCCCAAGTGCCAAAAAATCACCAAAGGCACTATACAAGTACATAAAAGTGATAAACAGAAAAGAAGGGGGGTGCTCAAAGATGATAGTATACTTATATCAGTACATAAATACATCAATCAGTATATCACTGGATCAATCTGGAAAAAATAAACAGAATGTACATAGCATAATACTGTAAGGAAAGATTATACACTACTAATGCAGAGGTAATGGGTCACTCACGATATTTTGAGCCTTAGAAAGCAGCGATTTGGAGTCACACTCAAAATTAAAGTGGAAAAACACACTTCAGGCTGATCCAACTTTGATGTAATGTCCTTAAAACAAGTCAAAATGAGGCTCAGTTGTGCATGTGGCCTCCACATGACTGTATGACCTCCCTACAATGCCTGTGCATGCTCCTGATGAGGTGGCGGATGGTCTCCTGAGGGATCTCCTCCCAGACCTGGACTAAAGCATCTGCCAACTCCTGAACAGTCTGTGGTGCAACGTGACGTTGGTGGATGGAGCGAGACATGATGTCCCAGATGTGATCAATTGGATTCAGGTCTGGGGAATGGGCGGGCCAGTCCATGGCATCAATGCCTTCATCTTGCAGGAACTGCTGACACACTCCAGCCACATGAGGTCTAGCATTGTCTTGCATTAGGAGGAACCCAGGGCCAACTGCACCAGCATATGGTCTCATAAGGGGTCTGAGGATCTCATTTCGGTACCTAATGGCAGTCAGGCTACCTCTGGCGAGCACATGGAGGGCTGTGCGGCCCCCCCAAAGAAATGCCACCCCACACCATTACTGACGCACTGCCAAACTGGTGCTGGAGGATGTTGCAGGCAGCAGAACATTCTCCACGGCGTCTCCAGACTCTGTCACGTCTGTCATATGTGATCAGTGTGAACCTGCTTTCATCTGTGAAGAGCACAGGGTGCCAGTGGCGAATTTGCCAATCTTGGTGTTCTCTGGCAAATGCCAAAACGTCCTGCACGGTGTTGGGTTGTAAGCACAACCCCCACCTGTGGACTTCGGGCACGCATAGGAACTGAGAAGAGGTCTGTGGTCACCACCTGCAGGACCACTCCTTTATTGGGGGTGTCTTGCTAATTTCCTATAATTTCCACCTGTTGTCTATCCCATTTGCACAACAGCATGTGGAATTGATTGTCACTCAGTGTTGCTTCCTAAGCGGACAGTTTGATTTCACAGAAGTGTGATTGACTTGGAGTTACATTGTGTTGTTTAAGGGTTCCCTTTATTTTTTTGAGCAGTGTATATATATATATATATATTTATATATAGTCAACCATGACAGTTGCATTCGGTATTGAGGTAGGTTTGCAATAGATCTCTGAAAGGATTTTAGATTACAGTATATACTCGAGTATAAGTCTAGTTTTTCAGCACATTTTTTGTGCTTTAAAACCCCCACTCGACTTATACTCGAGTCACTGTCTGTATTATGGCAACTTAGAGAGCCGCGGCCGTCAGAGCCATGGCAACGATCCGCGCGGCAACCAGACCGCGAGACTTACAGTGGAGCTGATCGGAACGGAGGAGAAGGGAGCTGACAGGAGCTGCAGGAAAGGTAAGTAAATGCTTCCTGCCGGCCCCCCCACTTCACAGGCCATGCCACTGGACCACCAGGGATTAAGATAGCCCCCCTCCCTGACCAGTTAACAATAATAATAATATTACAATATTACCCAGTTCACACACACTACACAAACACACTCTACATTATATACACACTCTGCATGATATACACAGTATGTGTATATCATGCAGAGTGTGTGTTTGTATGAGTGTGTGTGTGTGTGTATATAATGCAGAGTGTGTGTTTGTATGAGTGTGTGTGTATATAATTATAAAAATCACAGAATTTCATAGCCCCAAGTTTTACCTTCGACTTATCCATGAGGCATAGCATATTTCACAATTGTTGGTCACAAAACTGCACTCGACTTATACATGAGATCGACTTATACACGAGTATATACGGTAAATGAAGTTTTGACTATGTCCATGAGGTTATTCCATAACTATACCTCGTATCCATATCCATATCACAATAGTCCATATCCTCCCAGGTGAGGTAAGGGTAAGCCAGCCTTGGGGCAGCAAGGATGGTAAACCAGTTCTGGCCATGCCATGGTGGGGCATCTCATAAAATAATTAAAAACTAAAACAATTAAAACAATGTAAAAAAAAATTCTGTACACGTCTAACACTAATGCCCTTAAAATAGTAAACAGATGTCAAAAACATTATTAATACACAAGCTAAAGATCTTAACATCTGACTTGGAGTTTGAACTGGGTTTTATAAGTGAAAGTGCATAGATACATGTTGTCAGCATTGATATGCCCTGTGTGTCTCAGGTCCAACATTAAATTAATTAAAAAGCTATTGTAATATTTCAGAAAGAAAGCTCTTCCTTTGTTTGATGGCTCCATAAACAGCTGCCAAGCTTCTGCAGCTCGCTATTCCAGTTCTCAAACAGGGGAACACAATGGAGCCATTATTAGCTTATATAATGGATGCTCACATGTGTTCTCACAGTTAGTAATACAAAATTATTGTTTAACATTGCTATAAGTAGAAGAAATTACTGGGAGACATAGGATTATACAAGTCCCAATCTATTGACGGCCCTTAGTAATTAAAGTGTCTCCCCCCAGCTCCCACCCATTGATGGCAGGTGGTGCCCTGAATAATAATGGAGGTGGACCTATTGTCTCCCAACCCATTGGCAGCGAGTGGGAATAAGTCCCTACTCACACCCACCCTGGTGACTAGGGGTCCCCAAACACCTAGTCACACAACCATAAAACAATACCCTGCCTACTCCCCTCACCCTAATAATAATGAGTAATGAGGGAAAAAATACACTAAATACCTGTACATTTTTTTCTTTTCTTTTTTTTTTATCTGCCCCAAAAAAGGCCAAATAAAATTCAATAAGGCTGTGTCAAACTATTTAAATAAAGAAATGAAAAAAAAGAAGCCATCTTTACCTTGCGCAGACTGAACTCGCAGGACAGAGAAAGCCACACCATGCAATTTGAGTGAGAGTATTTTCATTGGTTGACTTCAGCCAACCAATCAGAGTGCTCCGACTGGTAAATCTTCCTGATAAAGTTGGACCTGGCACAGATATTGTACTATTTCAGAAAGAAAGCCCTTTGTTTGATGGGTACATCACAGCTGCCAAACTCTGTCACCTCACTATTCCAGTTCTCAAACAGAAGGACACAATGGGGCCATTATTTGGTTTTCTAATGGATGCTCACATTTGTTCTCACAGTTAGTAATACAAAATTTGTTTTTAACATTGCCCTAAGTAGCAGAAATTATACACCTGTTCCACAATGATAACAAAGAAGGGTATGTATCATTAGTGAGAGATGGAAGATTAATGACTTGCAAATGTTTATAGTTGTGTTTAAGATAGTTATCAAAGAGTTCTATGTGAATGTATATTTCTTATGATATGCCATGATTTAATTATGTCTATGTAAAGTACCAGTTTTCCTTAGGGCACGGATGATAAAGAGTATAAGATTAGAATGGATTCTAAATATGTAAACCAAACAGATTCTGTCTTGCATGATTTGTGCTCGAATATATTCCTCCCTAGACAAAAATCTATTTTTTGTGTTTCCCAGCTTTCTCTATGGAATATAGTTTTCCAACCCAATTTCAACATCTCACCAATATTCCCCAATATACATTTCAAATTTTTCTTTCCACTGGACTTTCTCTCTTCGATACATGTGCCACCCTTTCTATTGTTTTTACCATACTTACCTATCTCTGTCTGGTGATTTTATTTCTTCTCCATATATTTTCCTCAATTGTCTCCACCTCCCACACCTTCTCCCTTCACTCCTACTCTCCCACACCTTCTCCCTTCACTCCTGCTCTCTCACAGTCCCAGATATTTCCGTTCTCTTATATGTTCCCTGCTCTCTCTCTCTTCCCATCAATGTCTGTCCACATTCTCAGCCTACGCTCTTTGGTACTTGCTCTCCTGCTCCATTCTCAGCCATTCATGAATCTCTCCATCTGTTTCTGTACCTTGACCTGTCCATTTTTTCAATTCATATCCCCTTGACAATGAGATTATCGTGTGTGATTACATGTATGTGTAAGATGAAAATGATAGAGGCTGCATGTGTGTAATGGGAGTTAATCCAGTAAATGACCAGATACCTGTCTGCAATGGTGGTTGATCATTTACAGCGTGTGATTTTGGCAGAACTTACTTTGAAGAACTTACAAGTGCCCCTCCAACTGTATCCAGTCACCTCCCTGTTCTTTAAAGCGAGTGTTTTCATGTTATAGTACAGTAATTTCTGCATTTACATTTCAAGCAAATGCTGGACATCAAAGAACATTGATGAGATAAGAAAAATAAATCAGTTAGCAACCAGGGTGACTGAGAGTGATCTTAACTCTGAAATAAAATGAAACAGTCGCCAATCAAAATCTATTTTTATCACACTAAAGAAGAGAGTACACAGGCTGGCCCTTGTAGGCCCTTAAAAGGCCCTCAAAGAGGTGGATCACTGCCAATGTTGAATTAATCTCAATAATAGAATAAACATTTCTTGAATTCATGAAAACCTATTGAAGAACACTTTGACCTGGGAAGTCTCTAGGTATATTTTCAGTTTGGCTATTTTTAGACAGTATATGCTTCAGTGACTAATCCTGTAGTTTTGTGATGCTCTTGTGCTCAGTCCCTAACTTGACTTATTGAATATGATAGAAAGTCAGCTAAAAACAGCTCTCTGATACTGCAGGTGACTCATCAAATAATGAATACTGAATACGTAAAGTTAAGTTTAGCCTATAAGCACCCACGTTAAGAAGCTTAAAATGGCTCTGTACTTTTTTTAAGAAGGCAAACTGAACTCTATCTCTGTATGTTATATTGTTTATTAGTGTATGCGGAGAAATATAATTTCAAAAGATCTGTTGGAGTGACACAACTTCTACTATAAATAATACTTAAAAAAAACAAAACACTAGCAAAACATTAAAGGGACACTCCACGCATCATGATCACTGCAGCCCACTGTAGTAGTTATGTTACCAGGAGTACTATGGTTCCCACCCACAGTAAGTTGTCCAACAGTTTGACTTACCTTGAAACTGCCAGGTTCTTGTTGCTGCCTCAACAAAGAGGTTCCATTAGCTCCATTAAACTAAGCCCTGCCACGCAGACAGGGCCGTCTTTAATATTGATTGGGCCCTGGGCAAGCATTTGATGGGTCCCCCTGACCCCCACTCCCTGACATGCAATCACGATCTCCACTTCCCAACGCAGTAGCAGAACCATTTCCTGCTTACAGAGTTGTATTTAGCACTGAGTTGTGTTTGTGTGTTTGAATGGAAGCATGTGTTTGTTTGTATGGAGTATGTTTGTGTATATGTAGGGGTGTGTTTGTATTTGGTGTTGGTGTTTGAATGCAAGTATGCATCTATGTGTATTTTTTTTTTATGCTGGGGTGTGTTTATATATATTTTTGGTGTTTAACACAAAGATGTGTTTGTATGTAGAGTTGGAGGTTGAATCTAGGGGTGTACTTGTGTGTAGTGTTGGCGATTTGAATGATGAGATGTATGTACATGTACACATACTATGCCACACACACACACTGTGATACACATACACACACTGAAACGCATGCAGATACACAGATATAAACACTGACACTCATACTAACACACATGCAGATACAGACTGACACAGATACACATACAGCCACACAGATACACAACCTGACACACATACAGAGACATATCTACAAACGCTGACACATATGGATACTCAGACAAACTGATGCATATGCTGACACAAGTGCAGATACACAGATAAAAACATTGACTATATACAGATGCACACACAGATATGCACATGCAGTTACACACACTGACAACATACAGATACACAAATACATACAATGATAACATACAGATACACACACTGACACACATACAGACATGCAGATACAAAACCTGACACGCATGCAGATACACAAAGACCACATAGAGAAACACAGATATAATAAAGATACACAGATATACATACTGACAGACATACTGATGCACACACAGACACCCTGACAGACATACGCACACACACATACTAAGACACACACAGACGTACTAAGACACACACAAATACTGACACACACATGTGACGTTTACATTTTTACACACTGACAGACAAACTGACAGGCAAAGACAGACATACTGACACGCACAGACAAACTGACATGCACAGACAGACATATTGACACACATACATACACCCTGAAATACATACTGACACACACAAACATACTAAGACACACATACTCACACACACAGACATACTAAGACACACACAAACACCCTGACACACACACACAAACACACTGACAGACATACTCACACACATACTAAGACACACACAGACACCCACACAGAAATGTTGACATACACACACAGAAACCCTCACACACATACTAAGACACACACAGACATACTAACTCACACAAATACTGACACACAAACATGCAAAGTTTAAATTTATAAAACCACCCTCCAGCCTACCTTATGGGTTCCCTGGGGTCCAGTGGCAGGCTGAGGTTGTTGGGAGAGTGAGGCTCTGGCACTCCAACTCCCTCCTGACGGCCTCGTCCTCCTCCATCCCGCGTGGCTTTAATCTATCTGGGAGGAAGTGACTCACGGTATTCACTTCCTCCCAGCCTGCTGCAGTAAAACAAGGGGGCGACGGTCACACTGTTAAAGGGCCACAACGCTCGACCGGGCCCTCTTAGTGTGTGGGCTCCCGGTGCAGCCACAGCACCGGCAGGCGCAGGGGGCAAATAACCTTTTTTTTTTTTGCGGACAGCGAGGCCCATGGGATAGCTGCTTTGGGCCCCCCAGGAGTAAGTGGGCCCGGGGCAGCTGCCCCGTATGCCCCGCTTTAAAACTTTAAAGCGGTGCACGCAGGGTCATGTTCATTGGTTCAGAGAGACAGCTGAACACTCTCAGTCAATGAGCACAGTCCCTCATGGCCAGATTTAGGACAGTGGCAGGAACGTCTAGAAGCAGGAGAGACAGTGTTGGAGGTCAGTGGGACCCAGGTATGCTGTTAGACTACTCTTCAAGGGACACTCCACTGCCCAAGTACAAAACAAATAAATATCACTATTTAGTAGATAAAAAAAATGCTTGCTTGTATTTTAAATATGTATACCTAAAATCAGCTTGCATAAACTGCAGTAAGCTTGCAATCCCCCCCCTTTCTAGCCCCACCCAGACTTACTGGGGCTGTCCAATCACAGACATTCCAACACTCAATGAGATGTCTTTGTAAGTCAGGTGCTCTTTACAATTGCTAATGAGTTAGCAAAACCAGGAAATAACATTAACTGTTGTCTGGTTACCAGGAAGTAAATTAACTGATGTCTGGTTACTAGGAAGTAACATTACCTGTTGTCTGCTTGAAAGCCAAGGGGGTGTAACCAGGTTAATTTATAAAAGTGTCCATTTCTATTGAAATCTGCACTTTTTGCTAAATGAAAATAACAGGACTCACTCTTTACACATAAAGCTTTTCAGCAAGCTAAAGTAGTTTAGAGGTCTGAAGTGACCCTTTAATCATTTGGACTAGGACATCAGGGAACTCGTGACACTTTAACCAGAGCATTAAGCTGTAGTGAATATGGTTCTTGAAGTGTTCCTTTAACGTAAAAAAATGCAGTGCTGAAATCTGGGAAATTGCAATCCACTATTGTCTCCTATTTTACCAACTCACTGATACAGTATTAATTGTCTTTCATGCTATTTCAATCAAATGGGAATTATTGATTGTCCAATTCTTCACAGTTGAATTAACAGACCTTGAGGAAGTTTATCACGTTTAAATATATGATGTAACAACGTTGTTGGAAACAAGCTACTGTAATAAATGGTTATATAATGTTGTGTAATATTTTTCAATAGTTGTAGTTTTTATATGTATCAGTTTATTCAAATTTCTTAACACATAGATTACACAACCACAGACTGCATTTAAGGAAAAGGAAGCAGAAAAATAGGCAAATATGAGAAGAAGGCAATAAATATGTCATTCTCTGGCAAATACAACAAAGTCTACTTACATTGGTACATTGTGTAAATCAAGAACATGTTATTATAGACAGTGTATTAAAGTAACCTGCTACAATAATGCCAGTTATGAAATGTGTTCGTTAAACTGTCACTTTTCTAGAATCTACACCAATTTTTACGTGTTAACGGAACACTCCAAGCACCATAACCGCTACAGTGTCCGAACTCCACCCCTCCTCCATTGTATGTAGGCCGACTTTTTTAAACATTTTTTTTCTTACCTGGGTTATGCTGGGTGCCACTGGTTGCCCTCAATTTCCTACCCTGAAAAAATGGATGTTCCTAATCAGGAATTTCCATTAATGCACCACTGCTGTCACTTAATTTCAATTAAGTGGTCTGGGTACACTGGCCCTGTAGTTTTAACTGTGCAATAAAAAAATTGTACTTTTGTAGAAATTGCAATGATCAAACACAGCTCATAGGAAAGCATTAAATTACATTCACTGCGCATGCACATCAGTCCCCGATGCTCCTTCATGAGGTAGGAGACGCAGGAAGCAGTATTGAGGGACTCTTGGTGCTGGGGGGGAAAGAAAAGCAAAACAACTTTAGTTCAGCTGTTTACTAAAAACCAAGGGGTGCTAAAACTATTCTGGTACTAGGACAGTATAGGATTAGGATTGACAGTTTTTATTCCCAATGCTGTAGTCTTCCTTTAACTCTACTGAGCTAAGCCCTGCACTGCTGATTGCTGTCAGCCGATGAGCCACAGGGCTTGGATCATTAGAGGTGGTTATGGTGCTTGGAGTTCTACTTTAATCTTTTTTCTTTAGATTAAAGATTTATAAAATGGTATCATAATCCAGTTCAGATAAGGCAATGTAAGGGCAAACAGTGCAGATAAGGGGGAGGGGTGCTGGGAGTGTGTGTGGGGGACACATAAACATTGTTTCATATCTCCTCTTCTCTGAATGCTTTCTCTATGCTGACTGTCAGGTGCAAAAAGACAGACCTTATAACAGTGATTGACAGGGAGCCAAGCTGGACATTTTCATTTTTAAAAACTGCACAAATTTGTAAACTTTGAAAAACCCCCGGCCTGCCCCCTTCTACAAAACCCGTGCCCAGCTCCCCATTCTACAAAACCCCTCTCTTGCCCGCCGATCTACAACACGCATGTCCTGTCCCCCTTCCACAAATCTCCTGCTCAGCCACCTTATACAAAATCCCTGTCCCCTTCTACAAAACCCCTGCACCCCCTTCCATAAAACTCCTGCACATGCCTTCAGAAAAAAACCCTGCCTCTAAAGCCCCTGCTCAGCCCCTTACAATAAAATATATTTATTTTACACAACAATATTAGCAACAGTCTTTAGAGTCCAGTCCCAGACACACACAGACACAGTTACAGGCAGATAGTTACATACACACAGGCAGACAGTCACACACACACAATCACAGGCAGACAGTCACTCTGGCTCCCTGAGCGGCTGCAAAGCACACACATTCTAAGGCCAGCCCTGGTTATGGCAACCCTCCCCCCTAGTGAGTGGAACCCAAGGCGGCCCACCTCCCTCCCCAGCCCACCCTTAGTATGTCACTGGACGGTCCATGATAAAGAGATGTGGATTTCTACATGTCATTTTATTTTTCACACCTCACAAATACATACAATTTAACTATAGGGAAGATTAAAAATAATATTAAAAATCCAGTTAGCGGCAGTTCCCCTTAATAAATAATTTTATATTTTATTTTTTATACAAATTTGTTCCGTATTCAGGTCACTGTTCTGTGAATATAGGAATTATTGAAAATCATGGGTGTTTTCACTGGCTGCAATTTCAGAATGTACCTGAGACTATAACTTGATTGATGGCTAAGGCCAGCCATATCTCAAATTTATACATCTTAACGGCTTCTACAATGTTATCTAGTCTGTAATTGCATTTTTCAGGACAAAAGGGTATGTTGCTGCCCAAAAAGCAAAAAGGATCTACCTACGGAGCCAATACTATATAGGCTCCAGTCCATGTGAGTGGTTTAATTTTCTTCTATTACCCATTTCCATTTTTTGTAAACCATCTGCACTATATATTGTTTTCTCCTTTTCTTTGTATACATATTTAAGCGTATACTTCCACATTGCCACTGTATTGCAGGGGTGAGGGTACCCTTTTACTATTTATATTGTAATAGCGCTCCACCTGTTGGTACATAGCTTATACCATTTTCTCTTATACATCCCAGAACATCTTCTAATGATGCAGGGCATTCTAACATATCTGCTATTGACACAGAGAATTTATGAGCAATCCCATGCACAGTCTCGTGCATGCATTCACACCTGCATCATCGTTAACAACTAATTCCATGCGCTAGGAGCCAGCATATGTCTACTTGCAGCTCTCTAGCTGCTTGTACTTGCTCAGTTCTAGGTTCACATGACTCAAGA
>CAKOES020000053.1:30148-73573 GCA_933207985.1 Pelobates cultripes
GCTTGGATGTACGATTTGTGATCATTACCATGATTTTTATTCTTATTCACATTTATAGAACCGACACATTCCGGAACCTTTGAACAATAAAGGTTATAAACAAGAAAATGAAGAGACAAAAAAACAAGTGTTAATGGAGTCAAAAGCAGTAGTAGGGCATTCAGTTTAGAAGGGGTAAGGTATATTCAACAAAATACATCTCTCTCAAGGTGGATGAGATCACTAGTCATAAAGCCTGTATGTAGTTAAAGTTATGAAGCAAGAAGAAGTGTGTTGGGAAGCTGGAGAGGTGAGGGAGTGAAAGAAGCTATGGAGTCACTAACTATTTTAGGAGAGAAGAGACACGAGTAAATAAGATAAGCCTTACAGCAGAATTCATAATAGACTAAAGTGGGGAAGTAAGTGCTTCAGAGACAACAGTTAGGTGTGAGTTACAGTAATTGAGGCAGGAAATTATCAGCAAGTGAACAAATGGTGTGGTTGTGTACTCGCGACCTTAGAGACCTCTGTTGTTACGCCACAGGTCGTGTATACTTGTTTGTGTACTGGATATTGGGAACAAAAGTGAGGCTAGAGTCAAAGGCAATTCAAGGCAACAAGAAAGTAGGTTCAGCTTAATGGGTGTTGCAGGAAGAGTGACAATGGAATGTTAGTTTTAAAAGGACGAGATTTATAAAACTCAATTTTGGAATGGTTGGTTTTGTGGAAATGAGTAAGTATCTTATTAGGGAAATGAGAGAAACAGTTAGAGATATGTTTGAGGAGGCCAAGAGTTCTGGAGTGGAGAATTATAATCTGGGTATATCAGGGTGTCTTAGGTTAAATTGAAAGGTATGCATGTTAGAGATAATGCAAGAACTGGGAGAGGATTTTATCAAACAGGCCAAGTTGTTTAATGTTTTTAAAGAGTGAGCATGTGGATAACAGCATCAAAAGCATCACAGTAAGAATCACTATATTTACTCGAATTTAATGTGCACCTTTTTGGGAAAATAAAGTTTCCAAAATTTGAATGTGCATTAGATTTGATGGGGCATTACATTCGGGGCAAAATTTCATTCCAGCGAATTCACACAGGCAAATTAAAACTGGTGAATTTATACTGGTGAATTCCCACAGGCAAATTAAAACTGGTGAATTTATACTGGTGAATTCACACAGGCAAAATCATGCAGGCAAATTAAAACCGGTGAACTAAAAATCGGTGAATTAAAACTGGTGATGGTAACAGGCAAATTCAAACAGGTAAATTTCATTCAGGCAATTTCACACAGGCAAATTTTGTTTCCTGAAAGACAGCGTAAGAAAGCATAGACTTAACATGTAACACTAAAATTTAAATACCATCAGTGTTACTATGGTATATGGCTATAAACATTTTCATTGTAGCACAGTGTTGTATAGTAGCATCTTCTTGTATAAATGCGTATTACATTCGCCAGCAAAAACATGTTTCAGCTCCTAGGTTTCACAAATGGAGGTGCGCATTAGATTCAATGGGGCATTCGTTTCAAGTAAATACGGTAGTAATGAACTTTGCATTTAGAAGTGGATTGCGTTTTTGAAAAGCTCAGTTTCAGTAGAGTGCAGAGAATGGAAGCCAGATTGACCGGGGAGAAGGGAATGAGTAAAAGGGTTTAGGAAGGTCTATTTAAATTGTTCAAAATATTTTAGGCAAAATGGAATAGGGATATGGGACAGCAGTTAGTTGGAGACACTGGTTCCTTTTTTTTTTTTTTAGGAATAGTGATAATGTCATGTTTAGGGAATACACCACAAAGCGAGAATCTGTCATTCTTCATTCCCGCACCCTAATGCTGATTTCTTCCTGAAAATGCTATTTGCCTTTTTGGCAGTTATTACCTTCCTTAAAGATTTTTCTGTTAAACCCAACCATTTAGATGTCCAATATAGGTCTGTACACATCTCTATTACTGCATTATATCTGGATAAACATTGTTCAGCCACTACAGTGAAACATTACACCAAACCAATGAAAGGCATAATTTATTTATTAATTAGCAGATTTTTCTGTTTTTAGATACTTCCGAAAATCTAAAGCAAACTGACGTTTCCCACTGCAATTGAAAGTAAGGGGTTAATTCCTGAAACTTAAAGTATCAGGAAATGGCTTGGATAACTCGCCTTGCTTCTTTCTCAATATCCGATCTCTATGGCTTACTAAAACTCTGCTTGCATAATGGTATTATTGTCTCCAAGTCTTTATGTAATTCATTTACTTCAAACCATCTTTTGTCGTCTTAAATTTTTCCCTTTCCTCTCTGTTTCCTCTTTTACTTCCTGACATTTTTTTTTCTTTGACAGTATATGCATTTTTTTAACTGTGCGTCATATGCAGTTAGAGTTTCTTAATTTGCATGTTCTTTTATTATGTATATTTTTATTATATATCATTGACAGCAAAATTGCAAACATTTAGGTATAGAGGATCTAGACAAATTCTCCAACTCAGCTATACAGTTTGGCTATTTATAAACCAAACAATAGAAAAAAAGAAACATTCTCACAAAAATTAATACAACCACCTTGGTCACTAATTGTATACCAACATGTGTATATATATATGAATTTGTGCAATATTGTGCTAAGCACAAAATATTACTAAAATGTACCGTGCAAAGAATTTATTCAAGTGAGTTAAGTGCCAACATAAAGTGCTACTATAACTGTGCACCTACACAAAAAAAAAACATAATACTCACATATATAATATATATATGAAGCAGGTATGCTTTCACACATACAATATATGCAATCAGCAAATATACACCCTGTTCCAAATTATTATGCAAATTCTATTTAAGTGTCACAAAGATTAAATATTTTTCAGTTTAACGCATGGATGGCATTGTGTCTCAGGGCTCTTTTGATCACTGAAAACAATCTCGGACACCTGTGATAATTAGATTGCCAGGTGAGCCCAATTTAAGGAAAAACTACTAAAGGAGGGTGTTCCACATTATTAAGCAGAGCACCATTTTCATGCAATATGGGGAAGAAAACGGATCTCTCTGCTGCCGAAAAGAGTGAAATAGTTCAATGCATTGGACAAGGTATGTAAACTTTAGATATTTCATGAAAACTTAAGCGTGATCATCGCACTATTAAGATATTTGTGGCTGATTCAAAGCACAGACAGGTTCATGCAGATAAAGGCACATTAAGGAAGATTTCTGCCAGATCCATGCATCGAATCAAGAGAGCAGCTGCTAAAATACCATTACATGGCAGCAAACAGATATTTGAAACTGCTGGTGCCACTGGAGTCCCACGGACATCAAGGTGTAGAGTCCTCCAGAGTCTTGCAACTAAACTTGCATAAACATTCTATTCAGCCACCACTAACCAATGCTCACAAGCAGAAATGGCTGCATTGGGCAGAAAAATACGTGAAGACTAATTTTCAAATAGTCCTGTTCACAGATGAGTGCCGTGCAACCCTGGATGGTCCAGATGGATGGAGTAGTGGATGGTTGGTGGACAGCCACCCTGTTCCAACAAGGCTGCAACGTCAGCAAGGCGGTGGTGGAGTCATGTTTTGGGCCGGAATCATGGGAAGAGAGCTGGTCGGCCCCTTTCGGGTCCCCAAAGGTGTAAAGTTGACCTCTGCAAAGTATGTGAAGTTTCTGATTGACCACTTTCTTCCCTGGTACAGAAGGAAGAACTATGTTTTCCGTTATAAAATCATCTTCATGCATGACAATGCACCATCTCATGCTGCAAAGAATACCTCTGCATCAATGGCTGCTATGGGGATAAGAGGAGAGAAAATCATGGTGTGGCTTCCATCCTCCCCTGACCTCAATCCTATTGAGAACCTTTGGAGCATCCTCAAGCAAAAGATCTGTGAGGGTGGGAGGTCGTTTATATCCGAACAGCAGCTCTGGGAGGCTATTCTGACATCTTGCAAACAAATTCAAGCAGAAACTGTCCAAAAACTCACAAGTTCAATGGATGCAAGACTTGTGACGCTGCTATCAAATAAGGGGTCCTATGTTAAAATGTAACGTGACCTCTTAAAATGTTTAAAAAGTTAAAATGTTGTTATAAGTTTGTTTGAAATAGCTTTTGATTTCAGCAAATAATTTGGAACAGTGCATTGTAAGTTTTTTTTATGTCTAAAAAAAATACTGTTATCATTCGGAGGTTTGTTCAATAAAATTTGAATTGTACTCTTAATAGTTGATAACATGAAAATTATACTGACTGTTATTTAAATCAATTATTTAGGTAAATGAGAAAAATATAATTTGCATAATAATTTGGAACAGGGTGTATGTGGCCAGCAATCCCCAAGGAATTTTACATGTAAAGAAAACAGAGAGGAACCATACATAGGGTAATATTGTAAAAACAAATAAAAAGGGGAAGGAAAGGGGGGGAAAAGGAACAGTCACAAATGTAGAGCAAATGAGTCTGAATAAGCATACAATGATAGGAGACTGTATGGAAGGCTCTGATGAGCCTTTAAAATCAGAGCACACTCATTCTTTGACGCTGGAAGAATTATTGACACGTTAAGAATCTCTGTGGACAGGTGCAAAATGAATATATATGTCAGTTTAAATTCCCATAATAGAAAATATTTTGTGGATAAAAGCTCAGTCTACCTACACTTCACTTTAACTCCTTGAGTGATGAGGAATCGAACATGCTATCATTAGTGTTAATAAAGCAGCAGGCCAATTCTTAGAAATCACAAGGATACAAGGACACGATTAAAGACTTTAGACACAAACGGATAAGGAACCTAATAAAAATGATTAGAGATTCTTGCAGCCATTCTGTATCCCTGGCCATTGTTTACTCTTGTGACAAAGCACTGCAAATTTGTCTGATTGTTTTGGCACAGCTTGAGTTGGCCGCTGATGTGGGGCACTTGTTATGCTATGACGCAGGTTCAGCAGTCAAATGTGAGCAGCAGAAACTAAGAGAATGGAAGAGAGAGCCAGACAGAGAGAGAAAGATCAAGAGCGATAGAGAGAAAGGAAATATGACCCCAGGAGGGATAGGCTAATAAAAACCACACCAAAAATACTTTTGAAAACGTTAAAAAAAACAACAACACATGACAGAGGCATTTTAAAAAAAAATATAATTAATAATGTATACATCCTTGCTCCCCTTCATCACTGGATGATATCGCTTTGTTATCTGAGTTAACATGAACTTTTTTCATTTTACAGTGGGTCAAAACAGCGATCTGGATATTATGTAACTACACTATGAATAAAATACATTCTGGAAAAGAAGATCTACGAGTGATCCCATATACTAGCTTTTCTATGTATGTGTGCCAGGCCTGTTACTATGGACATACCTGGAAACAATTTGATTCTTCTGACACCCAAATACCTCCTTTCCTCTTCTTCCACTATCAGCAGTGGGTGATCCTCCTAAGTATAGGGAGGGGGGATTGTAATCAGCCCATAATTGGGCAAAACTGATTAAAGCAGAGGCGTAATCTCCTCTGCCCCTCCATGTGTCTCACTCTTTCCCCTCAGTCCCTTCATGTGTCTAACCCCCTGCAGGCAGGGCTGGACTGGGAAGAAATTTCAGCCTGGGTATTTTTTATCACAGCAGCCCACTAAGAAGGGGGTGGGGCAGAGAGGGTATGTTTTTTCATCACCAATGACAAACACACCCCCTCTCAAAGGGAGCATATGGGTTCAATGCTCTTCCAGGGCAGACCATGCGCAGAGCTCTGCTGAAGAGCTATAGAATGAGAAAAAGCCCTGTATTTGTTCTGCACAGTGCAAGCATACTGTGTTTTGGCTGTGTGTGAGGGTGATGTGGGTGAGAGTGCTGTGTGTGAGGGTGCTGTGTGTGATGTGTGTGAGAGTGCTGTGTGTAAGGCTGCTGTGGGTAATGTGTGTAAGGCTGCTGTGGGTGATATGTATGATGTGCTGTGTGTGAAGGTGCTGTGTGTGAGGTTGCTTAATGGTATTATTTTCTCCAAGTCTTTATGTAATTCATTTACTTCAAACCATCTTTTGTCCTCTTAAATTTTCCCTTTTCTCTCTGCTTCCTCTTTTATTTCCTGACATTTTTTTTCTTTGACAGTATATGCATTTTTTTTTAACTGTGCATAATATGCAGTTAGATTTTCTTAATTTGCATGCTCTTTTATTATGTATATTTTTATTATATATCATCGACAGCCAAATTGCAAACATTTAGGTGGAGATAGAGGATCTAGACAAATTCTCCAACTCAGCTATACAGTTTGGCTATTTATAAACAAAACAATAGAAAAAAAGAAACATTCTCACAAAAAATAATACAACCACCTTGAAGATTATATTAGCTTTAGTGTACTAATAATCTTAATTTTAGTAATGACAGGAGGCGAGTATTTGCATATCTTTCTTTACTGAAAACTCCAGCAGCATAGAAACAGTAACAACCAATCAGAGAAAAGATATGGTGCCCATATAAGGCCCTGTCTATGACATCACTTCCTCTTTCTTTGAAGCGAATGATAAACAACCACAACATAAACTTAGTCCGTTAACATTTCAACAAACGTAGCGGAGAAAAACCAACTCCGGCGATTCCATGGTCAAACGGCATGGAAGGTGAAACTTTGTCCCGTAGAGAAGACATTCATGCTGAAAGAAAAAGAAAAAAGTGAAAGGTTTCTGAAGTGGCAACGTGCCCACATATTATAAATATTACGAAAACTGTAACATCTCCTAGAGTATATAGTACTGTGAAAAAACTGTCAATACTCAAATAACTAAACCTGCAAGCTACGCCATGCGATAAGAAGAAAACATCATATAGTGCAAAGAATATGACCAAAATACAGCTACGGTACTGAACATGTGTCCTCCTAAGAGGTAGTACAATATAAACATATAAGTCTTCCTGAACACCGAACACAATCTGTATAGTACAAACTCACCTGGGCGGGATCCAACGGGTGGGAAATACTCGCCTCCTGTCATTACTAAAATTAAGATTATTAGTACACTAAAGCTAATATAATCTTCAATTTTACTACATGACAGGAGGCTTCATATTTGCATTTTTAAAGCTTAGAATTGACCAATGTGAAGGAAGTATGAGATGTTTGCCGAAATATAGCGTTCTAAACGTACCCTCTCGCGCTCAAACCGCGCATCGTATAATGTCGGTTAGGGAAGCGTCGGACGAAAATGACTTGTGAGGCCGCCGCTCCCTTGACCGAGTGGGCTCCGAAACAAGGTTTGACGCCCGCTAGGTGCAATAGCCAGCGAGTCCATCTGGCGAATGTAGCGGTAGACACCTCTCCATGAGGTTCCATGTAAGAAGTCAGGAGTAGACCCGTCGCATGAGTACGTAGGGGTAATGATTCGGTATACCCCATTAGCGGTCCGACCACACATAGTTTGGTGTCTGACACAAAGTATGGGTATGACATCGAAGATCAATTGGACTTAGTTCGTCTCGATATGGTAAAGGTAATCCCGTCTGGGGTGAGAGAAAAAAACATCCATATTGAAAGCCCTAACGTCCGTCACCCGTCTAAATAAGACGAGGCACAAAAAGAGGGCTAGTTTGGCTGAAAGTTGTTTCAGTGACAAACAAGGATTGTCCTGATATTCCCCAATGAATCACAGCACCACATCCACCTGCCAGAGGTGTGAATACTTGGGTGCCGGGTCTCGATAATTCGGCACCCCGAAGTAGTCGACAAACCAGTGGATCTTGCCCTACTGGTCCGCCCTGTACCGGAACGTGCGTCGCCGATATGGCGGATCCGATCACGTTGAGGGATCGATATGACCGCCCCAACAAGACCAGGTGTGACAGATAGTTAAGGATCAGTGGGGCAGATGCGGTAAAGGGATCGGAATCCCTTTCCACCCACCAAACACTCCAGGCCGGTCAGGCAGAAATATAGCATTTCCTGGTGCCGGGAGCCTATGAGTCCCATCAGAGGTCTTAGTTGATGCAATAGGTCGTGGACATTTCAGGAGGCCCTGAAATCATCCAGGCCACTAGTGCCAGTGGTCCTTCCACGACAAAGGAGGGGGCTTCCCCTCGAGGTCCCGTCAAAAGTAGAGGGAAGGTAGGAAGTGGTAGAGGGTCTTCGCGAGACGTCCCCAGGCGATCCGGGAACCACGGTTGGCATTGTCCGAGGGGTGTCATGAGCAGGAGCGATATCTTGTGTGTGCGTGTGTATCGAAGCACCCTTGCCATTGTGGAGAGCGGTTGGGTCCGTTTGTATGGGTTCATCCAACGCTACGCATCCGGGAAAGAGTCAAACATCGATTTGCCGATCCAAGATTGCAAGTGAAGTAATCCCCATCGAAATTCCGTCCTCACTTCTGCCGACAGTTGGATCTAGTGGTCGTATGAGTGACCGGCATGTACGTATCTAGTCAGCAGTCGTTGCATGGCCCCGTAGTGTAGTGGGCAAGAAAGTATCGATTGTATGGAGGAGGAGAGGAGTCCCACAATCCGGTGAGTATTCTGAGAGGAATCGTATCCAACCTTAGAGTGTGTCCGACATCCATCCGTATAGGGGCGATCTTCTCCAAGCCGATGTCGAAACCGAGGAACTGACCCGACACAGATGGGGGATCGTTTGTCTGCGTACTACCAAACAAACCAATGGAGTCCAGAACGTGAACGTCAAATTTGACTGCAAAAGTAGCCTGGATTCGCAAAGGGTCAGCAAGTCTTCCAGGTACACGAGACATCGCACGTCCAAATTCGCGGATGTGAGCCCTCACCGGCTTCAGTAGCTCCGTGGGCACCACGGAGTCGTAAACTGCTGTTAGTCCTCATCCCTGAGATCGGAGGAAAACTAAGTAGTTTAGGGTAACGGATCTCGACAAGTATGTGTCCTCGGGTCCAGATGTGTAAACCAGTCGTTATCGTTCAGGAGGTCTAGTAGAAGGTTGATTTCTCTATCCTGAAGCATTTGTATACCACGTAGGAGTTCCCTTGATGATAGGTTGACTCACTAGTAGATGAAGCGTTTTGTGGTTCGGTTCCGCTACCGACTAGTCCTCCCAAAACACCTTTCCCCGAAGGGGTGTGGAGGATTTGTTTCAGCAAGGTCTGAGCTAAAGTTAGTGTGGTGGATAAGTTCCCGCCGTCAAATAGTAGGTCTTGTGCTTCTGGGCCGAATACTAGTTGTTCTTAGGTCTAATAGTATGTTGTCGATGCGGACCAGTACAGGTTTGCGCCCGCCGGCGCATAGTGCGTCCTTTGCTCTGCCCTGGGGTCTCAAGCATTGAGTCCATCCTCCGGAGGTGGTAGGGTTGAGTTGTGTACCCTGGTTGAGTGCCAAATCCGCAAAATAGAATATCTCGTAATCAGGTCTGGTAGACTGAGTACTGTATCGTGTGTTGCTGAGTTCGGGTGTGACTGCCACTTTGTCTGGCAGCAGTGGTCTGGGGTATCTGGTCTTGAGGTGTGCGCATACATCCATCCCCAGAGGGTTGAGCAGCAACAAATGTCCGCCATCGCTATCTCCGTCTCAGTCGCCGACACAGAGTGGGGTTTCCCCAACGGATTTCGAGGAAAATAGGGGTAGGTCTTTCCGTTCCACTTCCTCAGATAGCGAGTTGTCTCCGTGTCACTGATCTATTATGTCCACCGTGCGTGGTGGATAGTAGTCTTCTTTGTCGGAAGATTGTGATGGACAGGGATGCGGAATCCCGGTATTCCGTCTACTTGGTCTGTTCGATAGGGACGTGCCTTAGGGGGTTGGACCCCTTCCCTTGCCGTTTTGACATGAAGGCTCGTGGGGCTGAGGTCTCCGGCAAGCAGTTTGGGGCAGAGCTCATAACAAAAAACCTTCTCCACTGAGACCACTACTGCGTCGTTTATCAATGCCTAGAAGTCCTGGGGAGGTTGAGTGTGTCCTCCATGACCCGTTCTCGTCCTGTTGGGACATAGTGGCAGTCAGTGGGAGTAGTGATTGAGGGTCAGCACGTAGGGGTGCTAGACTCCTGGTAGCACTGGGGGTCACCCAGGTAAAGCGGCTTGAATTGCCAGCATCTGATTGTCTGAGTGTATGAAATACTTGTGCCACGTGTAGAGGGGTCACCTCCATTAGTTTAATCCGGCTATTGGGAGCTGAGGCGTAGGTGCGATTGACCTGTAGTGCTGGTCCGATTAGTCGGGTTCACCATAAATGCACGCCAGAGCTGTATGCACGGATGTAACTATACAGGCTTATTATAGAAGCACGTGGGACCTGTCCCCATAAGGTCTGATGCCGCAGGGCCCACGTGTATTCGACTGGGGTCATCCCAGGTGGTGTGCCATGGTAACCCAGAGGACACCCACATTATAATTGTTGGCACCTTACAAGTATTGCATGCATGTCTGGAGGTCACCCCAGGTGGTGTGCCATGAAAAACTACCCAGTGGACACCCACGTTCAATATGTACGCCAGGTACAGTAAAAGTACAGATATGTATCCCTGTGAAGGGTACTCCGCAATACACTCAGTTTACTCATGATCCTGCTTGCAAAACATATCCAGCAAGGTGGTACTGTTGCTTTAATGTAAAACTGCCAGGCAGTTTTTAAACATCCATACATGTATGCAGTAATCAGTGATAAAGTTGAGGCGTAGGTCTTCGTGCCTTCTATCGGGGTTCACCCCGGGTGGCGTGCCGTGGTAACCCAGAGGACACCCACATCAACGTAATGGTCTATGAATGACCTTGCATGCATATCTGGGGGGTCACCCCAGGTGGTGTGCCATGAAAAATACCCAGAGGACACCCACATAGATTTGTACGGTCAGGTACAGCCATATAGTATGACCCAGCGTAGGGTTATATATATCTTCAAGCATATGACATGAGGTAAAATTGCCGTATGGCCGAGGGTTGTGAGAGTCATGGTCCAGCTAGACCTGCCTTATGGTGGCCTGTGCCACAGCATAGTTTGCCTTTGCTCCCTACAGCATAAGAAAAGGTTTAAACTGACAAGTGTAAGCACATCACGCAGATTGTGTAGTGACCTAATGGGAATGATACAGTCACAGGGCTGTCCTCAGTTTTCCTTAATACAGAAAAGCAGTTGTCCTTTAAGTCTCTCATACAGTCTATACTGAAACCATAAGACCAGGTCTCAGGAAAAAACTACCTCATGTACCCGCAGGCACCCCATGCAGAGGTCACTCATGCTGAATACTAGTGAAGCTCAGCGATCGGGTGATTCCCGAAACGCCAAGCGAGCGGGGAAGGCGGCCGTCGGGATCTCGCGAGCCGCGAGATCCAAGATGGCCGCTGCCCGCGTGTGGAGAAGCGCGACGATCGCGGTCGCGCAGAGGAAAAACGAAGGAAAATAAGATTAAAATAAAACTAAACTGATCTAGCCTCCCTTCACCCGTCCCCATACAGTCCCCCAAATATATAAAGTGCAGGTCCGCGGGCGAGCGCGACACGGGCAGTCGTGACGTCCGCGGACTGCCAGGCATAACAAAGTAAAATACAGAGGGGGAGAAAAAAGGAAGAAGGGACAGGTTATAAGAGGGCCAGATAGCAGTAGTTGAAAAATCATTATGACAATAGTAATACATTGTAAAAGAATAAACCAGAGAGGCAAAATACTCTGACCTGTTGTAGGCTGGAGCAGCAAAGA
Source organism: Pelobates cultripes (assembly GCA_933207985.1). Classification (NCBI taxonomy): domain Eukaryota; kingdom Metazoa; phylum Chordata; class Amphibia; order Anura; family Pelobatidae; genus Pelobates; species Pelobates cultripes. The sequence goes on from CAKOES020000053.1 coordinate 41,769, forward strand.
AAGAGGAAGTGATGTCATAGACAGGGCCTTATATGGGCACCATATCTTTTCTCTGATTGGTTGTTACTGTTTCTATGCTGCTGGAGTTTTCAGTAAAGAAAGATATGCAAATATGAAGCCTCCTGTCATGTAGTAAAATTGTACACCAACATGTATATATATGAATTTGTGCAATATTGTGCTAAGCACAAAATATTACTAAAATGTACCGTGCAAAGAATTTATTTAAGTGAGTTAAGTGCCAACATAAAGTGCTACTATAACTGTGCACCTACACAAAAAAAACCCTAATACTCACATATATAATATGAAGCAGGTATACTTTACACATACAATATATGCAATCAGCAAATATACACCCTTTTCCAAATTATTATGCAAATTCTATTTAAGTGTCACAAAGATTAAATATTTTGTTTTTCAGTTTAACTCATGGATGGCATTGTGTCTCAGGGCTCTTTTGATCACTGAAAACAATCTCGGACACCTGTAATAATTAGATTGCCAGGTGAGCCCAATTTAAGGAAAAACTACTAAAGGGGGGTGTTCCACATTATTAAGGAGAGCACCATTTTCATGCAATATGGGGAAGAAAAAGGATCTCTCTGCTGCCGAAAAGAGTGAAATAGTTCAATGCATTGGACGAGGTATGTAAACTTTAGATATTTCACCTGTGGGGCTAGAGTTCACTCTCGCGACATCGGGGGCGTTGCCATGGAAATGCTCCGGATCTCGCAAGAGGAACCAGGTGGAGCTGCAAGATAGAGCTTCGCCGGGTGCTCCTCTCCCTCTCCAGCCGCATGTCTATGCAAGTGGGCCGGTGAGGGAGATCTTTGGTCTTCCCACCAGCCAGTCATGGAAAACAGCAGGATGGCGCTCGTATAGTGCCGTCACTGAATGGACTGACTTGGGGAGATCCTGTGATGGCCGATGGCCAGTCCGGGCCTTCACGCAGGTGTCTAATTCCCTCCCCCATGTCTCTTTTTCCCCAAACCCCTCCATGTATCATTTCCTCCAAGCCTTTCCTCGTGTCTCATTCCCCCCAAGCCCATCCATGTCTCTTATTCCTTACTGCCAAACCACTCCATGTGTTTCAGTCCCTCCCCCCAGCCCCTCTATGTGTCTCACTCCCTTCCTCCCCAGCCCCTCCATGTGTCTCATCCCCCATCCGCTCCATGTGTCTCATCTCCCATCCGCTCCATGTGTCCCATTTCCTCCCCCTGCTTCTCCATGTGTCTCATTCCCCCCCAGCCTCTCCATGTATCTCATTCCCTCCCCCCAGCCCCTCCATGTCTCTTATTCCTTCCCACCAAACCACACCATGTGTTTCAGTCCCTTTCTCCCCAGCTCCTCCATGTGTCTTCCCCCCCCCAAGCTGCCCCATGAACCCCTTTCCCTTCTCCTGAAGGCCCTCCATGTGCCTCATTCCCTCCCCCCAGCTTCTCCATGTGTCCAATTCCTTGTCCCCCAGCCACTCACCTGGAGTTCACCACGGTACCAGGTCCTGCTGGCCGGAATTTCTCTCTCCTCCCGGTTACCCAACAATGCACCAGACCTGAAGTTATGCCGGCAGCCAAGCTCCCTGGAGTAAAGGGCCTGGTCTAGCTGCAACCCCTTTGACCGCGGTAGTTACGCCACTGGATTAACCCCTTAAGGACACATGACATGTGTGACAGGTCATGATTCCCTTTTATTCCAGTTTTGTCCTTAAGGGGTTAAAGAGCTATGAAGGATGATTGCTTGAAAGAAGCCAGCTAGGGGAGAGCAACGTGAAAGCTACTTATTTCTACAATAAATTAATATATTGCACTGTTGTACCAGTAACCACTGCTTCAAATGTCAGGCACATGGTACATGGTATGTTCTAATTAAAAAGTAACATATTCAAACTGAGAGCTCAATTATTATGAATCTGACATGATAGCCAACCTGGATTTTGTGTAGAATGCCATGTTATCGATCCCCTTGTGACTATGTTCTATTCTTTCCCACTAACTGATATCATTGACCAATAAAATGTTTGATATTGTGTAATTTAACATGTCAAGCTTCATTCGTCTGTATGAAAATAATTGCCATGATGACCACAGAAAATTTTAGTTCATGAAATTTATCACAGCACAGACCAATTTATACTTTACAATATTTTAAAGACTGGCCTATGTGTTAACAGGTAATCCAGCTCGTCAACCTGTGCCAACATTCTGTATATTCATGTATGAGATTAGTGTTATTTTGCAGGATTTTATTTATTTGCTTTTTTTGTCTTCACAATAGTACCACAGTCCTTTACAGTGCTCTCACAAAGCTGCTAGCAATCAGGATAATATTTTAGAGTTTCCTGCCTAACTTATTATAGCTTAAAGGGACACAATAGTCACCAGACCCAGTACAGTTTTATGTAGTGGTTATGGTGTCTATAGCCTGTCCCTGTAGACTTTTCAATGTAAATGTTGCCTTTTAAGAGAAGGTAGTGTTTACATTACTGCCTAGGAACACCTCTAGTGGCAGTCATTCAAACAGCCACTAGAAGGTGCTTCCTAGACCAGTGATGCATAGTGTGAACATACCCCATAGAGATGCAATGAGAGAATGCTGATTGGTGCAGCGTGGCATTTTGCTTCACATGAGCAATAGCCTCTCAATGCTTTTCTGGATTGGCTTCGATCATCAAGACTGATGATCTAAGCCATGGAGGTGGGTCCAGCCATGGCTAGATCGGCTCCCCATGGGAAAAAAAATGTGAGTATAGTCACCTCTTCAGGGTGATGGGAGGAGGCTGGTTGCCTAAATAGTTACACTGGTACTATAGTGTCTGGAATACATTTATTTAATTACTGGTATTTATAAAGCTCCAACAGATTCCGCAGCACTGTACAATTAGTGTTGTACAACGTACAATACGTTTGCATTCCTGACACTATAGTGTTCTTTAAAATAGATGAAGATGAAGTCACCATTAAAGGGACTGAATAATAGTTCTCCTCACAAGAGAGGGCTTTTAGCACATCATATACATTGCCTGTGAGATTTCACAAGCACTATATTTAATGTGTAGCACTGCAATATTTTATGTTTATTTGTAACTGTTCATAATTTTTTTTAAAGAAAGGCTGATCTATCGTTTTTTTTTTGTTTTTTTAATAGTATAGTATATATTTTTTCCACTAAATTTATTTGGCATCTCCTTTAAATGGATTTTTTTTTGTAACTAAGTGAAAAATATAAACAATTCTTAATGTCTTAACTGCATGATAACTCTGTGCCACCATTCAGAGTGCTTCTAAAATGCAGAGGACGACATGTGATCTACCACTCTTGTTTTTGTATAATGACAAGGGATCAGATGACTGTGACAGGCTGCATGGCGCGAGCACAGCATCCTCTGTAGGCAGTATGATCATACAGAGAGCGCTACAGAAGTGTTCTTTGCATGATCATCCATGGTGGGGGCCGGCAGAGAGGCGTGTGTGACACAACCTTTTTGGGTTTTGCTAGCAAGGCAAGTTACATCACTGGCAACACCTTTCTCAGGGCACTCCAAATGTTGTGAGGTTTACCCTAAGCAGATAAGCTATTGCTAGATTGAAAGGGTGTAATCTGCTCTGTCCATAAACCATTGCAAAGGATCTGGTCAGGGCCATCATTAATGCAGGGCAAAACGACCCTGCAACATTTTTTCATGTTTCATTTTTTCATGTGAGACTAACATGAAGTCTGCTAAACAATGAATTCTATGGAGTTTAAAGCAGAGTTGCAAAATTTATGCCAAATTAGCTGAGATTTGACTGTAGCTTTGTTGGAGAATTTTTTTAAACTCTGAAAATTTAGCAATCTGGTTTTCAGTTTAAACAGAATACAAAAGGTGAGTATTTCAGGTGAAACATGCAATTGAAAGATATTGAAGTATATACACTTAGGTGTTTTAAAAAAAATATATATATCTGCCAGCATTGAAGATGCTGTTTAGTCGATAAGTGAGTGCGCTGGATATTGTGTAATATATATATATATATATATATATATATGTTGAAAGATTGTATTTGTTTTTTTAAAAACACCTAATCTAGGCAAAAATAATGGGGGTTTAGTTACATTATATCATCATACATTGCATAAGCCTGCCACAACGTCAATGTACCCCATCTTTGGCAGGTCCTACACTAACAGCCTAATGTCTGCTCTTATGAGATTAACCCACTTACTTGGGGGAAAAAATTCCATCTGGGGCTCTCTGCAGTACAAGGCTAAATAGGGCCCTGGGATGAGGCACCTGTGACAGGGAGGGGTGCAAAACCAAATATATATATGAAACAAGTGGGGGTTGGCTGCACTCACCTGAACATGCATAAATGGGGGTGCTGCTGGGGGCCAAATAATACAATACACAAGATCCAGAGCACTCACCAATCCACTAAACAGCAACTTCAATGTTGAAAGATTTTATTTGTTTTTTTAAAAACACCTAATCTAGGCAAAAATAATGGGGGTTTAGTTACATTATATGATCATACATTGCATAAGCCTGCCACAACTTCAATGTACCCCATCTTTGGCAGGTCCTACACTAACAGCCTAATGTCTGCTCTTATGAGATTAACCCACTTACTTGGGGAAAAAAATTCCATCTGGGGCTATATATATATATATATATATATATATATATATATATATATAATTTTTTTTTTTGAACAGTTCAACAGGAATTTCTCCAGTGGGGAAAAAAAAAATCACACAGTGCCTAAATAAATATGTTGTTTTCAATACAGAGAAATCTCTGCAGCTTAATACTAATTATTAAGTCAACCCGTAGAGCTGTACTTTAATGAAGCCGTGCACAATTAAACTGTGAAGGATGAAAGCAGTCCCTTTAAACCACATCTATAATTAAACTACCACTCCCATCATCGTCAGGCGATGCATTTCAAAACACAGATGCTTATCTGTTGGCATAGAAATGCTCTTGCTCTCTGTGCTGGTAAACAAACGACAACATAAATATACATGTCAAAATGCAGCTCAAAGTGTACAAGGGGTGATAAATCCACAATTTATTCTTCATGTGCAGCCACGTCAATTTGGGATGAAAGGCTCATTCTAAAACCCAAAATGTTAACTGCCATAAAATTACATTGCACAGGATCATCTGTAAATTTTATTCAAATCCATTTTCAATCAGTGATTGAATGCATTAGACGCATACCCTTGCTTGTCAGCTAAAAGCTTTCCAGAGACTTAAACACAGATTAATTCAAATCTAGCATGATTTGAATTGGGAGTCCTATTTTCATAGACACATCTATAGCGGAAAATCAGATCTGTAATTACACAGATGTAATTTTGGTATATTCTAGTTATATTATCACAGACTGGGGCAGTTTGCGTTCTGTCTCTCTTTAGATTATTTTAAAATAATTATTTAATTTTGCTTTCACTAATTAGCTTTTTCCTTTTTTTTTTTTTTTTCCAATGCTATTTTTAAATGCTTAAAATACATCATAGGGTGTCTCTGGTTGTAATTCTACACATTCAGCCATGTCCTGATGAGCCTTAGAATAATAAGTGATCCTTTCATCTGATCCTTAGTCTCAATGCCATCAGTCACTGCAGAGACTGGAAGAACACGGTTTAAGAGGTAGAAGGAGGAGAGGTTATGCTTAGAACAGACGTCATGTGACTCAAAGTGTTTTGGTACCCATGCAGCAAGGAGAATTCTGAGCATCAGACAATGCCAGGAATTGTAGGGGTATGGTAGCCTATTCAGAAAGCTCTCCACACATGTGTTGCATTGCTTGACCAGACGCCTGTGGGGGGGATTAACAGGGCTGAGGTTGAGCTGTCACATAAACGAGGACAGGAGGCTTGGTGTGGGGGGATTACTTGTTAGGCGGGGGTCTGTCCTCTACGGATAATGCATCAAAGCATCAAGCTTCGCTCTCTCAGCCTCAGCTGTCCGGCTCGTTCATCAGATGAAATGGATGCTGAGTTAGGGGGTCAAGGAAATGGAAAGCCGGGACGACCATGTGGGTCTAACCTTGGGTAAGGATCATACCTTCCAAGAAATCCATTTAAATCCATGTTCCTGCTTTATCCCAACCCTCTGTGTGTCATCATTATTCTCATCATTAAATTCCCAACACACCATGTCACATTTCCCCTTTTTTTCTTCTAATGCTCAATTTATGCAAAGAGAATTGTCAGCCTTGACAAATCAAAAGCTAAGAATCGATGGAAATGGAGGTTTGTGCTTTAAATGAAGCAAGCATTGATGAGCGATCAGTGCTGGTTAATGTCATGTGGGGAGGGAGTTTTAATGAAAGGACGAGGCTTAATGGGCTCTAATGTATTGTCATTTCCAGTTCCCTGCAGAGAAAGATACATTCTTCATCCAGAGCATTTCCCTCTGTGTACTGAATCTGTGTTCTATAAGCATTTCCCCATGTCATTCCTAGCCACTGGCTTACACATTGCTCCTTTCTAATTGCCAAGAATTAAAGTTTGTCCTTCTTCATGTTTAGCTAGCCAGAAAATCGGGCCAGTCTGAGCCCTTTTCTAAGACTGATGAAAGCTGAATCAGACAGTAACATGTATCCACAAAGTGCTCAAACTATATTTATACAAATGGAATCCTTTGCTGTGCTGTGTTCTGCAATTGGTCATTATCGTGATAGAGTTGATATATTATTATATATAGCAAGATAATATATATATATATATATATATATATGTGTGTGTGTGTGTGTGTTTATCAATTCAACTTCAATTCAATTCGACGGAGGGTTGCAGAAAACATTTTCGGGAAAGTTATACATAATTGAATATTTTAATATCTCAAAAACAAACAAATTATTTTAGAAACCTTAAATATTATGCGTATCAATAGAAACAGGCAAACTCTCAGCCAGTCAACAGCTGCCTGAGTTTGAGGGCCGTTGCAGTCTACTCAGAATTGATTTAGCTATAGGGCACCCTTAAGGCCTAACCAGAAGCTTGTTGTTTATTTTCTTCAGTAAATATTCCAGGCAGGACTACCAACAACATTGATGCATACACTAGTGCCAATTTATTTTACTATGTAAAATGAATTAATATGTTAATCGCAGGGTTCTCCAAACTCTGGCCCTCCAGATGTTGCTGAACTACAACTCCCATGATTCTCTGGCAATCTATTTCATTTAAAGAATCATGGGAGTTGTAGTTCAACCACATCTGGAGGGCCAGAGTTTGGATAACCCTGTGTTAGTGGGAGTAAAGGCTAGCTGAGCATCATGGGAAATGTAGTCCAGAAACAATTTAGGGTGTCAAGGTTAGCCATCACTGACCTAGGGTCTACCTAGGTCTAATTCTGCTCTCTTGTCCTTGTTACGTGTGACAAACAGTAGTTGTCTTCAATGTACAAACTTGCAAACTGGATTCATAATTTTGGGCCATAATTGCTTCAATTGAAAACATAGCGGACTTGAAGACTTTATGCAATTTGGTTAAGTTGGCCTTAAATTTGAAATTCAATTTGAATTACCCACAATTCAAACTAGGCAGGGTTATTCAGTAAAGGATAAATTGGTGGAAATTCAAGATGAATTAAGAATGAATTTAACATTTTAAGCTAGTGGTGGAGATATGATTTAGAACTACAACAGTTGTAATGCTGCGTCTATTGACAAACTAGCAAAGCATTATGGGTGTTGTATTTCTTTGGGTATCCTGTTCTATACCAAAATGCCTGAATTGGTATAATGCAAGCCAGCTGTGTTATCAGTCTGGCTATTTTGGCATTCTGAATTCCCACTTTAGTAAATAATCTTGTAAGTATTCTCTCCTAACCTGAAGAAACCTTTACAGCGTAATTCACGAAAATTAGAATTTTTCTAAATTCAAAGGGAACTTAAAATTAAGGACAAAGTAGCATACCTGACTTGAAACTCGGTTTGTCTATTTTGGCCTTAAATTTGATATTCACTTTGAATTCCCAACTTTTTTCACTTAGTGAACCACTAATTTCCCCTTTTATCCATATTTGTGCTATATGTTTATCTGATAAATATTATTATAATTCAATAGTTATGTGGACATTATTTTTAAAGATTGTAAAGATTGCTAGAAATACCAAAGAGACCATTATTTGTCAGAATTATATAGTAATATTCTAAGGAAATTTGTGGACGCAGAACAATCTCCATAGAAATCAGCAAAATATCTAATGATTGCCTCACATTTATCTCTGAGGCAGGATTAAGCATTTTTTTCCTTAATAAACATAGTTTCTAGTCATAAACACAGGTCTTTCTGGAACTGTCATTAGACTCATTATTAATAGGTTTTCCATCACTGCAAGACTGATATTTATGTTAAGCTGTATCACTATATTTATATATAAAGCTTCAGTAACGTGTCTGTGTCACAATATAATCACAGTAGCGGTTGCTGTGCATAACATTTGATTTTATCCATCTGTATTTTTTCATCTGACAGAAACAAGGCCCTGTGTTGTGGATGTTTAGAAATCTAACAATACGACTAGGCCTCAGCTAAAAGAAAAATACATTGTTACGAGAGGCTTTGTCAATGCCTTAATCCCCGAGAAACTCGGGAGAGGGTAAAGTTATATCCCCCCATAGAATAACTGCCACGGAATTCACACACTGTGACATTTTCACAATTCCGTGTCACTGTGTAACTTGTATCACTTTTACATTCACAAGTATGAATAAGTCAGTGTCTTTTTTATTGTCTTGTTTTTATTTGTTATATCTTATATCAGTTTGAGATGCAGTATATCCGAAAATAAACTGTTGAAGGCTGCAGAATCCACCATGTTTCCTCGCATACATACTAATTCTTGCTGATTGGCAGTACATGAAGAATGCTGTTCTGTACTATGCAGCACTCAAATGCTTCAGGAGTGTGTCCGATGAACTAATTAAGGCAGTAGTTTTTGGGTACCTTTCTTTTCATTAACTGAATAGATTTTTGCTGCATATGAATTTAGAATTTTCCATGTGCTATCTTTCAGCATGCATGGGGGTTATTGGGCAAGATTGGGCATACTTATTAATATCTTATCATCAGGGGGAGAGAAGGATATATCCAATATGGCTTCTGCTACGCATGCCTGGTGTTCACGGGGTTAATTTGTTTTAAAATGGAGGGTATTAGAGGACTTTCCAATAATCACAGGGTTAATAGAAAGAGATTATTAGATTTGAGGGAACAAACTGTGAAACGATAAATCGCCTTCTGGCACCAAGGCCCTTATCTGTGGCCATCTGGGCTGAGAGCACGTAAGGATAGGGGGAGTTTTACAGGCTAAGAGCAGATATTTAGTAATAAAAGACCTGTGTACTATATCCCAGTGCGATCGGTTTTGAATTTCAGCAGGATATAAAAGATTCCTTCAAAGCCATTTTAAACCACCTAAATGGTAACAGAGTAAAACTGATAATCTAGCTTTAAATTAATTGCTTTGTTGCAACCCCCTTTAAGATTTGTGCCAAACCGGTGATTTGGCACAAATCTATTCCACAATGAAATAATATAATCACAGCTGCACCTGAAAGATATAGCTAAAAAAGGTTACAGGATACTCTTTCGGCACAAATTTTTGTTAATATATTCTTATATATTTAAGAAACAAAAACATTTTTTTTTTATTTCGAGTACAAATCTTTTAGACTTCTAATTGCTAAGCAAGCAGCTGTTTAGAAGTCTCATAATCACTTAAATTTCAGACTTCTTGGTCTGGAGGTATAGTTGCATTATCTGCTATAATTTCCTAGACACATAATTTCTATTTATTAATAAGCAGCATAAGAAAAGTGCAGCTAGCAGCACGTAGAATCAGCGCTGCTATCAGATCTCTTGGGGGGTCCATTAGTTCTTAGGTCAGTGAATAACCTTGGATAAATACACAATCAAAGACACATCAATGATTAACAGCATCATTTAATTCAGCGGTGCCAAAAAGGTTGATCTCCTAATGTTTTAAAACTACAGCTTCCATGATGCTTTGTCATTCAAAATGCATTTTAAAGACATGCAAAGCATCACGGGAGTTGTAGTTCTGCAACATCTGGGGATCTACCTAGTGGGTATCCTTGATTTAATTCCATTTTCAGCATTTGAATTCTACATATTTCAGGATAGCACTTCCTTGTGTTGCCTATCAATATGTATAATTGACATGTGTCCGTGAAAACGTGCTTGATCTAGCAACTCTTTTTAAAAAGGTTGGTGGCCTTTTTTATAAGTGTCAGTTCCAATACTTTTATAGATAAGGAGCACCAAAGGCACTAAAACCACTTAATCTCAATGAAGTCTTTTTGGTGCCATGTATTCCTTGTTTTAACCCTGCAGCTGAAAACATTGCCAATCTGCAGGAACAGCAATATTGTCTTTACAGGGTTAACCAGTCTCTACTGCAAGGGTAGGCAACCTTCCGCATTCCAGATGTTGTGGACTACATTACCTTTAATGCTACTACAGTCATAATGCTGGCAAAGCAATAGGGGAGATGTAGTCCACAACAGAGTGCCGAAGTTGTTGTCCTGACAGCCACTAGAGGTGCTTCTATGAAATAGAGCAAAACTCTGCCATTTTAATCAGATGGTCTCAGAGAGACCATGTCATTTTCACAGAGCGGCATGTGCTGTGCATGCGCAATATTCTCCCAATATTTTCCTATGGGAGGAAACTTCACAGCAGTAGTGCAAGTAGATTGTTCTGCACAATTGTTGCCAACTGTATTTTTTGGTTTTATAAATTTTTTTAAATGTAATAAATGGTAATTCACGATTGCAGGTTCCCCTGTTTGCACGTACCTTGTGTCATGAAGATTTTTAGAGATGTGGTTGGACCACCGGTCGCATAGCTGTGAATGAGGATGCCCCTATTCTTTGAGGATTTTGCACGTTGAACTAGCATCATTGATGTTTCAACTCTGTTACTGGAGACCGTATCTCCAGAAGGGTATTGATACTTTGGAGACAGTTCAGAGAAGTGCTACAAAACTGGTTCATGGATTGCAGGGAAAAACTTATCAGAAAGGGTTAAAATATCTTAACATGTATAGCTTGGAGGAAAGACGAGACAAGGGGGATATGATAGAAACATTTAAATCAACACAGTAAAGGAGGAGAGTATATTTAAAAGAAGTAACAGTACACTACCACAGTAAGAGTAAATTAGAGGGGCAAAGATTTAAAAATATCAGGAAATAATACTTTACTGAGAGGGTAGTGGATGCATGGAATAGCCTTCCAGCTGAAGTGGTAGAGGTTAACACAGTGAGGGAGTTTAAGCAGGGCCAGTGCAAGGATTTTTGGCTACACAGGCAATTAATTTTGTCCGCCCCATACATAAAATGCATCTGTAGCGGTGTCTCGTATCCAGCCTTTTGATGGCGGCCCTGAGCAGCATGCACACACAGTCACAGAAATATGCAGGCACACAATCAAACAAACACAGTCATACAGGTACACTGTCATACAACACAGACATAAAGACGCAGGCATACAGAGACATACAGAACAAGGCATACAGATACATACAGACATGCAGAGACATGCATACACAGGCATGCAGGGACATATATACACAGACATAGTTACATACAAGATATACAGAACAAGGCATACAGAGACATATGGATATGTTCATACGGAGACATACGGACACAGTCATACAGGGACATACAGAACAAGGCATACAGAAACATACGGACACAGTTATACAGAGACATACAGACACAGGCATACATACACAGTTATACACAGACATATAGTCATACAGAGACATGCAGACACAGGTATATAGAGTAGGGGCAGATCCAGAACCTAATCTTGGGAGGGGGCTGGTATTGAGTTGTAGTGGGGTGATAGGGCTGTAATTGAGGAGTTAGGGGCTGTAGTAGGGGGACAGTGGCTGTAGTTGAGAGTTAGGGGCTGTAGTTGGGGGCTTAGGAAACGTAGTGGGGGATAGGGGCTGTAGTAGGGGGGATAGAGACGGAAGTGGGTTGATGGCTGCAAGTGGGGACAGGGGCTGTAGTGTGGGGGATATGGGCAGCAATTGTGGAGGAGGGGCTGTAGTGGGGGTAAGGATTGTAGTAAATGAATGGGGGCTGTAGTGGAGTTATTGAGTGTAAAAGGGGGTTAGGGGATGCACGTGGGGGAATAAAGGCTTGTAGTGGAAGGGATGTGAAGTAGGGTAGATAGGGGCCGTAGAGAGGAGTTATAGGGTTGGAAACAGGGGCAGTATGGTGGGAAACAGGGGCAATAGAGGGGGATAGTATGGTGGGGGGCAGGGACTGTAAAGGGGGCACGGTGCAGTAGAGGGGGTGCAGAGCAGTATGGTCGGGCAGGGGCTGTAGAGGGAAATAGAGGGGCTCTAAAGAGGGCACATGGGGCAGTAGAGGGGGAAGGGGCAGTATGGTAGGGGCAGGAGCTGTACAGGGGAAAAAGAGCGGCTGTGGAGAGGGCACAGGGGCAGTATAGGGGGGCAGGGTCAGTATGGTAGGGGCAGAGGCTGTAGAGGGAAATAGATGGGTTGTAGATGGGGCAGGAGCAGCGGCCATAGAGGGGCTGCAGAGGGGGTACAGGGGAAGTAGAGGGGGGCTTTCGGATTTTTGCCCCCTCTGCTTTGGCGCCCTAAGGCGGCCGTCTGTGCCGCCTTATGGATGCGCCGGCTCTGAGTTTAAGCATGCGTGGGATAGGCATAAGGCTATCCTTGATATAAGAGACTAATGCAAATATAAAGCAAATTGGGCAGACTACTGGTAGATTGGCCGAATGGCTCTTATCAAGGTTACTATGTTTGATCAGTTTGACAAGGTATGACTATTTTTTCCTACAATACACCGTTTTAGTGAACAATCCAATGTTTTGTTTACCTATGTATGATAACTTATAATAGAAAAAAAATCATAACATACAGTGTGTTATGTTTACCAGTATGTTGAATATTTTAAACAAAAATTGTATATGCATGAGAATGCATACAAAATTCTAAATCACAAATGAAACAAATTATAATTACATTTCTCAATCTAATTGTGTTAAATTAAAATTAAATGTAATCCGCACGATCTGTTGCTAATTCCACCAAATAATTTGTTTTTTTTAGCCTGGCTCAATTTACTTTTTTTTTTTGTCTGTAAGCCACGAAAGCATTAGCTTTTAAAGGGACACTCTAGGCACTTAAACCATTTCATCTCATTGAAGTGGTCATGGAGCCTTAAGCTCCCTTCATTCATTGTTAAACAATTTTCTTTTCTCTGGCCAACTCCCAACCATTTCTGGTTAAATTATTAACTTCAATTGGCTTAATTATGAAAGGGCCTAATGTTATCTCTCCATGATTCCCTGGTCCTTTAAAAGGATTCTGATGTTAGTGTGAAATTAGATTGTACTGATATAGTCTCTTTGCGTCCTCCATGCTCACTCGTCTTTGCATGCTTTCCAGACAGATACAAGTGCTCTTAACTTGCCTTTGTGTATCTGAAATTTGTCTCATCTAAGTGTGGTTGTTTTATTTTATCTACTCTCTGTTTTATGTGTTTTGATTTCTCAAAGTCTAAAGTTTTACATCTAACATTTTATGTCACTATAATTTATTCCGACTGCTCAGAGCTTTCATGTTAATGTATACATGCTCTCCTTTCAAACCGTGCTAGTAAATGTACTCTACTGTCTAACATGAAAGATATAAATTAAGTTTTGCTGCACTTACTTACGTTGCTGAAAAAAAGTTAGAACTGTAATCTCACAGTATCTGTACTCTCCTATGTAACATAAAAACTGTAATCTTAAATACTCAAAATACTTGAAAGTTAAATACTTAAAGGAACACTATAGTCACCTAAACAACTTAAGCTTAATGAAGCAGTTTTAGTGTATAGATCATGCTTCACAGGTTTCACTGCTCAATTCACTGTCATTTAGGAGTTAAATCACTTTGACTCTGATTGACACAGTCTGCATGAAAAAAAAAACAACTGGTTTCACTTTCAATTTGATGCAATTTACCTTGAACAATTGTATCTCTTTCTGTGTAAATTGAACTTTAATCACATACAGGAGGTTCTTGCAGGGTCTAGCAAGCTATTAACATAGCAGGGGATAAGGAAATCTAAATTAAACAGAACTTGCAATAAAGGAAGGATAAACTTTAGATGACTTGTTACAGGAAGTGTTTAGGAAGGCTGTGCAAGTCACATGCAGGGAGGTGTGACTAGGGTTCATAAACAAAGTGATTTAACTCCTAAATGGCAGAGAATTGAGCAGTGAGACTGTAGGGACATTATCTATACACCAAAATTGCTTCATTAAGCTAAAGTTGTTTTGGTGGCTATAGTGTCCCTTTAAGACCAACACATAAAAAAATGCAGTCATTTAAAAAAAATCATGATGTTTCATTAAATGTAATAACATTTTAAAAAATGCAAAATGAATTTTGAAACTTGATCCATATGTGTGCTCATTTAAATGTCTAGCTGGGAATTCTAGAAGAAATTTAGAAATATGATTTAATGGGATTTTTCCCAAGCTCCTGCTTGAGATATGCAGATTATGCATATCAATAAATTTTGAATGATTTATAGATCTCTAAATTTGCATATAAATAAATTATAATATTCATTCATTGTTTCAATTCATAGAAAACTATCTTCAGGACCTGTTTAAAAACTGGCACACTGCAGCCTCTGAATGTAATACTTTCTGCCTCTGGCCAAATTCAAGGTCAATTTGGATCTTAGTGTTTGATAAATATCTGAATTCCTGTGCTGTGCATGCAATCCAGATTTTTTGGGGGGGCTTCTTTTTTTAGCACACTCTGAATAAATTAGAATACAATCTTAGACTATTCCCATATGTTGCTATTAGTTAAAAACCTTAATAGCAAGGTTGGTTCAGGTTATAGAATCTTCACAGACTTTTTAAGCTTGGAGACACATTTGGAGCTTAGTTGAGAGGGTAATAGAGAGGGTAATTGCAGAGATTTCCTATATCACATTTACAGGTATGTAAGAGGTGTTGATAACTAAGTAGTTAAGTAACCAAATATAAGCTTTTCCCCCTCTCCACTCATCCACGTGCAGGAGGGTATAAACTGCCAGAAAGTAAGGTGTTGGCAATGCAAAGACTAGGTAGAGTAAATTAATATATTATTCTTGACATTAGAGAACAAGGCATCTCCGGGTTCTAGAACTCATAACTAAGATAGAAGAAGCCAAGGACTTGGTTTATAAATCACATTTAAGCTGCATCAGTCTCACTCAGTCTGATATTAGAGGGCACACAAATAATATTCTGACCAAGGAATTTCACTTTCGATAAAATACATTGTCATTAGGGAGGTATTTGTTCACCTCCCATGTGGTGTGATAGAAAGTACTTTAGCAAGGGGTAACTGTTATTTCACTTTAGAAAATTAAGATTTAAAGGGTTAATCCAAGCACCATGGCCACTTCATTGTGTGGTTATGGTGCTTACAATCTGTATATGTATAATTTTGCTGTAGCACTGCACATATCCAATTTAATTGTTTCACTGCCAAGTGTATAACTACATCTCTGGCAGCATCACTAGGGCGTCATTAGCCGGCCAAGAGCAAGAGTTCTTAGATCAGGGGTAGGCAACCTACGACACTGCAGATGTCGTGGACTACATCTACCATAATGCTCTTACATCCATAATGCTGGCAAAGCTTCATGGGAGATGTAGTCCACAACATCTGGAGTGTCGAAGGTTGCCTATCCAGAAGTGCGTTCTTATGCACAGAAGTGCGTTCATTGGCTGAGAATCATAAACTGACGCTTTTTAGCCAATGAATGGACAGATGAATCAACTTCCAGCTTCTGCATCTCTGCAGACCTTGGATGTTGTCACCAGCTAGAGAGAAGACCATGAGTCCAACGAGGAGACCGTTAAATAGTTTACCCCATTACCAGCATAGGAGACTTTGGAATTCCAGGCATTAGACCCATTACAGTGTGTTGACCTTTATCAATTATGGAATGTTGCTAATGTTACTAAATCCAGGATTGTAGATACATGAAGGGGTATACGTTAAATAATGCTAAAATAAAAATCAATGAGGATAAAGCGTGCTATGAAAGCAGTTAATAGCTCAAAACACTAGTTTTCCCGAGGCACACAGCACACAGAACATGTTTTTTTTAAATAAATCCAGTATGCCAGCACATACGTCATATCCCTAAATTTAGGCCATAGCACTTGGCAATATCTAAATACCAGGAGCCATGTATTAACTACTACACCAAGTGAAAGGGCAACTTTATTCTTCATTGCACCTTGTACAAAAAATCTTCAGTGTATTAATCATATTTGTTTATTCTCATAATGAGAGACTTGGACCCATTCCTGGAAATAGTGCCTTGGTTTTGTTCAGCAGACGGATACCAGACTTAAAAATCACTGGATACAAATTTACTGATTTATGTCCTCTGCTTTTGCATGGACAGTATTTTTCTTTATTAGACTGTGTGTTTTTAATGCATTTTATACAGATTAAAAATTTTTTCTGGTTATCTGCATGCAGTCATTTTACAGAGTTATTTACTAAACTGATAATTGTCTGGAGTTCCATCTTCTTATTCTGGTCCATATTTTGTATAATTTATTAATTTATTTATAAAATATTTAACAGGAAGGATAACTTGAGATATCTCTAATTTTCAAGTATGTTCTGGGCCCCCAACCAATGCATTGTTACAATAGGGTACAATATAATGTTAAAATTACAAAACAATATTAAAGTACACATATATAAATGTAACACAGAACAGGTAAGAATTATAATCAACAATGATTACAAGTGCATTCACTACTGAGATATGTGGAGAGGAATCTCTTAAAGGATTTAATTGTGTCCATGAGGTTATTCCATAATTGCAGTGGTCTGTAGGTAAACTTATGTAGTTAGTTTATGAAGGTGGGTTTGCGGCGCACGTGCATACACTACATCCCTATAATGACTGGCATTAGCATTTTTTGCACAATCTGTTTTCATAAATGTTTTCATAAATGGGGCTTAGGCAGGATTTGCTTCTGTATAAGGCACCTATTTTTGGCTAAAGTTTCGATGCGTTTTTTTAATATGGAGGCTGAAAGACATACCAGATATTTGAAAGAACGGACCGCTGTCAGTGTGCTTTTTGATTTTGTTCTTATGCATTGTTGGGAATTTTGTAATTGATGTACTTTAGGTACTGTTCCAAAGATAATAGTGACTGTTTTGTCAGTGTTTAGGAAAAGTTTAATATCCATGATTTTCCACTTTTCTACCTCTATATTTGTATCCAAGGGGGACAAGGGACACACTACATTACCTGGTGGTCCAGTGGCACAGTATGGTTGCCCAGTGAAGCGGGGGCCAGGAATCTCCACATCCAGCAGAAGCATGTCCTCTGTTCTTGCGATCCCATAAGAGCGTTCCCGTAGGTTGCCATAGCAACGTGCAGCAGCGCTCTTGTGGATCACGAGAACAGAGGACATGCTGCTGCTGGATGTGGAGACTCCTGCAAGCGGCATGAAAATGCGCTACAGGCACCCCCCTAGTGAGTGGCACCCGGGGTGGACCTCCCCCTCTGCCCCCCCCCCCCTAGCATGAAGCTGATCCCAGGAGCCCTCGTCTATGCAAGCTCAGGCTCTCTCTGTAAGAGGAGAGACTTGTCCGTCCAAGTTTTGACTGTGGCAAGCTTACACTTCTATAGGTGTTTTAAAACATTTTTTATTGACATGGATAGATAATACAGACGTACAATACAATGCAAAGTGGTATATAAAAGCCAAATACACAATTCTAATATAAGGTGCACTGTGTCTTTAAACATCACAACTGTGTTATAATGTCCACAGTAGTTTAGAAACATTTAAAAATGGTGGGGAGGGGGGAATACATATATAGTGTAAATTCAAGAATGGGTTGAAGACAGAAAAATGTAAGCACAATAAACTCACAATCAAAGAGCAGATAAGTATTGCTCAGATTGTAGCAGCTCCAATCAATGCTCTCCAGCAGCTTGGATGAAAGGAGCACTATGGAGTATATTCTGTTAAAGCACCAGGTCCAAACCACGCTTAACAGATTTGTGCACTTTATTGAGGCTCCATCTGCCTTGTCTCTCCAACTGAGACACCCACGAAGTTAATGACCTTCTCCGCCTCCATAATTAGGGAGTTATTGCTTTTGCAGTGCAGTATTAGAAAATCCAAGGATTTCCTGTACGCCTCTACTGACCTCATAGTATTGCGTAAGATAAGAGCCTTAGGTGAAGAAGGGATTTCCATAGGTTTACAAAACAGGTGGGATGGGGTAATAAATTCCGCAGATAATCTGTTGACTATGAGAGGGCTAAAATCTCCCCCATTCATGATGGTGTAGCATTTTGGCCACAATTTTTTTGTTTTGTTTTAAATAATATAAATGGACATGATAGGTGCTGGGGTCACATACTGATAACATGTGGGAACTTGCTATTGTCTTCCTGTCAGCCATCTTTCTACTCAGTGGTGTACTAAGTGGGGGGCGGCAGGGGCGGTCTGCCCCGGGTGCCACTCACTAGAGGGGTGCCCGGGGCGCACTTTCACAGGGGCGGCATTTCGTATCCACACGATTTCCCATCCAGTTCTGGGCCCACCTATGCTGAGCCATCATACCACCAGGACCACCCATCAAGGAGGACGGGAGGGACAGGTAAGTGTCAGTGAGGGGGAGGGGCAAACCATACACACAGCTCACCTTCCCAGCACTTATTCCACACAACACACACACAAGCTGCATACACTATACACACACTCAATACACTATACACACACTCCATACACTATACCCACACTCCATACACTATACCCACACTCCATACACTATACACACACTGCATACACTATGTACACACTCCATACACAATACACACACTCCATACACAATACACACACTCCATACACTATACACACACTGCATACACTATACACACACTGCATACACCATACACACACTCCATGCACTATACACACAAGCTGCATACACTTTACACACACTGCATACACTATACACACACTCCATACACTATACACACTGCATACACTATACACACACTGCATACACTATACACACACTCCATACACACTACACACTCCATACACACTACACACTCCATACACTATACACACACTCCATACACTATACATACACTGCATACACTATACACACACTCCATACACTATACACACACTCCATACACTATACACACACTGTACACACTGCATACACTATACACACACTCCATACACTATACACACACTCCATACACTATACACACACTGTACACACTGCATACACTATACACACACTCCATACACTATACACACTGCATACACTATACACACACTCCATACATTATACACACACTGCATACACTATACACACACCGCATACACTATACACACACTGCATACACTATACAAACGCACACACTGCATCCACTACACAAACACACTGAATTCACTAAGCAAACAGACACTTATACATGTGTATCTGTATGTCTATGTATCTGTATGTGTATCTGTTTGTGTGTCTGTGTTTGTTTCGGTTTGTCTGTGTATCTGTACGTATGTGTCTATCTGTATCTGTGTGTTACTATGTGTCTGTGTATCTGTATGTGTGCCAGTCTGTGTATATGTGTACATGTGCATACATCTCAGCATTTCATCTACACTACACACAAATACAACCCTGCATCCAAATGTCAACACTATATAAAAACACACCACCATATTCAAAAACCACACTACAGAAAAATGCATGCCTGCATTCAAATGTCAATACGTACAAACACACCCGTACATTCACTCACACATACTTCATACAAAAACATGCTTACATTAAAAATATACAAACACTGCTCGGTGCTAAATACATTAAAAAAAAATGGTGTTTTTTTTCCCCATTTTAAAGTTATGGGGGGGGCAGGGGGATGGGGTGCCAAATAAAGGATCCGCCCCGGGTGCCAAATGCTCCAGGTACGCCCCTGTTTCTACTAGCAGCCATTTTATGGAATATAACCTATGGAATACGTCTGTTTATTATGCTAATAATTTCCAAACACTCTATTGAATGTAGCATTTGGAGAAGGAAAAATTGATGATTGTGTAACTGTTAAGATCATATGTTTTACTGAAATATGAGAAAAACAGAACATAATATATATAAAATGTAAAAAAAAAATGTATTCCATATTGTTTTTTTTGTGAAAAAATGTATATTAAAAGGTGAGGTCAGGTATCTCAAATAGGTTTTTATTCCATTCTACTAATGGCCTCCCCATATACAGGGAGTGCAGAATTATTAGGCAAATGAGTATTTTGACCACATCATCCTCTTTATGCATGTTGTCTTACTCCAAGCTGTATAGGCTCGAAGCCTACTACCAATTAAGCATATTAGGTGATGTGCATCTCTGTAATGAGAAGGGGTGTGGTCTAATGACATCAACACCCTATATCAGGTGTGCATAATTATTAGGCAACTTCCTTTCCTTTGGCAAAATGGGTCAAAAGAAGGACTTGACAGGCTCAGAAAAGTCAAAAATAGTGAGATATCTTGCAGAGGGATGCAGCACTCTTAAAATTGCAAAGCTTCTGAAGCGTGATCATCGAACAATCAAGCGTTTCATTCAAAATAGTCAACAGGGTCGCAAGAAGCGTGTGGAAAAACCAAGGCGCAAAATAACTGCCCATGAACTGAGAAAAGTCAAGCATGCAGCTGCCACGATGCCACTTGCCACCAGTTTGGCCATATTTCAGAGCTGCAACATCACTGGAGTGCCCAAAAGCACAAGGTGTGCAATACTCAGAGACATGGCCAAGGTAAGAAAGGCTGAAAGACGACCACCACTGAACAAGACACACAAGCTGAAACGTCAAGACTGGGCCAAGAAATATCTCAAGACTGATTTTTCTAATGTTTTATGGACTGATGAAATGAGAGTGAGTCTTGATGGGCCAGATGGATGGGCCTGTGGCTGGATTGGTAAAGGGCAGAGAGCTCCAGTCCGACTCAGACGCCAGCAAGGTGGAGGTGGAGTACTGGTTTGGGCTGGTATCATCAAAGATGAGCTTGTGGGGCCTTTTCGGGTTGAGGATGGAGTCAAGCTCAACTCCCAGTCCTACTGCCAGTTCCTGGAAGACACCTTCTTCAAGCAGTGGTACAGGAAGAAGTCTGCATCCTTCAAGAAAAACATGATTTTCATGCAGGACAATGCTCCATCACACGCGTCCAAGTACTCCACAGCGTGGCTGGCAAGAAAGGGTATAAAAGAAGAAAATCTAATGACATGGCCTCCTTGTTCACCTGATCTGAACCCCATTGAGAACCTGTGGTCCATCATCAAATGTGAGATTTACAAGGAGGGAAAACAGTACACCTCTCTGAACAGTGTCTGGGAGGCTGTGGTTGCTGCTGCACGCAATGTTAATGGTGAACAGATCAAAACACTGACAGAATCCATGGATGGCAGGCTTTTGAGTGTCCTTGCAAAGAAAGGTGGCTATATTGGTCACTGATTTGTTTTTGTTTTGTTTTTGAATGTCAGAAATGTATATTTGTGAATGTTGAGATGTTATATTGGTTTCACTGGTAATAATAAATAATTGAAATGGGTATATATTTGTTTTTTGTTAAGTTGCCTAATAATTATGCACAGTAATAGTCACCTGCACACACAGATATCCCCCTAACATAGCTATAACTAAAAACAAACTAAAAACTACTTCCAAAAATATTCAGCTTTGATATTAATGAGTTTTTTGGGTTCATTGAGAACATGGTTGTTGTTCAATAATAAAATTAATCCTCAAAAATACAACTTGCCTAATAATTCTGCACTCCCTGTATATTTATAATCTTTTCCAAATCTCAATTTCTGGATGCAGCGATTTTGTTCTCCTGTGTCCATGATAACTGGAATATGTTCGTCTGTGAGGTTTATTTTACTGATGGCTTGTGGGTAAATTTATTTTGCCGCTGAAACAGAAGCTTGCTAGAGTAAGTTCTAATTTTTGATTATGTATTATATTATTATTGCATACCAAACATACATCTTGGCTGTAGGTTGGTGAGCAAAACAATACAGTAAAGGCAGTGGGCATTTTTATTTCTAAGATATTTTTATTTTTTACAAACTGTGGCCGACATAAACTTTATTGAACAAATCGACAGAGTGCACGTTATTTTCTGTACTATAGGTTTAAAAATGATGCAAAGTCGCTAGTGACCCTTTAAATCAAATGTGCAAACTATTCAGATACAATAAATAGCTAATATAACTGTAGTGTATAATTTGGGGATTCATATTATGTAGAATACAAAACGTAACGGAAAACAATATTAAATTAATGCATGCCTAAATGGAAAAAGCTGAACTGTGTAATGATCTAGTTCAGGCATAGGCAACCTTCGGCTCTCCAGCTGTTTTGGACTACACCTCCTATGATGCTTTGCCAACATTATGGGTGTAAGAGCATTATGGGGGGATGTAGCTCACAACATCTGGAGTGTCGAAGGTTGCCTATGCCTGATCTAGTTCATAGAAAGGTGAATTTAAACTGAAAATGAATACTTCTCTAAACTTTTCAAAAACGGTTGTGATATTGACATTGATTAAAGGGACTCTATAGTCAGCAGAACAACTACAACTTATTGTATTTATTCTGGTGAGTATAATCATTCCCTTCAGGCTTTTTGCTGTAAACATTGTCTTTTCAGAGAAAATTCAGTGTTCACATTACAGCCTAGGGATACCTCCACTGGCCACTCTTCAGATGGCTGCTAGAGGTGATTCCTGGGGCAGTGCTGCACTGCCATCCAGTGTCTCCACCCTCTGCACGGAGACATTGATTCATTGATGCATTGATTCAATGCATCTCTACAAGGAGGTGCTGATTGGCTAGGGCTGTTTGGCTTGTGCTGGCTCTGCCCTTGATCTGCCTCCATGACAGCCTCAGCCAATCTTATGGGACAGCATTGTGATTGGCTTTTGTTCAATACTTCTGATAATATCACCCAAGATGGCAGACCATGGACAGAGCCAGCAGCAACAGACTGCAATAAAAATAAGATTTTGCTATATATAGGGGAGCAAGGTGGTGGAAGGTGGGCTAGATGGTGGTTTTAATACTACAGGGTCAGGAAAATATATGTTTGTGTTCCTGACCCTATAGTGTTCCTTTAACCCCTTAAGGACCAAACTTCTGGAATAAAAGGGAATCATGACATGTCACACATGTCATGTGTCCTTAAGGGGTTAAATAGCAAAGTAAAAAGGGTTAACTTTTACATTGGGGAACATATTAAAATTAATATAAATAAATAATTAGGAATGATTTTTGATGGTAAACAAGATACACTCTTCAAGCTTGAATATAGAAGTAATCTCCTAATGGAATGCAGAAAATAACTTGTAAATAAATAAAAGGTGTTGGCACCTTTAGTCAGTGCATCCCTCCCTCAGTATGACTTAGACCAATCCTGCCTGTATATGGGAATTCACAGCCCATAGTGATACTTAGTTGCTACAATAAAATAGCTAAACTATGAATAAGAACTTAGCATCTTTCCTCTTGAAACCAGAGACACAAATATTTCTGTTTGGCTATATTTTCATTGCGTGAGTTCTTTTGGTTTGCAATATCAGTGTGCCTTGTTGTAGCATTTTTGATCTTAGAGTGTCGCTTCTCTCTGCACTGTCATTTCTTCATCCTTTAAAAAACATTGATGCCACGGTGTCTCTTTGCTATGACGTCCCTTGTTAAAGATTTTTGTGTTTATTTTCTCCTGCACATTTGTTCTCTGCAGGCTGTGATCTTAGTATGGTTGTTTTCCAAATCAACCAGTCTGTGATTTTTGTGTTTCTGTTTATCAGGGATCATGATGTCCAACAAGTGAACCCAGCAATGCTTCAATTTGCATAGTATCTTCTTTAGTCTATAGCAGCAATTCCCACACTGTGTGCCGTGGTGCTCTGGGTCACCGCGACGGACACACAGGGGTGCCGCAAGATATTTTCCCAGTGCTATGATGATAAACAGATACACACACACACACACACACACACACATTTAAAAAATTAAGCCACCCAGGAGGGGAGATCAGAGCAGTGTCCAGTGTTCCATGGCAAAGCTCCTGGACCACTAAAGTTCACTCTCACCACTTGGACCACCAGGGCGTCTCCACCAGACCACCAGGGATTGTCTTGCACTGTCCCCCCTCCCAGGCAAAGTCAAGTAGGGAGGAGGGATATCAAATTTAACATTTATTTTTTTTAATTAAAAAAAAATATTTATTAATCTACCCACAATAATTCTCCCTATACACACACACTGCCCCCTTACAAACACACTGCCCCATATACACACACACACACACACACAGCCCCCCATATGCACACACTGCTTCCCTTATGCACACATTGCTCCCCCTACGCACACACTGCTCCCCCTATGCACATACTGTACAACTCACACACACTGCCCCCCTCAAACACACTCTGCTCCCCCACACACGCTGTACTCGTCAATACACACACACCGCATCCCTCACACACACACTGTATCCCTCACACACACACACATACACTCTGCACCCTTCAAACACACAGACACACTGCACCCCTCACACACACACTTAACCCAACACACATTGCACCCCTCACACACACACACATACATTGCGCCCCTCACACATACACACACACACACACACACACACATACCAATGCCCCTATCCCCTACTACAGCCCCAAACCAGGCAGACCACAGGTAAATTGTTAAACTGTTCTACTACTTACCCTGGGAGGGAACAATGGCAATCCTGGCACTATAACCACATCAGCGTGCTGTTGTGGTTATTGTGCCTGGATTGTTACAGGGGCCCAGTATATGCCGCAGCGCTGTACATGTATACAACCTAGAATTTTTTTTGGACTTGGGGCGCCTTGGAAAAATATTGCAATATTAAGGGCGCCTTGAACCTAAAAAGTTTGGGAACCACTGGTCTATAGTGTTGGAGCATTCCTGGGATTTTTTAATAAAACATTCTAACTGTGGAAGGTGTATTACTGAGTTCTCATTCCTTTCAGATTTATGGTCAGATTTCCTGAGCACTTACTCAGAATTTCCATGAGTGCCCATTCATACTATATTAAGAGGACATGCCTCACTTGACAATTATTTTTTTAAACCAGCTACCAAACGCTTTTAATCAAATATCCAAATAACCACAATAAAGCAAAACAAACTTTGAAAAGTATACAATAAACATTTATAAACTCGCTATTAACTTAGTCAGATTGCATTGTTGGGCACACCTCTAAGATAGAGGAGTTTCTTCAGAGCCCCTCTTACCCATCCATTTGAGTTTCAGACCATCTTTGTGCAGCAGCAGGAGAAAGAAACCCAGCACCAGAGCCTGCTCTGCATGGTCACACTGATCAGATTCCCTCACTTTTTCTTGTTATGATGTTGCAAGGTGAACAGATCTTCCAGCTACACATGTGTAAATCTGTCAGGCATGTCCAATGCAGATTTCCAGCATTCCTAGGGATAGGGCACTGATTGGTTACAAAAATTATACATATTTTAGCCTGTTTGTTTTTCAGCCTGTTGAATGAGTCAACTGTCTCAGTTAAAGGTAAAGCTTTAGAATGAGACAGTTGTCTCAAAGTGATGCATGTCCCTTTAATGTGTCTGTTTTCTCTAGGCTGTCTTTTCAATTCATCCCTTCTTTGTGCTGTGATTTTGGTATTCTGTACTATTCAGGTTCTGACTGTAGTATATTTGTGACTTGTGACCTGTGCACCTGATCTTTCTAGGGTAGGATTTTAATGTACATGACCCTTGTGATGTGTAATTTACATGTATTAAGGTAAATCAGTGTATTGAAGCAAATTGCAATCTCCATGTACCTGTTTTCTCAGGCCAGTGGTATGGGTAACTGTTCTGACTGTGAGTGATCTTGGTGGATCATTGTACTATAGACAACCAACTGACACAAATGACATGTGGATAAAAATTGGTTATAGCTACTGTATCCCTTTGTTTCTGTCTGTCAAAGTAAGATTTATTATGCCCTTTACTCCATGTGCTCAAACCCACAGGCACTGGTGCTATATAAATAAATTATTATATTCTTGTAATCGGGTTATTCACGTGGCTAGGTTCAGAAACCATACTACATAAGCATTTCTCAGAAATGTTCCTGAAGGTCTTATCACAACAATAGATGTCAAAAAGAGTTCAGTTTCATCTGTTCCTATTTCTAATGAGTCTTGCAGCTCAGATCCCCTGCATTGTTGATTTCAAACACACAGAGTAAAGGTAACATCCTCAAATCTATTGCAAGACTTGTAAGGAGAGTTCTTTGCCTCCGGTGACATCTCTAGGTCCTCTATGATGTATTAATACTGGATGAGGTGAAATGTGTCTAACGAGATGCTGAATGGGTTCATGTAGATATTGCCACTAATGCTATACCAATCTCAATCCCCTTTGTGCTCATTGAAAGGGTTGGCCTAGGGGTTCTGGTGGTCTAGCTGTACTTTGGGAGGTCTAGCTTCCACTTGCACATTATAGTTGAAGAAAGGTAAAATAGGTTCTAGTTAGGTCCCGCGTAAAAAATGGTTCTAGTTAGGTCAGCTCTCTAATATCTTGGGAGTCTTTTTCAAATGCACCCTCAACACACACACGCAGCAGAGATCCCCCAAAACAATGAATAATATGTTCTTTGATTACTGAGTTCTGCTAAATAATATGTTCAAATGATAGATAAATGTTTATGAAGTGACAAAAAAGCTCTAACTAAACAGCAGTACAGAAAATAAACAAAACAGTGTAAAGTGATACATGTAAAAATAACTAACAGAGTTACTCACTAAACTATGAATTTTAGAGAATTAAATCCAAATTGCAAAACTTGCACTTTAGAGTCATGTTGTGACTATAGCTATCCAGGGCAATTATGGGGCAAACTATTAAACATTAAACATGGTTAGAAACCAAATTGCAAATGTGCACTCACAAGGAAACATAAAACAAAAGCAAATACAGTTGCAAGAAAAAGTATGTGAACCCTTTGGAATGATATGGATTTCTGCACAAATTGGTCATAAAATGTGATCTGATCATCATCTAAGTCACATCAATAGACAATCACAGTCTGCTTAAACTAATAACACACAGAGAATTAAATGTTGCCATGTTTTCATTGAACACACCATGTAAGCATTCACAGTGCAGGTGGGAAAACTATGTGAACCCCTAGACTAATGACATCTCCAAGAGCTAATTGGAGTGAGATGTCAGCCAACTGGAGTCCAATCAATGAGATGAGATTGGAGGTGTTGGTTACAGCTGCCCTGCCCTATAAAAACACACACACCAGTTCTGGGTTTGCTTTTCACAAGAAGCATTGCCTGATGTGAATGATGCCTCGCACAAAAGAGCTCTCAGAAGACCTATGATTAAGAATTGTTGACTTGCATAAAGCTGGAAAGGGTTATAAAAGTATCTCCAAAAGCCTTGTTGTTCATCAGTCCACAGTAAGACAAATTGTCTATAAATGGAGAAAGTTCAGCACTGCTGCTACTCTCCCTAGGAGTGGCCATCCTGTAAAGATGACTGCAAGAGCACAGCGCAGACTGCTCAATGAGGTGAAGAAGAATCCTAGAGTGTCAGCTAAAGACTTACAAAAGTCACTGGCAAATACTAACATCCCTGTTAGCGAATCTACAATACGTAAAACACTAAACAAGAATGGATTTCATGGGAGGATACCACAGAGGAAGCCACTGCTGTCCAAACAAAACATTGCTGCATGTTTACAGTTTGCACAAGAGCACCTGGATGTTCCACAGCAGTACTGGCAAAATATTGTGTGGACAGTTGAAACCAAAGTTGAGTTGTTTGGAAGAAACACACAACACTATGTGTGGCAAAAAAAGGCACAGCACACCAACATCAAAACCTGATCCCAATTGTGAAGTATGGTGGTGGGGGCATCATGGTTTGGGGCAGCTTTGCTGCGTCAGGGCCTGGGCGGATTGCTATCATAGAAGGAAGAATGAATTCCCAAGTTTATCAAGACATTTTGCAGGAGAACTTAAGTCCATCTGTCTACCAGCTGAAGCTCAACAGAAGATGGGTGTTGCAACAGGACAATGACCCAAAGCATAGAAGTAAATCAACAACAGAATGGCTTAAACAGAAGAAAATAAGCCTTCTGAAGTGGCCCAGTCAGAGTCCTGACCTCAACCCGATTGAGATGCTGTGGCATGACCTCAAGAAAGCGTTTCACACCAGACATCCCAAGAATATTGCTGAACTGAAACAGTTCTGTAAAGAGGAATGGTCAAAAATTACTCCTGACCGTTGTGCACGTCTGATCTGCAACTACAGGAAACGTTTAGTTGAAGTTATTGCTGCCAAAGGAGGTTCAACCAGTTATTAAATCCAAGGGTTCACATACTTTTTCCACCTGCACTGTGAATGTTTACATGGTGTGTTCAATAAAAACATGGCAACATTTCATTCTTTTGTGTGTTATTAGTTTAAGCAGACTGTGATTGTCTATTGTTGTGACTTAGATGATGATCAGATCACATTTTATGACCAATTTGTGCAGAAATCCATATCATTCCAAAGGGTTCACATATTTTTTCTTGCAACTTTACATAAAAAAATGCTCATTACCACTACACCTGGAACAAACTAGTGAAAAAATGATCCCACGCTAAGGTTCAAAATATGCCTTTTGAAATACCCTAGTGATGTCTTCTTTAAGAAACGGTATGCCTTTATGGTGTATCTGGAATATGTAGCCTGCTCAAGTGCTCCAAAGTGGGACACAGACGCATCAAAACCCTCAATGAAAATTCACACTTATATATAGTCTGCTAAAATACTCCAAAAGGGACCTGGACACAGCGTAAAAATTCTAAGTTTGAAAACAACTGTAATGGCTGTGTCTCAAAAGTGCCCCTTCAATGTCCACATATACCTGGCAAAGGTACATACGGGGGTATTGCTGTACTCAGACGACATAGCTGAGCAACATATGATGTATTATACAACCGTAGCAAACATAAGGTTTGCTAAATATACTGTGCAAACTCACTTTGCCTGTCAAAAAGGCAGAAAAATGCTTATTACCACTACACTTGGTACAAGCTAGCAGAAAAATGATCCCACGCTAAGGTTCAAAATATGCCTTTTGAAATACCCTGGGATGTCTTCTTTAAGAAACGGTATGCTTTTATGGTGTATCTGGAATATGTAGCCTGCTCAAGTGCTCCAAAGTGGGACACAGACGATCAAAGTCCACTTTTTGAATCTGTGTCCTTAAAGGTTTAATTTATCTCTCTCCTTATACTGACTATTTTTGTGTCTCTCTTTTGTAGTCTCATGCATGTCTGCCTCTACTCTACATCCTTCCTACTTGGTTAGTGCTAGAACACTGGATTTTGTTTGCTGCTAAGCCAAGGAATTTAATTATTTAATTGATGAGAAGCGTCGAAGCAGGTTTGTGTTTGTGGATGCAAGCCAGACCATGGCATAATGCTAGATCCCCACCTTTCTAGCTCACAAAGCCCCTATTTGCTGGACACATTGATGAGAGCCAGCAAAGTATACCACTAGGAAGCCACTGAGCTGCAGTTCAACACTAACCAACAAAGGTGCAGTATGCAACAGGTGGGCTTGTTGGAGAGTGCCTCTGAGCTCCCAATCTGGATTATCTTGACAGGTGCATAGTCGCCATATGGGCAGGCTGAATCAGGACAAAAGAAAACCACATACATAACCCTATAAAACACAGACACTAGGGTATATGGGTCAAAATTGCCCACAGCTTTTATTAAATAGTAATAAATTAACAGAAAAAACAGGTTATTGCCCCACACTCTGCCATCACATCTGTATCCTTCAGTTAGATACAAAAGGATATGACCCATATATAAATAACATAACAGTATTCCAACATGAACATAACTTAAAGTGCCAACATTTTAGTTAACCATGGTAGGGGTATACCCAAATACGCCTACCCCACCAGGTCCTGAGCCACTGACAGAGCTCGAAACCTACCAAACTTACCAAGAACCATATTCACCCATTTCCATAACCATCCTAATGGGGAGCCCGTACGAGCGGTATGCGTTCCATATCCCATCCAAATAGTAGAACAACGATGTACACAGACCGGCGACTTCTCGCCGAGTACACTAGCCAGGACGCAGAACATCCCCAACCAATCACTGACCGATATCGGTATCTCACAACACTTCTTTCGTTTGTCCTCGTCCTCCTTCTCGTCTTTCTTGTCCACCCCCATGAGGTCTATAAAGCCCTCCAACAGAAGAAGCGAGAAAATTTAGCAAAACTCACCCCTCACGGCCCCGTGAAAGAAAATTAAGCGTGTTGCCCGGTGGCGTACGGAACACCCCTGTCAATTCCGCCCTCTTGCTTCTAGCCCCCGCCGACCAAATCGTCCCTGGGTCACCCCCCAGAGTGCCACCTGCTCCTGACCCCATGCTCGCCGTGACACCTGCCCCATGTGCCCAAATTTGCCTTCAGCCGCCATTTTGAGCTGTCGCCGCCCGCATGGAAGTGAGCTGGGCCCACCTCCAGTCAGCCCCGCGAGCTCTCGCCGCCATCCTGATCCCCAGCATCCTCTCCACCTCGTCCAACCTGCAGCAAAACAAAAAAGAAAAACACCCACCTAGTCCAATAAGTGAACACAAAAGGTGCACACAAACTCAGACAGGTAGGCAAATTAAAAGTGACTTTTCTAAGATGGCTGCCTATTTATATAGCCCAATCCCTAACTCTCAAACCACCAATCCCTACATGCTTCCTCCTATGCCCGCCTCCTAGCCCTTTCAAGGCCACTTTCCACTAAGCTGCGCTTTTGCTACATAGGGCTACAGTTCTTAGTGGCATCAGAAAGGGCCAGCACCAAGTAATAATTTATAAACAAATATAATATGTAGGCTTTTACAGATCCATGTTTGAGGCTTTAGCCCTAAAGCCCACCCCTAGCAAAGTCACTGAATTATTAGCCTAATATGAATCAGACTCTGATAAAAGCATACTACGGCAAAGCGATGTTGCATTTAACTTCAATTTGCCTTCATTTATTACATACACATTTCAAAGGCTGTTGCAGACATAAACGCAAGATTTTTATTTAAACCTGTGTTTCAGTTTAAACCCTCTATTGTTGTCCTGGTGAGGAGTCTATGAACATACTTGAAACATCATGATAAATATTTCATTTAAATTTCAAAATGGGCAATAATGACCAAAAAAAAAAAAAAAAAGCATCCTTCTATAATGCAGTTGAGCAGGGACGTAATCAGCTAAGTGCCCAATTATTGATTACCATTTACATGTGTATACCCATATTGGATGCTGAATAACCTGTAATAAGTGTTATAACCAGTCATACTTGAATACACTAAGATTGTGTTGGAAAAAAATGATCTCTACAAAAACAAATGAAACATAGTAAATAGATAGGGACTCTAATTCCCATGATTTTAGGTGGAGAGTTATAGAAAATGTAATAGGGAGCCAATGTTCGTAGGCCTATGGTGTATAATTTCTTAGCATTTTCTGTTCCCCCATCCCCCCCCCCCTTCTTCATTGCAGATTCCCTTCTCCCGAAACATAGATTTGATACACACAATTAATTAGAGGGAGTAATCACTCCCCCCCTCCCAAACGCTGTCTAGGCAAATT
>CAKOES020000054.1:0-46225 GCA_933207985.1 Pelobates cultripes
GCCAGATTGCTTACATTGCCTTTGAGACAGTATGGTAGCCCAGGAACGAGAATTAACCCAATGATGGCATACCATTTGCAATAGAAGACAACCCAAGGTATTGCAAATTTGGCATGTCTAGTCTTATTTAGTAGCCAATTAGTCACAAACACTGGCCAAAGTTAGCGTTAATATGTGTGTGAAAAAGGCAAAAAAAAAATTTGAATGCCAATTAAGGCCAGTGTTGGTGACTAAGTGGTTATTAAAAAAAGACTGGACATACCCCATTTGCAATACCTTGGGTTGTCTACTTTTTCAAATGGTATGCCATCAGGGGGCTAATTCTGATTCCTACCATATAGTCTCAAATGCAACGTAACCAATCTGAAGAATTTCAAGGTAAAAAAACTGAAACACAAGCCTTATATTTGACTCTGTAACTTTTGAAAACACCATAAAACCTGTACGTGAGGAGTACTGTTATACCCGGGAGACTTCGCTGAAGACAAATATTAGTGTTTCAAAACTGTAAAAAGTATCACAACAATTATATCATCTGTGTAAGTGCCGTTTGTGTGTGAAAAAATGCAAAAAAGATCACTTTTACTGATGATATCATCCTTGTAATACATTTTACTCTTTTGAAACACTAATATTTGTGTTCAGTGAAATCTCCCGAGTAAAACAGTACCCATCATGTACAGGTTTTATGGTGTTTTCAAAAGTTACAGAGTCAAATATAAGGCTTGTGTTTCAGTTTTTTTACCTTGAAATTTGCCAGATTGGTGTCTGGTTTATCAGGCAAGTCCTGCAAATTGTAATTAATAAAATGACCTAATGTAAAATGACACAGAGCACTGTGATTGGATGGCTTGAAATCCATCCAATCACAGTGCTCTGTGTTATTTTACACAGCGTGGGAAAATTCCAAAGAACTTTCCCACGCTGTGTAAAATGACAAAGAGCACTCTGATTGGCTTAAACCCACCAGAGTGTTCTTAGCCTAATTGCAGGGCGGGGCAAGGCTTTATAAGCCTTCCCCCGCCCTGCGGAGCTCAGTCTGCGCGGAGCCCTCCATGGGTGAAGATGGATTATTTTTTTGCGCTCAGGTTTTTTCTTTTTCGACGGGTTTTTTTTTTTGCGTTCAGGATTTTTTTTTTAGTTCGACGGTTATGATGTTTTTTTATTTGGCCTTTTTTGGGGCTGAAAAATGAAGATTTGAGAAAAAAGAAGACGTTGAATGGTAAGTTTAATTTTATTTTACAGGTTAGTTATTTTATTCCCCCCTCACTATTTTTTAGGGTGAGTGGGGTAGGTAGGGACTTTTTATTTGGGTGGGTGGGTGACAAGGGGCTTGGGGACCCCTAGTCACCTTGGGGGGGAGAATTTACTTAAGGCCCCCACCCGCAGCCCAGGGGTGGGGGCCGGAGGGGGGGTGGACAGTAGGTCCCCCCCCTCATTATCAATATGGCCCCCACCCGCCGCCAGGGGTGGGGGCGGGGGGGCAGTAGGTCCCCCCTCATTATCAATATGGCCCCCACCCGCCGCGCAGGGGTGGGGGTCGGGGGGGCAGTAGGTCTTCCTCCTCATTATCAATATGGCCCCCACCCGCCATGCAAGGGTGGGGGCTGGGGGGGCAGTAGGTCCCCCCCTCATTATCAATATTGCCCCCACCCGCCACGCAGGGGTGGGGGCAGGACAATAGGTCCCCCCCTTATTGTTCATTTTAGGGCCCCCACCCACTGCTCAGGGGTGGGGGCTGGGGGGGGACAATAGGTCCCCCCTTATAATTCATTTTATGGCCCCCACCCACCGCTCAGGGGTGGGGGCTGGGGGGGACAATAGGTCCCCCCCTTATTGTTATTTTTAGGGCCCCCACCCACTGCTCAGGGGTGGGGGCCGGGGGGAGGACAATAGCCCCCCCTATTAGTATTTAGGGCCCCCACTGGGCTGCTCACTGTTTAATAGACATGACCCTACTCGCGGTATTGCGAGTAGGGGCACAATTTACTAATACTAAGTAATTTTTACTTAGTATTAGTAAATTAATAGGGGGCGGACCGAACATCGCATATGTTCGCCGTCCGTGGCGAACGCGCTATGTTCGCCGGGAATTATTCGCCAGCGAACCGTTCGGGACATCACTACCCACCACCGAAATAATTGTCTCTCCCTGTCAGCCCGGTCTGGAACTCACGTGGGTTCGGCCGGCGTCGGTTACTTGCGTCAGTGACGTCATCTCTCGACGCTGGCGTCATGACGTCATCACGAGAGCGTCCAGCCGATGGCATCATGGGGAGGTTGTTGCTATGAAGTGAAGCTTCGAGCAACCTATGTTAAATGCAAACACAAAAAGAGACTGGGAAGCAAAGAAGCTATAGCTCCATTTTAGCAAGTACAGTGATAAAGAATAATTATCTATTGTAAAGGCCCAACATTAATACATAAAGGGCATCTTAGTCATACATATTGTAGGAAAGCCACCTAAAGACTACATAATAAAAACTAAATAAAAAGACTAGAAAACAGACTGAATACCTAGATGTCAGGCTATAACTACAGGAGCAGTATGCATAATGGTAGGGGATTAACAGTATATATACTTATTGTAGAATGAACCAAACAGAAAACAAAACGAAACACAACAACCTAGCTGCATATTTAAAGGTCATTATAAGCAAACCCTTTTTTTTGCCATTATACTGGAAATACCACTTAATGTTTGGGAAAATAACGTCTAGTCTATCATAAGATTACATATCATCATGAAAAAAAAAACCTGTTACTATCACCAACAAAAAAATATATACACAGCAGACAACTGGTACACATACCAAGTGTGGCTTAATACCATCATCTATAAGGCATAATGGGTATGTGCCTTTCCCTCCTGGTGGGCATCATTACCCCCGCTTCATGTCATCCGGTCCCCAAAGTGTACCCCACAATGTTACCTATACCTTAACAACAACTAAACCATAACAGCATATAAAGGTCCTTAACCATAATGTCTGGTGCCAATAATAGGTGTGTAGGTTAATAAGATCATTCCAAAATGTAGGAAATAATCATATGGGGGATAGAGCATCAAAAATGGTATGGATCAGGTGATACCACCCCAACAGGTGGACACCCATCTCATAATACCATGTGACCAATGTTAATCTCCCACTGCGAACCAACAACTGCCCATTCCCCAAAAAAAGGGGGGCAACCATCATGCAACAGAATAATGGAAAAAGTTGCTTACCCCAAGGGCGGGCCACATTCTCCTGCCCCAGTATGCATGAGGTTATGTGTAACCAATCCATAGAATCATAAAAAGGCAGATAATGAGTATTTTTCATTTAATCCATCTGGATAGACAGTTTGTAATGTTCTAATCCAAAATAATTCCCATTGGAGGAGCATCCTTTTGCGATCTCCACCTCTTCTAGGCAAGGGGACATGATCAATAGCCATCAATTTCATAGAAGGCAAAGTGTGTCCAAATTCTAGGAAGTGCTTGGCTACAGGTAACTCAGACTTATTGTCCCTATAGGCAGTTCTAATGCTAGATTTGTGGTTGCGAATTTGTTCTCTCAATGGTAGATCCGTTTTTCCAATATAAGTTATACCGCAGGGACACGTTAGCTTGTAGATCACGAAGTCACTTGTGCAGGTTAGTTGATGTCGTATACGAAAACTGCTGCCCGTGTGGGGATGTGTAAATGTTTTCCCAGGGATCATATGTCCACAGGTAACGCATCCTAGACAGCGGTAACAT
Source organism: Pelobates cultripes (assembly GCA_933207985.1). Taxonomy (NCBI): domain Eukaryota; kingdom Metazoa; phylum Chordata; class Amphibia; order Anura; family Pelobatidae; genus Pelobates; species Pelobates cultripes. The sequence continues at coordinate 3,746 of CAKOES020000054.1, forward strand.
CCCAAATTCTGTGGAGTAATATCCTTAGAATAACAGTGAAACGGGTCAGTGTTTACTAGCAGATCTCTTAAATTTTTATTTCTTTTGTAACAAAACATAGGAGGATCCCGAAATACTGGAGGTAATGTGACATCATTTCTTAAGACTCTCCAATTGCCCTCAATAATTTGTTTAAATTTAGAGGATGCTGTAGTAAATGTTGTAGGAAATACCAATCTGTTGGTTGGTGTTTTTGAAGTGGGAGTGCCAGCTGTCTCAAGGCATTTATTGAGGGCTTTTAGTAAAATATGACTAGTATACCCCTGTTGTCGGAATTTGTCCCACATCATGCCTAGTTGTTCTTGTGCTCTATTGGAATCAGAGTTGTTCCTCAATACTCGCAAGAATTGTGAGTAGTGTAAAGAGTTTTTCAGTGGATTCGGGTGAAAGCTATATATAAATTAATTATTTATTTTTATTATTTTCTATTTTTAACGCATATATATATATTGGATTAAATATCATTCTATGTGTATTTTGATATTAATATATATATATATATATATATATATATACACACACACACACACACATATATACACATATATATATATATATATATATATATATATATATATATATATATATATATATATATATATATATATATATATATATATATATATATATATATATATATATGATCTAAGTATATATTATTTAATTTTAAACAGTTTTTAACTTTTTTTTTTTTTAACTTTATTTTAGGCAGCAGGGGGAACTACCCGTCATTCCAGTCACTCCCCCTTCTGGCACTGCTATTCCATCCATGTGATCGCGAGGTCCTCACAAGGACCTCGAGATCACATAGCCCATGAGGGCCGGATCAGACGCAGAGGGACTCCATGGGATGCCAGGCAAGTCCCCCCATCACGATCACGGGCGGGGGATCGCCAGCAAGCAGATAAGTCCGCCTTCCTTAAGGGGTTAATTTAGAAGTTATGCACGGCAACTTAAAGGTGTACCCAAACAGATGCCTGAAATATTTTGTAACAGGGTTCTAATAACTGAAAATATTGTCAGTAAAATTACTACTTGAATACCACATATTAAGACACCTATACACTCTTCATCCTCAACATTAAAACCAAATACATATAAAAAAAAAAGAGTGCACATTTTACAAGGCTACTTAAAATCACCTATCTCAGCAAATAAATATGGGAATTTAGTTACACCGTATGGCTAGATCATGTTAAGACCACCATTACGTCATAGTATCCCAATTTAATGGGTCTTATTCTAATTTTAACATGGAAGACAAATCATATAGCAGTAGTGCTAAAAACCACAGTGTATTTATTTAACATGTTGTAAGAGCATCGTGAATATATCATGCAAAATTAATGTGATTAAAAACACAATAAAAATACAATACATATCACTGACAGGTGAAGTGAATAACAACGGTTATATTATTACCATGGCACCTGCCTAGGAGTGGGATATATTATGCAGCAAGTAAACAGTCAGTTCTTGAATTGTATGTGCTGGAAGCAGGAAAAATTAGAAAGTGAAAAGATCTTTGACAAAGGCCAAATTGTGATGGCTAGATGGCTGAGTCAGAGCATCTTAAAACTGGAAAATCTTGTGTGATGTTCCCGGCATACAGTGGTTAGTACCTACCAAATGTGGTGCAAGGGAGGACAACCAGTGAACCAGCATCAATGCCATGGGTGCCCAAAGACTATTAATGCATATGGGAAGCAAAGACTAGCCCATCTGGTCCTTGGCCTCCAAATTCTACAGATCTCAATATGATTGAGCATTTTTGGGATGAGCAGGAATATCCATGGAGGTCCCAGCTCTTATCTTGCCAGACCTAAAGTATCTGATGCTAATATATTGGTGCCAGATACCACAGGACATGTTCATAGTACATGTGGAGTCCATTCTTTAGGTGCTAAAAAGTAAATTTGGGGCGTGCACTTCATATCTGAGAGTCAAATAGAACCATCAAATACTGTGGTTACAGCACATTTTTAAACATTTAAATTCTTTAAGTGCTAAATAGTACATTTGTGGCCTGCACTTCATATCTGAGAGTCAAATAGAACCGTCAAATACTGCTATGATATTGCAGTTTGCCTAATTCACATTTTTTTGGTGCTAAAAAGTAAATTTGGGGCGTGCAAGATTAGAGCCAGATAAGACTGTATTAACTACTGCAATTGTGCACTTTCATATAGCACTTTTTTCAGAATTTTTTACATTGAATTTTATAACATTGAATTTCTAACTACATTTTGTTTGTTTTACCAGCTATTTAAATATTTATACTGCATAAGGGTTGCATTTAGTGTGACCAACTGAGAGTCTGAATACATAGTAGTATTTTCTGTTTTACTACTATTGCTCCTAAAGTATATTTTGTTCAGTTTTATTTCATGTGATATTATTCCTTCATTTCTCCTGGAACCACATTAGAGCCATATCTAATATCTTATCCTCATGTGGAGTCCATGCCTTATTTATTTTATTTATTTCTGCTATTTATAAAGCACCAACAGATTCCGCAGCGCTGTACAATTAGTGGAGAAATGTACAATATACACAGAACAATACAAGAGGTAGAGAGAGCCCTGCCCGTAAGCTGATATCTAGCCATTGGAGCTCTTTTATACAAAGTGCTTGGCTAGATGGCCCGTGAGCTTACAATCTAAAGGATACCATGGGGATTTGAGACAAGAGGTAGCAGGGGAAGTTTGGAGGTGATGGCTGAAAGAGTTAACAGAGAAGCAGCTATTGGTAAGATGTTAGGGCAGCATGAGGGGGACCTACAAGATATTAGGCAGGTGGTTTTAATGTTGTGGCTGATTAATGTATGGTGTATTGGAAATTTTAATGAAATTTGGCTATCATATTATTAAAAATATCATTCAAATATAGTGGCCTCTTATGAGCCAAGATTGTCAACATAATGTTGCTTTGCTATCACGTGTAACTATTTGTAGCTATTATGGCATGTAGGGGCTGTAATTTGTGAAATATTCTCATACAAATACATTTTTAGCTACAGTGCCATCCATCTACTTGGTTACCTAGAACGATTTTAGGTTACCTAGAATGATTTTACCAATGAAAAGAGTGCAAATTAATTCAAAGAAATTCAAAGACTATTTGGAACAGTGATAATACTGAATAATTCCAGATCAATTCCTTATTTAACTGCAACATAGCTGAAGTAGTCCATCTACTTGCCTGCAGTTGCCAGCATAAATATGTGAGGAAAATATGTTGTCCCTTTAAGTGTTGAATGTTGGAATTCATTAACAGAGGGAATTGCCTGTGGGTACTGGACACATCCATAGCCTACCTTCTTAGAACTCATAACAGAGGTTATTCAAGTGGACTTTGATTTGTAAAGATGGGTCAGCGCTAGGGCACTCTGAACAAAAGACTGAGATGGAGAGAATAGATGTGGAACTAATGATCACCTAAAAACATTCTCACCTAATGTTCTTAATGAAGGCTTTTCTTGTCTTCCATTTACAGTGGATTGATATATGAAAGAAAAACAAATTAATCCATATCATCAGTCAGGTGTCCTTTTATATGTATACACTTAATTTTTGGTACAGTTTAGTAAAACGATGAGATACAGCTGCAAGATATTTTGGCTCCTCTTTTAAATATTCCATATGACTATGCTTATTGATTTAGAGGATTTACCCTCAATTCTCGTTTCAGTAAACATTATCATTAGCTTGATCCTGACTGCAGTATTTTTTTATTATTTATCAATTATTACTTATTTTTCAAAGTTTATAGCAGCTATTGTTTGATTGCCACCCTGTCCTTTGCAATTTTGGTTTGGAAGCATCATGCAGTGTTAAACCAGGCCTCATTAATGGGTGATCTATTATATGAATATATGAATAGTCGTAACGTTATTATCACCATATTGATTTGTCAGTATACTTACCTATAGCTGTTCTTTATAAAGACCTTCAGTAAACTAATTATACTCGGGACCTCCCTTCCTCTTTCACTAAAACCATGGGTATGTGTATTTAGTAAAGTGGGGCAGCTTTTAATTCTTTAGTGACCTTGCCTGTTGCTTTGCTGGTTATTAATAATTGAAGTAGTCACATATTTTATTATAATAGTGCTAGTAGTTTCCTTTCATGACTGGATAGGTAGGCAGTAGTGATGTCGTGAACACAAAATTTTCAGTTCGCGAATGGCGAACGCGAACTTCCGCAAATGTTCGCGAACCGGGCGAACCGCCATAGACTTCAATGGGCAGGCGAATTTTAAAACACACAGGGACTCTTTCTGGCCACAATAGTGATGGAAAAGTTGTTTCAAGGGGACTAACACCTGGACTGTGGCATGCCGGTGGGGGGCAAAACTCCCATGGAAAATTACACAGTTGATGCAGAGTCTGGTCTAAATCCATAAAGGGCAGAAATCACCTAACATTCCTAAATCACAATGGATATGGATTGATACCTGACATATGACATATTGACACAGAGCAGAATAGGGACTGTTCCTCCTACATAGGGTCACTTGGCAGATATGGATTGACACCTGTCCTCAGAGACCCTGATACACACTGACACAGAGCAGAATAGAGACTGTTCCCCCTACATAGGGTCACTTGGCAGATATGGATTGACACCTGTCCTCAGGATCCCTGATACACACTGACACAGAGCAGAATAGGACTGTTCCCCCTACATAGGGTCACTTGGCAGATATGGATTGACACCTGTCCTAAGGATCCCTGATACACACTGACACAGAGCAGAATAGGGACTGTTCCCCCTACATCGGGTCACTTGGCAGATATGGATTGACACCTTGTTACAAACTGCTATTTGTAACGGGCCCTTTAAATGGCAAATTGCCCTGCTTCCCTGGGTTGTGGAGAAGCCTATTTGCCAGCCTCCTCCCGCATGACTATGGCCCCTGGGAGATTGTGAAAATGTATGCACTTTTATTTGGTGTGTATGGCCTTTAAGACTGTCAGTGGGCATATTGGGGCTTATGGACTCTTTATGTGACTGGTGCTGGCCCTTTAAACACCTTTTTTTCTATGTTTGGATTGGGAGCAGTACTGAGCCAAGTCGGAGCAGATGGTGGCGAGCAACCCGGGGCTTATCTAAGCCGGAAACTTTTGCCCAGGGAAGTAGATACACTGCCATTGAAAAGGAGTGCATGGCGGTGGTGTGGGCCCTCAAAAAGCTGCAACCTTACTTGTATGGACAACCGTTTACCTTACTCACAGATCACAACAAATTTGGGGCACTGCGCGTGCAATCTAATGTGCCACCAGATAGGAGTGGTGTGTTTAGTACTATTTTTATCAGTTTAATCCCTGTTACGTCCCCTATCTGTTGATGTGGAGCAAGACGCAGCAGCAGAAGAGGACTCAGCCGAGGAGGTTATGGAAGAGGATGGAGTAGGAGGAGTAGAGGAGGTGGCAGCAGGCCTGCCTGCAAGTCATGGCGGTGTCACCAACTCCTCTGCAGAGCCACGCATTCCATGCTTGGCAGCCGTCAGCAGGTTTGCCCAATGCGCAGTGTAGGTGATATACCTGCCCTGACCATGCTTTGCAGACCAGGTATCAGTGGTCAGATGGACCCTTGCCCCAACACTGTGTGCCAGACATGCCATTATTTCCTTTTGCACAATCGAGTACAGGTTGGGGATTGCCTTTTGTGGAAATTTAGTCCGGGTACCAGTGGTGAGTGGTGGCACTGGCCACGAGTATCCACTGTGAGCCTGACACACCCGCTTTGAGACAACTAACTGCTATTCAATCTTTAATTGATGTTTGTTTCACAGGCAGAAAGTGCCCTAAAACATGGCGGCTTGAACCCTAGTTGGTGGCGGATAAGTCACGCAAGTCAACCGGCATTCAGAGCTAAAATACAGCAGCGTGTGGACCATTTTTAGCCCAAGGCAGCTCATCTCATCAGGCCTTTTTGAAAATCGAATGTATACGTCCAGTGTCAGTCCCTTCGGGATCCATCCCTCATTCATCTTAATAAAGGTGAGGTAATCTAGACTTTTTGATGTGGAATAGTACCTGGGGAGCTGGGGGGGTGCCGTTGATGTGGAGCAAGACGCAGCAGCAGAAGAGGACTCAGCCGAGGAGGTTATGGAAGAGGATGGAGTAGGAGGAGTAGAGGAGGTGGCAGCAGGACTGCCTGCAAGTCGTGGCGGTGTCACCAACTCCTCTGCAGAGCCATGCATTCCATGCTTGGCAGCAGTCAGCAGGTTTACCCAATGCGCAGTGTAGGTGATATACCTGCCCTGACCATGCTTTGCAGACCAGGTATCAGTGGTCAGATGGACCCTTGCCCCAACACTGTGTGCCAGACATGCCATTATTTCCTTTTGCACAATTGAGTACAGGTTGGGGATAGCCTTTTGTGAAAAGAAATTTCGGCCGGGTACCTTCCACTGCGGTGTCCCAATAGCTACAAATTTTTTGAACGCCTCAGACTCCACCAGCTTGTATGGTAAAAGCTGGCGGGCTAATAGTTCGGACAAGCCAGCTGTCAGACGCTGGGCAAGCTGCCAGCTTCTGTGTCAGGCTCACAGTGGCTACTGTGCCCATTTGCCCAGTCAGTGCCACCACTCATATCTGGTGTCACAATAGCTTGCATTTAAAAACAAAAAACTTTTTTCACTGTTATAGATTGAATAGCAGTCAGTTGTCTGCCACTGCTGCCAGCTTCTGTGTCAGGCTCACAGTGGATACTGTGCCCATTTGCCCAGTCAGTGCCACCACTCATATCTGGTGTCACAATAGCTTAAGCTTGACATTTAAAAAGAAAAAAAAGTTTTTCACTGTAATAGATTGAATAGCAGTTAGTTGTCTGCAAGCGTCTGGGTGTCAGGCCTCCTTCAGCGTGTGCTCTGCAGACATCTGCCAGTGTACTTTGCCACTCATATCTGGCGTCACAATAGCGTGCATTTAAAACCCAAAAACTTTTTTCACTGTTATAGATTGAATAGCAGTTAGTTGTCTCAAAGCAGGTGTGTCAGCCTTACAGCGTGAACTCTGCCAGTTTACAGTGCCACTCATATCTGGTGTCATAATATCTTGCATATAAAAACAAAAAACTTTTTTCACTGTTATAGATTGAATAGCAGTTAGTTGTCTGCCAGCGGGTGTGTCAGGCTCACAGTGGATACTGTGCCCAGTGCCACCACTCACTCACTGGTACCTGGACGAAATTTCTTTTCACAAAAGGCAATCCCCAACCTGTACTCGATTGTGCAAAAGGAAATAATGGCATGTCTGGCACACAGTGTTGGGGCAAGGGTCCATCTGACCACTGATACCTGGTCTGCAAAGCATGGTCAGGGCAGGTATATCACCTACACTGCGCATTGGGCAAACCTGCTGACGGCTGCCAAGCATGGAATGCGTGGCTCTGCAGAGGAGTTGGTGACACCGCCACGACTTGCAGGCAGTCCTGCTGACACCTCCTCTACTCCTCCTACTCCATCCTCTTCCATAACCTCCTCGGCTGAGTCCTCTTCTGCTGCTGTGTCTTGCTCCACATCAACGGCACCCCCCCAGCTCCCCAGGTACTATTCCACATCAAAAAAGTCTAGATTACCTCACCTTTATTAAGATGAATGAGGGATGGATCCCGAAGGGACTGCCACTGGGCGATACATTCGATTTAAAAAGGCCTGATGAGATGAGCTGCCTTGGGCTAAAAATGGTCCAGCGAAGAGCAGCGACTACAGGCCCGAGTGGCCCTATGGATGCCTATGATGGGAGAACAGCCCAGGTGGGAGTTTGTAATGCAGCTTAATTCTCTGGCATGGAAGGAACTGGGGCTCGAAGATGCATACCAGGCACTACATTGGTATGCAGTTCAGCGTGTTCCCGGGATGGCTAATTGCGACAGACCAGAGGGCGAGGATTACAATGGCCCTGGCGTATTATGGTATGCCTGTACCGGACCAAGGTTCGGGGATGCTGCAGAGTCACGGCTATGGGACATATATGAATCCAGAGAAACCATTCTAGATCTCCCTATGGATGAAGACCTAGAGCCAGACCTGTTTGAATTGGCCATCCAGGAATGGGAACTGGAACAGGATTACCAGTGCCTACTCAGCTCCAGTTAGTCCCAGTATACCTTGGAGGTACCACCAGGGCAGTGCAAGTTACAGGGAGCCGAAGGTGTCGTCCTTCCTCTCCAGCGGCAGTGCAAATTCCAGGGGGACGAAGGTGTCGTCCTTCCCCCCCAGCAGCAGTGTGTCCTACAGGGAGCAGAGACAGTTGGTCTCTCTCTCTCCAGCAGCAGGACAATGTTATGGGAGTGGAGACAGGCGGTCTCCCTCTCCAGCGGCAGCCTGTGTTTCAGGGAGAGGAGCACAGCACCCTATCTCCCCAGCGGCAGCTTACCCTACCAAGGGGAGACACCAATCTCCCAGATGGCGCAGATGGGACCGTGGTCTCTGTGCCTGACCTACAGGGATGCTGGACAGCCTGTCCAGATCCCCAACTACCCTCACAGGGACAACAGGAAGAGGGGGTAAGTACGAATTCCCCTCCCCAGCTAACTCCTAACTTGGCCCCAGGGTTAACAGAGGAGATGTTAACCCCCACTGACTCCCATGTTCCCCTGGCTACTGAGCCGGACTATGTTCCCAGCACCCCAGCGGAAGAGCTGGCAGCTGGGCAGAGTGCAGTCAGCCTCTGCCCTCCCTTTGTCCCTTGTCCAGAGCCTGATGTCCTGCAGGCTATACCAGCGGAAGAGCTGGCAGCTGGGCAGAGTGCAGTCGGCCTCTGCCCTCCCTGTGTCCCTTGTACAGAGCGTGACATTCTGCCGGCTACCCCAGCGGAAGAGCTGACATCAGGGCAGAGCGCCGCTGGCCTCTGCCCTACCGACCCCCTTGTTACAGGACTGGTCTGCAACCCCCTCTCCCCAGCAGAAGTGCGGGCATCAGGGCAGAGCGCCGCTGGCCTCTGCCCCCCAAGTACCACCAGCTATTTGCCCAGCTGCACCAGGAAGGCAGAGGATGCTGCATTTTCATCCTACAACCTGGAACCTACAGGCCAGTACTGTTTATTGTGGGGGGGCTACTTTGCTACTTGTTATTTGTGGGTGGGCTGCAAGACTAACTTAGGCACTGACCGACAGGAGGTCAGGTGCCTGGTTAGTCTCCCTCCAAAAGGGGAGATATGTTACAAACTGCCATTTGTAACTGTTATTTTATTTGACAAATTGCCCTGCTTCCCTGTGTTATGGAGAAGCCTAATTGCCAGCCTTCTGCCCCATGACTATGGACCTAGTGTGTATGGCGATTTGACTGTATTTGTGGGATCTGAGCGCTGTTTGGATATATTGAGCGCTCAGATCCAAGCCATCTGGGGATAGGTTGAATGTGGGGGTTCTGTTCAGTTCAATAGGAGTTATGTATTTTTGTGTCTTTTTGTGTCTTTTGCTAACATGTGGTTAATGGAGTCTGCCTCTATCCCTGGATAATTGGATTACTTTCCCCATTGTCCAGGATAGAGGCCTCTGTAAAACCGGTTTGGGCCAGAAAACCATGCTGCCAGCCAGGCCCCAAAAGACACTTTTGCTAACTTTTGAACCCCTTGTCTGATTTGTGCCATTTTTTAATATGTTGCTCCCCTTAATGGATTGATTCCAAATATGTAATTTTTATGAAGATTGGATGTGTAGTTTGGAAGTTATAGTACATGTATAAAAACTGTATTTTTACTGTTCTGTTTTAATTATGTTATGTGATTATCTGAGGGATGGGAATTTCCCCGAATGTATATTGTTCCGATTGGTTATACTGCTAATTATGTGGGTGTCTCCCTTGCATGGGCAGAATCTCATAAAAGCAGAGTGTGTGCCATTAAACATCAGATCTTCTTGACCCTCAATACGTAGCCTTGTCTCGTTATTGGAGGGAACTGCTATATCACACTGGGGATTGCTATGCTCTGCATATTCCCCTGAGCTTTTAATCACTTAGCTCTTTTAAGAGCTGTTCCTGTTATGCTCTCCTGGAGGAGAGGTCTTCCCCACACGGTCCTGGAGGACAGAAGCTGATCCAGGGTGGAAGGAAGATGGCGGTTGTGGAGTCTGGTAATATGTTTTTCCCTAGTTTATTATTTTACAGTGTTTGACTAAGTTCTGCATCTTGGGCCACTGTACTGTCCTGACACTCTTCCCAATATCAAAAAACCCAACATCCAGGTAAGGCGTCTTTTGGGTGGTACTCACTGTACTCTGAGCTCTATCTCAAGAATAATCACATCCCCAAGATCACGGATCTGTCAAGATCCAGGCAGTCTACCCTACTCAATACACTCAGCTTCTCTCAGCTCACTAATTTTCTCAGAATATCAATAATACCCCACTGGGAACCCAAATAGTTTACCTCTTTGAAAGAGATGTGTTTTCCTTCTAGGGTAATTTTTAAAAATGCATGCTAAGATTCAGAAGGGCTTTGTGGCTGGAGACCCCTTATCATTTCAGAGATTTTGGGTGGCGACACTGCACATACACTTGTACCCAGATGATTGGACATACATGAGAGTGATGTCCTCTTCAGTAAGCTTAAACATACAGGAGGCATTTTATAAGAGGGTGGTTAGGTGGTACACAACTCTAGCTCCCCTCATTTTTCCATGGTGAGTGGCACTTGCAGGAGAATGCAGGTGAGTGCAGAGAGCTCATTAAAGCATATTTGGTGGTTTTGACCCAAGATACAGCACTTTTGGAGGATGTTTTATACAGTCCTACAGAAGGTTCTGCATCCCCTGGCCATGCTAACCCTTTCACAAATTCTCCATGAGTAGCCAAACTCATTCCCTGACCAGAACAAGCAGAAACTACTACTCTTTCAATAAGCCAGTGACGTGATCCCTGCATTTTGGAGACAAACTCAAGTTCCAACGATAGAGCAGTGGGTGATTAGAATAAAGACCACTAGTTGTATTGTGGGGATATTTATGGGATGATAATATTAAGCAGTCGAGAATTGCCCACTATTTCAATCCTCTTAGATCTTAGAGATCGTTTATCAAATAAGTGAAATGTATTCCATAAATAAATCACAATCTGTTATAAAAATAGATTTATTTGTATTGTAACAAATTAATTAACAAATAATATTAGGCAGCATGCATGATAGTAATCAGTGAATATTTAGTATAACATAAATATGCAATACAACGAAATAGCTATACACGTTTCGATGGCTAACAGTACCATCTGACACTTAAGATTTATGAGGGTATCCTTACAGACAAAAAGTAAAGCTTTTCACAGCGAAGAGCCATAAAACCTTGGCTAACAGTTAAATCAACTGAGTAACCCTTTCAATGCTGGCTAGATCATCCTAGGCATATAGTATCCTATTCTCCTGTGATTTTCAATTAAAATAACTTTTGAACCAACTCATTAATCATTTCCTGGAACCATCCAATAAGAATAATCTACCAGATTTTTACAAAAGCCGAATTTTAATTTGACTAAAAATATATTTTATCTTATTTTAGAGCAAATCAATACACCTGGATAAAAACAGCGGTATGCTAACACGTGATACTATCATATTAATATATAATTATTCTTAATTCCACCTGCAGAATGGAATGTTTATAACTATATATTCTTTAGTTAACTAAGATTTCTAAATATGAAATCTGACCATGATTTACCAGTCATATATCATGCTATTAGTAAATTTTAATTAATTTAAATTAATTAAATAAAACCAGCAAATTACCAGTTATGTAGATATTCTCATCAGATGAGTAGGTATTTCCAGAAACTTGATTGGTTGTATGGAGGTGCGTGGGTAATAGAGAAAAGTGGTGTTGGTTAGAAAGTATCAGTAAAATTCTAAGTGTTAAAAAGTTGTGTCCAAGAGAGTTGAAGAGTAGAATGTTAGTCCCAGATATTGTCCTGGAGTCTCTCTCTACTGCATGTCCGAATCGGATCCCCAAACTTCAACTCGTCTTTCTGTGTATATCCAACTTTTCCCTTTGTCCTTACTTTCCTATTTTTTTTATCAACTAATGACGTACTCTCTGTACGTCATTAGTTGATAAACCAATAGGAAGCCGTAGGTGGATTCAATCGATGGATCGCAATTTAGGTATTTGATCCATAGAGGGCAGTCTCGTCTAACTAATCCTTCTTATCCAGGAAAGAGTTAACTTTTCCTGATGATGATTTTGACGTCATTTGGCTTATCTAAAATGACTACCATAACTTAGATTTGCTGTCAGTTCAAAGCGTTTGTCCCAGTCTTTGTGGCAACTACTTTGATCTTAACTTGTAAAATTGACAGTTCTAAACTCAGTTTCACCCTTACAATGGAACCTTGTAAAATTTAGAAAGTAAAGTTAATTACTTAGTCTTCTGTCATTAGTGTCTGTGTTTAGGTAATACATTCCTTAACATTTAGACAGAGCATACCATCCCACTGCTTCATTGCATATCTTTTGGTTAGTGAAAGTAAGAAGAAACTATGTCTCTGATATCCTGAAGATAGCAAAATGGAGTCTGCTCTGTCTGAGTGACTTTGGCAATATACACTTTTAATTTCTTTTTAGCACAAAATGTCTGTTGATATAAATATTCTGACAGTATGGAAGAGATGCACTAAGCAGACAAGGGTAAAAATGCAGGTATCTTAGAACCTGGAATCCATGAATAAACACTTTACCTGATCCCTCAAAAGTACATTAGGTTTGACCCAAGATCATGCAATATCCACCCAGTACTCCTGTATCAATTCAAACAGTTCCCTTATGATTGCCCATCAGATGATCACAAAACATTTCTCACCCTAACTCTATTAAAACAATGCCACTTGCCCCAGAGACACTACACTTTATTTTCCCATGGACCTTAGACCACACTCATATTTCAACCTAACAAATTGGATCCTGAACTATCAATTATGTTCATTTAGGTTTCATTTTATGTTTAATTAATATATGCCTGTACTCCTGTAAAACCCTATTTACCCTATATCTACAATATTTCACCAACATTGTTCTTGTACTGCTTTTTTTCAACTCTCTCTTAATAAAAACTTTCAAATAAATAAATATCTAGATTTGTGATGAAGACTTTTTTAAATGGTAAAATAAAGCTATAGACAAATAATCATAGTTCCAAATCTTTTGCTTATTAAACATGACTTAACCAGATAATCATTAAGCTAAATAAAGCAATATCACAGCCTTAGGCTAATAACAAAAAGCATAATTTAAATGTAGCTTATTTTCGAATATATTATGTCCATGGGGAGCATATTGGTAATATGATTTTTATATCCTAGAGGGATAGGGTTGGAGATCCCTGCTGTGGTTTTCTTCTGCAAGATCTATGTATAATTCTTGTTATTTAACAGACAATCTAACTGTCTCAAAGTTATCTTTGTTTCTGAAGGGTGCATTAATTAATGAAGCATAATACTTATAATTTTACAAAACAATTCAAATCAATCCAAAACTGCTTTTGTAAAATGGACCCCATGTGATATTGCACATTAGAAATTTCTCTCTTGAATACATGTAAATAATTCTATTCAGGGCTGGCCTTAGGGGTGTGCGAGCTGGGCAGCCACACAGTGTGCCATGGACACTGTACAAGAATCAAGGTATCTAATTTTATGAAACCCCTCATCAATTGACTTTATCAAATTTTGCAATTTAATAAATTGGATTTGAGAATGTTGGATACCTTAAGGAACCTTTAAAGTCACACATGCAAATGAAAGTAGAGCTGATATAAGAGCTTTGATAAATGTGAGTGGGAGACTTATAAGAATATTGGCTACCTTAATGCTTAAATTTTTGCTACCGCATGCACTACATGTGTGTCTTCTCTCTCTTTCATTTGCAATATGGGGAATCACAAGAAAATATTTGAGTTGCATTGCATGCTTTTAAGTATTTTGTTATCTTTCCATATGGTGTGCATAGAGACTGGATAACTATTGTTTTGAATTGCTCCACTTTTATCATATATGTTTTAAGACATGAACTATGTTTATTGCCTACCAGGAGAATTTCTAGGAGGCAAAAAGCCAAGGCTAAATTTTACAGTCCCTCCTAAATATATTGGCTTAAATCCCTCCTAAAATCAGCCCTATATAAAGTCCTAACTCCAACCATCAACATTAATGTCTTATGTAAATAACATTGTGACAAATTTTGAAGTATTAAATGAACAAATATTTCTAAACACCACACCTGCTACCTACACCTAAACCATGCTTTATTAACCCTTGAACTCACTGTATTAAAACCATGCACTCACATCAATACCTCTCTGCTGTACAACTGTGCTGAATAAATAACTTTGACTATGATACATTAATGTAGCCAGGGCCGGACTGGGAAAAAAATTAGGCCCGGGCATTTTTCAATCAGAGCGGCCCCCTAAGAAGGGGGCGGGGCCAGAGAGTGTGTGTTTTGTCATCACTAATGACAACACGCCCCCTCTCAAAGTGAGAATGTTGGTTCAATGCCCAGAGCCCTGCTGAAGAGCTCTGGCATTAGAAAAAGGCCCTGAATTTGTTCTGCGCAGCGCAAGCAAATGAAATAACATGCTTGTGCTGTGTTTGCTTTTAAATTGTCTCTGGTGTCTCCACAAGTGGATACCAGAGGACAAATGGAAAGTGCATGGTGCATGTGTTTGGAGCCTGCTTGTGGGATTGCGTGTGTGTAGAGTGTGGTGTGGTATTGTGTAAATAGGTCAATTTAATTTGTGTTTGTGGTGTAATATGTGTGGCTAGGGGCTGTAGAGAGTGTGTGTATAGGGGGCATAGTTTTATAGGTATTGCAGTGAGTGTGTGCATACGGGCTGAAGTGTGTGTGTATAGGTGACGTAGTGTGTGTAGGGGTTGCAGAGAGGGTGTGTTTAGAGAATGTTGTATGTGTTTGCTGACAAGGAATGTAGTGTGTGTGTGTAGGAGATCTACTGTGTAAAGGACCCAGTGTGTGTGTGTGTGTGTGTGTATAGAGGATAAAGAGTGCATATAGAGTAAGGGATCTAGTGTATATCTGGAGCGTAATGTGTGTAGTGGTGCAGTGTGAGGGGTGCTGTAGTGTGTGTGTGTGTGTGTGTATGTATATATATATTTGGACTTATTGTATGTGTGAGGGGCGCAGTGTGTGTATGTAAGAGGGGTGCTGTGTGTGAGGGTGTTTTTATCTGCTGTGACATTCTAGGTTTCTAATTTTCTTTGTCTGTTAACTCACTGAGGGTTATTTTATATATATATATATATATATATATATATATGTGTGTGTGCTGTATATGTGTGGGAGTCTGGGTGCTGTGTGTGTCTGGGGGGTGCTGTGTGTGTCTGGGTGCGCTGTGTGAGTCTGGGTGCGCTGTGTGAGTCTGGGGGTGCAGTGTGTGTCTGTGGGTGCAGTGTGTGTCTGGGTGCAGTGTGTGTCTGGGTGCAGTGTGTGTCTGGGTGCGCTGTGTGTGTCTGGGTGCGCTGTGTGTGTCTGGGTGCGCTGTGTGTGTCTGGGTGCTGTGTCTGGGGGTGCTGTGTGTGTCTGGGGGATGCCGTGTCTGGGGGTGCTGTGTGTGTCTGGGGGTGCTGTGTGTGTCTGGGGGTGCTGTGTCTGGGTGCTGTGTGTGTGAGTGAATGTATTTTTTTATTTAAATTTAAATATATTTTTTTTACTAATAAAAAATAATAAAAAAAAATTATTTCCCCCCCTCCCTTCTTACCTTTATCCTGGGAGGGGGGGAGGAGATCCGTTCTGCCATGGAGGGAGGGGAGCCGTTCTGCCATCCTTCCCTGGTGGCCCAGTGGTGAGAGTGAACTCTAACCTGCAGGTTAGAGTTCACTCTCGCGAGATCTGAGCGTTGCCGTGGCAATGCTCAGAATCCCGCGAGAGGACCCAGCAGAGCTGCTTGTTAGAGCTCCGCCGGGTCCTCTCTCCTCCCTCCCTCACCCAGCCGGCGGCCGCATTTCCATGCCTCTGGGCCGGTGAGGGAGATATTTGATCTCCCCACCGGCCCACGGAGGCACACAGCGGGGCCGGCGCTCGGGTAGCGCTGGCCCTGCACGGGCTGGCAGGGGAAATTCTGTGATCTCCCCTGCCGGCCTCGGCCCCACGGCCATCGCGGCCCACCGGGCATTTGCCCGGTGTGTCCGATGGCCAGTCCGGGCCTGGTGAGGGAGGTAAGTGTTTATCCCCTTCAGCCCCCTTCAGCCCAGTGGAAGTGGGACCCTGAGAGTGGGGAAGGACCTAAAGACCCTATAGTGCCAGGAAAGGGAGTTTCCTGGCACTTTAAGTGTGTGTGGGATAGGAAAAAGGCTATTCTAGATATAAGACAAGGCCAGAGACTAATAAGAGTATTAGAAAATTGGGCAGACTAGATGGACTGGATGGTTCTTATCTGCTGTCACATTTTGTTTTTCTATGTTTCTTCCATTGTATAGCACTGTCTTTTCCAGGAACACATTTACCCATTGTACAGCACTGCGGAATCTGTTAGCACTTTATGCATATTAATAATATTCTGTTCTATAGTGTAGCAGCCTTAAAACACAAATAATAAGTGGTGCTATACATCATGACACTCACTCTGGTCATTTAAAAAAATATATTGTAATCTCTAGATGATAAGATAAAATTAAGACAATACAATTACAATGATTTATATAGTGCCAATATATTTAACGGCGCTGTACAATTGATAAACAAGGTAAACAATTCTAACAAAACATATTCAACGCACACGAATACTACACAGTAATTGTTTCGCAGCAATTATCAGAGCTGGAAAAAAAAATGTCAACATATCAGGTGATTCATCCTGAACATTTTGAAGAGATAAAACTACAAGGATCTTGTGTGGGACTTAAAAAAGGATTTTTATTACACGATGCGGAGGCTCGTATTATAATGAATTTATTTCATATTAATGGTAAAATCTGGTAATAGCTAAACTTGCCCATATAAATAATTGGAGAACACATTAGCCCCCTTTGAGTTACCAGTTTTACTAGTGTGGCATAACTACAAATATATGCATAGCGCCAACATATATCATAGCGCTGTACATTAGGTAAACCAAGACAAACAATTAATTCTAACAAAACATACGTAGACATACAGGTACAGTAGATACGTGGCATTATACCCTATGATGAATAAGTGACATATCACATATTACATGTTGTCCCAGGGGAGTTATAACATTGATACACTATGTATCTGTGGGAGCTTCCTGTTTCATATTTCCAGTAAAATTATTGCCATTTTTGCTACTATTTGATTTATATTATCACTTTAGTGCTCAGCGGTAATTGGCTTCAGCAAATGTACCTTAAACGGAGCATTTAATTTTGCATCTAAAGCAAAGGGAATTGTGGTGGATTGAAAACCTAATTTAAAAACCAACAATATAATTTACAGCACTCTCTTAAAAATTCCTGAAATCAACAGTTCGCCAGAATGTCTCTAAGGTTTTTTTAAATTTTTCAAACACAGAAAATGTAAGAGGTAAAAAATTCAGTAAATTCACTATTACATTTACACTCATATAAAAAAACGTCAAATTGGCATGTCGCGTTATATAGAGCAGAATTTCTTAATCTTTTAATTTTATTTGAAGACACGGGGCTCATATTGTGTATTTAACTCTTTCTTTACTCCCACAGGAGTAAATTGAGTGAAACATAATAAACACAGTGTTCAACATATCCCTCCCATCGTGACATCAGCCCCCCTAAAACCACAAGACATTCCCCAAAACTTCCTCTTCCTTTGGTGTTCCCATATTCTTCCACATACATCTCTCTCTCTACTTTTGTCATTAGTCATGTTGTTTATGTCTCTATCTGTCCTGTCCGGTTGTGTCCCTCCTATTTCCCCTTTTCTTTAGATCCTTTGTTCCCAGCTTCTTCCCTTTAGCATACCTTGATGCGCCGTTACATCCCTGTGGGTTTTTCCTCTCGAAAACTAACTCCGACAGAGAAAAATTATGACGTTGGGAATAGGGAATTACTGGCCATTGTACTTGCCCTTAAAAAATGGAGACATCTCTTAGAAGGTTCCAAAAAGCCACTTTTGATTTTCACCGATCACAAGAATTTCACTTATATTGGGGACGCTAAGAGATTGTCCTCCCGACAGGCTAGATGGTCATTATTCCTCTCCCATTTCTATTTTGTTATTACATACAGGCCCTGGACCAAGAATACCAAGGAAGATGCGTTGTCTAGACAGTTTGAGACAGATGAGGTTCCTGAACCCGATTGTACCTCCAGAATGTCTTATTGCTACTACGGTTTCCGAAGTGTCTTCTCCACTTTTCTGTGCCATAATAGCAGATCAAACTCAGGCACCCTTAGAGAAATCTCAGGACAAACTGTACGTCACATCATCATTAAGGAAAAAAGTACTGGTGTTATTTCATGATAATCCGACAGCAGGTCATCCTGGAGTACATAAAACTCTCTCTGCTATCTCCAGGAAGTTTTGGTGACCTACACTTAGAGGCGACATTAAAGATTATGTGGGGACATGTCAAATATGTGCTGTTTCTAAAGCATCCAACAAATCTCCCCCTGGTTTATTACAGCTCCATGGAGCCATTTAGCCATGGACTTCATTGTGGATATTCCCAGTTCAAATTGAAATAACACCATCCTCATGGTTGTAGATAGATTCTCCAAGATGGCACATTTTATACCTTTCAAAAAATTGCCATCCGCTCAACATCTTGTCCAAATATTCATGAAGGAGATCTTTCGATTACATGGAGTACCAAAAAACATTGTTTCTGACAGAGGTACCCAATTTATATCTAGGTTCTGGCGTGCCTTCTGTAAACAAGTGGGTGTAGAACTTTAATTTTCCTCTGCATACCATCCTCAAACTAATGGTGCTGCAGAGAGGGCAAATGAGTCTTTAGAAACATATTTACGTTGCTTTATCAATGCCAATCAGTCCAACTGGTATGAACTCTTGCCCATGGCTGAATTTGCCAGAAATAATGCGACTCATGACTCCTCTAATCATAGTCCATTTTTTGTTAATCAGGGTTAGCACCCCACTGTGTTACCTTCTGTATTTTCAGGCACCGATATTCCTGCTTTGAAGGCCTGTTTGACTTCTATTCAGGACACTTGGGATTCTGTTCATTCAGCACTACAGAATGCCTCAAAACGTGCTAAAATCCAAGCTGACAAGAGAAGGGGTGCCAATCCTGTCTATCAAGTAGGGGACAGGGTTTGGTTATCCACACGTCATATCAAACTCAAGGTTCCTTCCATGAAACTAGCTCCTCGATACATAGGTCCCTTTCGTGTTCTCCGTCGTATAAACCCTGTGACTAATTCATTGGCACTCCCTGCACACATGAGAATGGCCAATTAATTTCATGTATCATTGCTTAAGCCCCTTACTTGCAATCGATCCACAAAAATGGTTGTTCCTCCTCCGCCCTTGGTAGTAGGTGATCAAGAGGAGTACGAAGTCCGATCTATATTGGACTCCAAGATCTCTAGAGTTGGTTCTGTCTTATCTAGTTGACTTGAAGGGATATGGCCCGGAAGAACGGAGTTGGGTTCCTGCTGAACGGGTTCATGTTCCCCATCTTGTCCGGTCGTTTCACAACCGTTTTCCTCACAAGCCGGCTCCTTCCCGCCCGGTGAGCAGTCTTCGAGTGGGGGGTACAGTCACGGCTCCCGGCTCGCCACGATGTGCGTCCATATCTGACCGGCACGACCGAGTCAACCTGCTGAGCTTAGCTGCTCGGCGGCGAGCCGGAAACCGCTCCTCAACATTGCCCCAGCAAATTAAAGATGGTGCCAACCATGCGGTCGGGTCCATCGATAGCTCCGCCCCCCAAAATTATACGAACGTGCGCATAATGTCACGACCAATCAGAGCCTAGAGAGGGATATTTAAATCCCTGATTCACCCCAGTACCTTGCCCTGTCATGGTTTCCTGTTCCTGGTTCCAGAGAGTGCATTTATCCTTGTGATTCAGATTTTCTGGTATTTTGACCTTGGCTATTCCTTGTTATTCCGATTTCCGATCTCCCTGACTTGGCTTGTTAAACGGTATTTGTGTATTTCTGGATTCCTTGACTTCGGCTTTCCCTTTGACCATTCTCTGTCTCTAATGTATTAGTCCGGCCATTGTAAGGACCCCGTTTACGTTCTGTCCTTTTATTTCCTTTTCATTTTCTATGTATATGTTTACATAGTTTCTGCGTGTTGGACCACACTAGCAGTCGTGACATTGGTACTGTGTTCCTTTAGTTATTACACTGCAAAGTAAAAAATCAGTTCTCACAGCTAACCTCCAATAGGAGTACAGCACTGCCTGCTCATTTAATACGATGGGCTATTCAGGGGTCCACTAAAATAGCAAGGAGATCTGATTTAGGATCTCAACTCTTCTTATGAACCACCGATTTAAAGCAATAAAGATGTTTGCCTTCTTGGAAAGGTTTATTTATGCATCAGTTTCATGTCTTTATTGTGGCTTCCTGGCATATGTGTCTGCTGGATCTATAACCCATGATGTGGAAAGAATCATATGGTAATAATAAAAAAAACACCATCTATATTTCCAGGTTAAAATTGCTTAGAGGATAACAGGTAAAATCTCATTCACTTTTTTAGAACTTTGGAATCTACTTCAAGTTTGGACTTCACATGACTTTGGTAGAAGATGCTTTTGAGACAGCAAATAAAGGTATCATGGTTGTTTTGAAGGCTTCACTGATGAGTCTACTCTTGCAAACATGAACCTTGCAGACCCATTAACCAGATTTTATTAATTTGTTTAGTTGGTACTAGATGACCAGTCACATGGTACTTAATGTAGAAGGTTTTTTTTTTTAACATAAAAAAGAAAGGAATTTGTATGACTCCTTGTAACAGACCACAGGTAACTCGACCGGTTACCTCCGCTATATTCTTCCTTCAACCCCTCAGGAACCCTTAGAACAGGCAGACAGACATTCCCTCAGTAACTGGATGACACACAGCTCTGGAGGTACAACACCATTTTATTATGCCACACTTGGCTTTTATGCATAGCCCCATGCAAGGGGCCCACTTCACAAACACCCAGGGGTTATATCCTAAGATCTTCTACACCTGGGAGCCAAACCGCAGGAAAGGGGTTGCTGTCCCTATGACTCCCAGGTCTAGGAAGCCCACCACTCAGGCAAGGGGTCTCCTGCCCAGGACAACAGGGGGGTCTTCCTTCCAGGAGCCTCTGTACCTGGGAGCCAAAGCACAGGAAAGAAATCATCCCTTTGTCTCCCAGGCACAGAAAAGGCTGCCAAATTAGCCAGAGCCCCAAAAGTGTCCTCACCAACTTCAGGAAACCGCACAACGGCACATTCCCTGGCCAGTCTCTGTACGCGAGGTTACTGTGCTGAAACCTGCAAGGGAAGCGTCTCCTTTCAGGATATGAATGCTCCCCCTGGCTGGCATTTGTCTATACGAAATGGTGGCCACCCTGGGGAGCACTCATTAATTACTTCCCTTGCAGTTTCACACTATGTTGCAAGTGCGACCGTTGTGGTTTCGTACTTATGGTGCAAGTGTGAAAGCTCTGATTAATTTTTGGGAACGTGCTAATGGGGCCCCTGGGTGGTCCCCATTCAGGAGAAAAATGGGTTTTGTTCGTATCAACGCTCCTGAATGGGGAAACAGGGTATACTGCATGAAAGTCAGGGAAAACGCATAAAACAAAGGGGAAAATGCACGAATAGGCAGCGGTTCTGCCACACTCCTAAAGCTAGGTTTAAAAGCAGTTTTACATATTGTAGCCCATTTTACTGTATTCAGATTCAACTTTACTATCACTGTACAATGTACATAGAAGGGCGGTGAAAGACAGTTGGCCTCTGAACAGAAATGCAGCAGCAATATATATAAAAAAATACTGTATAAAAATGTACTCTCAGTGTAAGCTTTAGCAATCTATACCTAATACCATAGTCCCGCTAGTACTTAAGAAATACAATTCCTTCTTCATTGATAAAAAGTTTAACACAATAGTGCCACCAATACTATACAAATTCAGCAATACAACCTATGTCCCCCAATTCAAGCAAAATATGTATCCCATAGAAACCACCATACCCTGTGCAATAAGTGTACCAAACTACCGTACAATTAATACAATCTATTACAAATAAAGTATGCAATCCTTAGCAATATACCTTTATCATGTGAAAAAGAAGAAACTTAATAAATACCACAATTCCACCAATCACATCTATCATACACACAAAACACAACTGCAACACACCAACCAAAACCATAAAGTCCTTCATGTGAGTGCATAGGCCACATGCATAAAGTGTAAAGTGTGAGCACATAAACCATGTATCGTGACTTAGGAAAGGATGCATTTCACGTTTTAGACAAGTATTTACTAAATCTGCGTTATTTCAAATGTACAGTGAAAATATTGGAGGGAACTGGGCACAAAGAGAAGTTGAAGATCAACTGGTCCTAAACTTTTTTGGACCACAAGAGAAAACCTTTTTAACCGTGTAGGTTAACTAAAATGTTATGCATATTTATAGCCAAAATGACATTAGTTGTAAGTAATTGTCAGACAGGACTCCTAATGCTATCACTGACACATACAAATCACATTTTAAAGACTGTATACAGCCCTGAAATCAATGTGTTTGTTGAACACTTAGCAGGCCTTCCAACAGTCCCGCTTTCAGGATTCGGTCACACCTTCCCGCTTTAGTTCCCTGGTGTCCTGGATATGCAAGCATAGTGCGAGCCTATCATTAGATGCTCTTGTCCTGTGTTGTGGGCTGCTTCATCTGTGCTCCATGGTTTGAAGCTTGTGGAACTGACCAGACAGCCTATCAATGGACTGCCCTTTTTCCGCTTGGGCTCGTTCATTACGGCACCACTAGTGATGCAGGTTGCCCACCCCATCCTGATTGGGAACTATGATCTTATCTACACTTATGTAGCACCATGGCACACTGATAGGAAATTACTGTTTTAGACTATAAGGAAGTGATTTGATATGCAGTGAGTCTTATGCCCAGATTCTGATTCAGGGTGACCACAATTTAGGGGCTCTGTTCAACACAGCTCAACTGACCCCAGTGACACAGAGAGCTAAATAGGACTTCCCCATTTCTAGGGATATTACTCTAATGTTTAGAGGTGTTTTGAAAAAAGGCTAGGTACTTGGAGCTAAGTGATTCACAAAATTCCCAGTAAACCATGTTTAGAACCATGACTGTATCATGTGACATCAGTCATTATTGTAGACCTCTTGCAACTCCACATCATTCCTGACTTTAGACGGCCTTACAGAACACTCACAAGATTAAGTATGTCTGTGTCTTTTCACTCTGACCTCAACAGTACCATGATGCATTATTTAAAAAAATATTACATGTTAGCCTTCTGCCTCTAAAAGAGATAGAGATGGTTTGTGTATAAAAAGTAATTCTGGGACAATATTCTAACTGTGGACATTCCTTTGGTTTCCATGAAGACCACTCATCTTTCAGAACTTTGTCCCAGAACCACTCTTTACATATACCCCCATACGAATGAACTCGCTTACTTCAGGTTCCATAAAATATTTAAAATATAACACATATAAGTGTAAAACAAATTCCATGGGACTACATGATGCTTCAAGAGAATATTGTTCTAGCATCAAAGTTTTGCATGGTGTAAGAAAAAAAAATGCGGTTTCACACTTTAGTTGATACACATTTTATTTTATTTTTAATCAAACAGAAGATCACAGTATTTCGAGCAGGATGTTTAAAAAAAAAAAACAATTTGTCTGATGTGTTTATGATTTATGTCACAGATATGATGGAAAAACGGAATGAAAAGAGCTTTGAAAACAGACGTTAGATTCATTTTTTGCCAGCTCTTTTCCCTGGCAGCAGCTACAAAATAAGTTTTTTGAAAATACCAAATGTTTAGATTCGATTTCCTCAGTCTGAAATTTACAGGACAGAGAACTCTAGTCAAGATCGTCTGTCCTGTTTTACATGTAACATGTTTTCCATGGAACAAATTGCTTTAAAGTTAATTTATTAATTAATACCCTTCTCTCCCCAGTGACAATAAACCTCAAGGGGAATATTTTCTGAGGGTAAACCAAAGCTTTTTTTTCTTCACGGAGTTTCTATTGCTACTAAGAAGCTTCATGAAACAAAATCTGGAACTTTTGTTCAACAGAACAGATAGGTTTTGTAAAGCATTATGTTATAGATTGTATTTCAGTGTGGCGTATTTTAACTCCAGCTCTCTTTTATTTTCTAACCCCTTGAGGATCAATGACATTCTTTGCTGTTGTGACAATACGGCAACCCCTATGCAATCATGGAATATCAGTCTTATTTAGAATAATTTGTATAAATCTCCGATTTCAAAGGATCAAATTATTTTGTCATCATTCTGCTGTTTTTCACATAAGTAATATAATATTATTTAACTGTAAATCCAATATATAACCCATAATAGACTGACCATATATAATATTAATGATTTCATAATTCTAATCTTGAGGTTGACATAAAACGCCAATGATTAGGAATCACGGTGACATGCCTGGAGTAATTTTTTTGGTATTTTTTGTCTGGCAATTTATTTTTTTTAAATAATAATATCGTACAAAATAAGTTCTAGGAAAAAAAACTGTTATTATTGAAAAAAAATATTTACCACCAGTATAACAAAAAAAAAAAAGATAAGCTTATTGCTATAGCAGCAGCAATCCCAGAATCAGGGTTTATGATATTTTTCCCCCAGAAATCCTAGAAAGGCTATTTCTACTATCGATCGTGTGTCATGGAAAACCTAACAGGGATTTTGCTATAGGTTTCTTAAGGAAGAGTAATACAAACAAATAACTATATAATATGACTATTTATTTGCACCTAATTCTTGTGATTTAAATTAGCTGCTATACAGAATATTCAATAATAACAAGTTGATCAAAGTACCAAAAATAGCAAATATATTTGCAGAGCTTGAGTGAACTGCCAGATCTCTTCCATCAGGTAAAAGGCGTTAATCCACAGGAAAAGGATAAAACCACCATTATTAAAGTTAAAGTAGACGTTATGGCTGGGCATAGAGAAGGGAGGGTGCTGGATCAATGCTGACGCATTTCGCTCCTTCACTGTCACTTCATCAGTGATGGGGGAAAAAATACAAATGAAAAATAGAAAGGCGTAAATGTACTACTCCATCTAGAAAGAAACATTAAGTGCATTAATCACACAGCTCTGGAGGTCCAAGATTGGGTCCAAAATCGAAAGCCCCTCATGGTGGAGGAAGCTGCTTGGCTGGCTGATGAGTTTCATGACCGCTGGAGAACCCAAATCTAGTGGAACTTGTGTTCACCCTCGACCCAGTATCAACACCCTGATAATTCCGACTTATCTACTACACGAACCCCTACACGGTCCCACAATGAAAGACATCCACCTCTGTTATGGATGCAATTAAGTGAGGCACAATAAAAACAATTGCCCACTTAGAAACAGAGCAGGGTCAAATAGACCCCAAACTAACCCCCCAAGAGCTGTAGACCACTGTTTACAAGCGGCTCATCCCTCGGGCAACCCTAGCTTTTTGCAAAGGACCCACCCCGGCTAGCCTGAAGAGCATGGACACTCCTGCACGAAGTTGACCTGGTTCAAGCAGCTGGGGATCAAATTGATTGACAAAGAGGCAGAAAAGGATTAATGGATACCGGGGCCACCCTAAAACTGGTTCAACCATACTGAGTCAGTGACCTAGAGAAAACTGGACAGATAGTAGCCATAAGAGTAGCTGCAGGGCTATCCACAGGATCCCGACCACCAGGCTAAACATTAATTGGGGCACTAGAGCCAAGTACCTGGAGGTCGGCATCATGAAAGACTTACCTGCAGAGGTGCTCCTCAGAAATTATCCTGGGCACCTCACTTCTCAATTTACGACCCCTGCTACCATGATCATGCACCCCTCACACTGGGAAGAACAGCAGGTACAATCTGTTTCCCTGACTCCATATGGGACACTCCCAAGACTTCAAGAGAAAGTTCAAGAAAGACCTGATACTAGCAGGGTATAAGAGACAACATCAGGAGGGTTAGAATCAGAAACATTTAAGTAAGCAGAAGGTTACTGTACAGGGTGATCAAAGGTGCAGGGAGAGGGGCAACATAGGTGCTGAAAAGGTACAGCACAGAGCTATCTACATCTACAATCACACATGGAAAGACCATCTGTTGCACATTTTGGTGGTGTTAGACAGGATCCATGCTGCAGGGTCAACCCTCCGAACTGACAAGTGCCATATGGGATGGCCAAGGTGCATAAATAGGCCATTGGGTAGGGTCCTGAAAACAACGCCCCAAATCTGCAAAAGTAGAAGTGGTAGCTAATTGGCCACAACCACTACCAAAACTCAGGTTATGGCCTTCCAAGGGACGGATGGTTACTAAACAAGTTTGTGCTGGGCTACAGTACTATAGCCAAACCCCTGAAGGATCTGACCAAAAACAATCTTTCCCAACAGGCTCTGTGGTCCCTGGAGTGCAAGGGTGCCTTTCAACACTTAAAGCCAGTCCTAATGAATGCTCCTGTGTTGGCTGCTCCTGACTATACCAACCAATTTGTCATCCATACAGATGCCCCCATGGCTTTACCTTGGGAGCAGTACTAAGCCAGATATTAAAGGATAACAGGATGGAGCACCTGGTGGCATTCCTCAGCTGAAAATTGTTGCCCAGGGAAGTCAGCTATGCCACCGTAGAAAAAGAATGTCTGGCTCTGGTGTGGGCTCTTAAAAAATTACAGTCGTATCTGTACAGTCGGTCGTTCATGTTGATGATTGACCACAGTCCCTTTATCTGGTTGCATAGAGTGGCCTGAGACAACCCCAGGCTGTTGTGGTGGAGCCTGGACCTACAACCCTACAATTTTACAATGCGATATCAGCCAGTCAAGCAAAATCATAATGCAGATGGGTTGTCCTGGCAAACAAAACTAGAGCCTTAAAGACCTTTATTCCCGAATATCGCCAAGCCAACCTGGGGTCTGGCCATTACTGCTGTACCAGGGGGAGCCATGTGAAGAAACAGCGACAATTGTATTAGCGCCTGTGCATCTGGGAGTTAATTCAGTTACGCAGTGTATGTTGCAATGCAGCTTTTCCATGTGATAATTGTATTAGCGCCTGTGTGCCTGGTAGTTAATTCAATTAAGTAGTATGTGTTGCGTTGCAGGTTTTTCATGTGATAATTGTATTAGCTCCTGTGTACTTTGGGGTTAATTGAATTAAGATGTGCGTATTGCAATTCTATCCCAGACACAGAGGTACCTATGTTTTTGCTGGAGTCACCATGATGTGGGTCTGTGTGTATAACCCTCTGTTTTGTTCAATAAAATCACTATTTTCACCCTTCATCCCCTCTTGGCTGATGTTTGGGTGAGAGCTATTATTACTATCTACTTTGCGGGACTTGGGAAAGACTTTTCAGCGGAGATACTCCACTACAATTATGTACCAAAATGAATAAAGAACGAAAATCATACATTGTAAATATATAATTTAAATGTACATTCCAATTACTATAAACACTACAGGACCACAGTAGTAGTTATGGTGGCATGAGTGCCCTGGCATCGTCCAAGGGTAAGTAGTCAAACTGAGAACAGTTGGACTACTTACTTCAGGGCCTCTGGGCTGTGGCTGCAGTCAAGAGAGAAACTGCTTGCTTCATTGAGCTAAGCCCTGCCGTGTAAGGGCCAGCTCATAAACTGTGAGTGTCGGTTGTGCACCACCAGGGTAGCTCAGTGCAGAGAGCTCCTGGCAGCACAAGAAGACTTGACTAACACTTGGTGGACCCCATGTATGTTGAACTGCAGGGATTAGCTCAGTAGAGCTTAGGAAGCTACCCGGAAATGTTTCTTGCTCCCCAAAAGGCTGTACATGATGCCCTGTGGACTTTAGGTAAGTTGTCAAACTGTTCACAAATGTCTTGGCTACTTATCCCATGAGAGGGGCAGCGCACTCCTGGCACTGTAACCTCAACAGGGGGCTCTAGTGGTTATGGTTTATAAAGTGTTCAGTAATGGGAATACATCCATGCACAGCAATGGCAATCTTAATCTTTACCTTGTGGTAGCGGACTGAATAGCAAATTTATCAATGAATGTTGAGTTGTTACTAAAACAGGCAGGAAAAGAGCCAACATGGTAGTAGCTGACCCAAATGATAATTGTCATGCACTCATGGGAGGTAGGTAGGGACCATTGTACATAGAGGAATCCCACTGGACATCATGCTCCTTTTATTATCCCATAAATGACCAAGGGAGGAACAAAACATTCCAAGTAATCTGAGCCTAGAAAAAGAAATGTTAATAGAGAAGAAACAGAACCTGGGGATTTGCTGCAAAATAAATGATTACTTTCTTTTTAATACATAACATCTATAATGCATTAACAATGTGTTGTAAATTCATAATGTGGAACATAACATACGTACTTCCAGGCTGATAAAGTTATTTATTTTTCCATGCGTGTAACTCCATGAATAGCTCATTGGTTTGCCCTTCAGAATTGCTTGCTTGTGTGACTACAAAGCTAAACTAAGGGGCACTCCTGGGGTCTACAAACTGAAGTGAAGAGGGGAAAGCTGTTTAAAAAAAAAAAATCAAACAAACATTCTTTTATCATGATATTCTTGTATTCAAATGCTCCAGATAGTCATTCATTAGAACCTCGGTCTCATTTCATATTCCCTCACTGAAACCAAACTGACCTTACAACTATATCAATTTCCGATGTGGATGATAAGTAAATGGATAGTTACGACAATTCTATGGAAAGATGCAAGAGGAACTGGTTCTGCTCTTAGAGGATTCTGTTTGGAGATACAAAATAACACGTATAAAAGGCAAGATTGCTATTCATTAATGTCAGTGTCCTTGACAAGCAATGCAGTGGATTAATCCTTTTGTCACCAGAGGTCCTTGTGATATAATGATTGTTATCCTTTTCAGTCCCTTGACCTTTGGAGCGTAAGCTCCTTGGAGCAGGGATCCTTTTTAAAATATAGTATCATTCTGCTCCTGTGCTTAATCTGTTTGGTTTTATATTATTTAGAACACAGCTTTTCAGTAAGCCTGTAAATAGCCAAGTATATGATTAGATTCCTATAAATATATTATCCATATATGGCTTGCCCTTTAGAGCAAATTATTGTTTTAGAGTTTTCCTTCTAGCTACAAAGAGGTTAAATCTCTAAACTGGAAAGCAGATTGCTGCAACCCATGGCCAAAGCAGGGGGCAGAGATGAGAAGAAATATTCTGGAAATTTGCCTGTATTCAGCTGCCTAGAGTAGGGAGGGAGAGAAAGGATTAGCACCCTCAGTGGGGGGCATCACACAGTGGGGCAGATATTGACACAACAAAAGCCTAATTTCACCATTTAAATAATAAAAAAGCCTTATAAAAATATCTTTGTTTTTCTGGAAATTGGAGAAAATATTGCCATTTGGCAATCTGACATTGTAAATTGATTGTGAAGCCCAATTAATAAAGGATCTTCCAGAAACGAAAGTGATATTATTTTGGATGTCAGAAGACTTCGAAGTTACATAGAATAAGGTAACATCTGCTACAAATACTGAATGTTTCCATGGATTGTCTTCCTTTCAGCCTTCCAAGTGGTGGGCTGAAAGGTTGTCCCACACCATCACTGACCTCGGACATCAGGGAAGAAGTCAAAGAGGAGGTGAAAGAAAAAGAATGCTAGAACATTCTATTATAATATAGGCCTAGGAAAAACCAGCTAACGACCCTACCAGGGTCAGTTTTCCCATTACACTCTGCATTTTATTGTCTTTTGTGGTGATAGGGATAAAATAGATGGCATAGCTAAATGTTCGCGTCTTCCATTATTGTATATGTATATCTGTTCACTTTTGAGATTTTATCCTTTATAGTTAATGTTATAAAGCACCAACATGCATGACATTTTATATCCATGAATCAACAAAGGAATAGAGTGAGCATGGATGATTTTTGTCAGAAAAGCTAACAACATAAATATATTCCTGAAGAATCCAGAAAGCGTTTTTAGGTCCTCAATGCACAACAGTAAATAAAATCCACCATTTGAGTTAAATGGAAGAAATGACCAGATTTCATCAGTAGAATCATGATAGGACAGTTTATTGTCAGACATTGGGATTATGTCCGCAACTCTAGATGACAGTAATGTTCAATGTTATACACTTTCCTTTCAAGAAAACTTAGGCCCATGCTAGACCACATGCAAACACCCTTGGCCTCACCTCTCCTTGCTCTACCTATTCCCATCCTTCTTCGTTGGAGCAGTAAGAGGAAATAGTTTATTGGATAAGCAAAGCAACTGATTTGATTGTTGACACTGCAATACACATTATTTCAAGCTGTCAAGCTTTACATTGAGAATGTCTAATTATAGTTTAAGCTATGGTAATTTCATATTGATGCCAACCATTTATTCAGGCTGTCAGCTTGTTAAAAGCTGTTAAGTGGGACACGTACTTTAACAATCAATAATGGTCTTGTTTTGTTTTGCTTTGTTTGAAACTATAGAATATTATGTTTGACTTTCCCAGTGGGTAGCCAAACCTTATCATCATCTACCACACCATTTGCCCTTTAAATCTCAGGACTACTACCATGTGCACCCATCCGCTCCCACACCCCACACCAGTTCTCTCCTGCTGTACTGGGTTTGGTTAGACATTTTACTGTCCAGAAAACTCTTTGTCAAGGACTTTAATCCAAAAATGAATAGACAAACTGTCGACATTTGGTTTGGGCGAAATTCAGTTAATTCGCCAGCGCCCTAGTCTAAATGAGAGGACATTCGGAAAGGGCGAAAGGCGGCAACACAAGAACATTGAGGGAAAGGTATTATGGAAAACTTTCTTAGACACAGGAAGTGGAGCTTACTTAAACTCCTCCTTGTGTCAAAGAAAATCAGATGAAGGAGAAATTCATAAGACTTTTTTCTTATGTTTTTAGTTAAAAATAGCTGGAAATTAAAAAAAGGGGCACACGAAGTAGGGAACAGGGAAAGAAGCTGAAGTGATTGGGACAAGGTAACTAGGGTGTGACAGTGCCACTTTAAAGGGTTACTTTGTCGCCTATAGTGGAGGTATAGGAGTCTAAACGGATAGGGTTGTTTGAAACAGCCAGTGCACAGTTTAGTGTACTTACCTCTGTCATCTCTGTTCTGCCTGTCTTGGGACTTTTATTAATTAAAAAAAATATACCCAGTTTTCTAAAATGCAACAAGTTTACCGAACCAGTACATAATTCAGCTGTGGAGACAGAGCCAGCCCCACAATGCATCCAGTTGGGACCATGGCCGCTGACAGCACTTTAACGGGGTACATGAAAGGGGGAGCAGAGGGACATGGAAAAGAGACATGGATGGAAGGGGGGAAGAAAGACATGGATGGCGGGGGAGAGTATGACTGCTGTTGTTTTAAACACAAGTGCTAACACTGTGCGGAAGCTCACCTGGTGGTGTAATGTTTTTAAAAAAAGGCAGGCAGCTTGTAAAACCAGGACACATGGAAGGAAGAGTGGAGAGATATGTAAGGGATAAGAGAAACATGGAACGGGGAAGATAGACATGGTTGGAAGGAGGAAGAGAGACAAAAATGGAAGGGGGAGAGACACATGGAAGGTTGGAAGAAAGGCATGGAAGGGGATGTGGAAAAAAAGACATGGATGGTAGCAGGGATATGGAAGGAGGTTAGAGAGACATTGATGAATGAGGGAAGAGAGAAGAAAGGTGAGGGAAGAGGCATGTAAGGAAGGGAGGAGAAAGGGAAGGAAGGAAGGCGGTGCAATGTGTTAAAAAAAGACAGGCAGCTTGAAAATCCGGACTTTAAGGACAACATTTCTAAGAAAGAAGACACCAGTAAGCCTGCAAAGTACGTCCATGTGGCGCCATTGGAATCTATGTCATAAGGATGCCTCATGTTTGTGGAAAGGTTTTACAGTAGGTTTCTTGATCCCATTTAATCTGTATGAGGTTCCTGTTTTTGTGCCTAATTTGACCTTCCATGCTGGGCAAAGAGAATATTCTCTATGATTGTTTAAGGATGTTGAGTTAGGGCAGATGGCAGGCCCTTTTGTCTTTCTCCTCTATTAAAATTTTAGAGTTTCCCCGTTTGGTTCCTAAAAAAGCATAGGGGTCTTATCATTTGTTCTATCATTTGTCTCATCAATAAGGGAGGTCGGTGAATAACGGTATTTCACAAAAGGACAGATGGGTTTCTAATGCCTTGTTTGACATGGCATTGGTGTTGGTTTGGGCCATGGGGCCTGGTGCATTACTTGCTAAATTAGACATCCAGTCCACATTTTGTTTTTGATGGTTAATCTGGCTTGTTTTCACCTATTGGTTTGCTCGTTCCAGCATTAATTCTTTTATGACATGTGTCTCCTGATGGGATATGCAATTTCATGTTCGTATTTTTAAAAGTTTAATTCCTTTGTGGATTCGATAATAGCACAGGTCGCTGGGCTTCCATCCTTACTACATTAATTTAATGATTTTTTGTTTGTGGGTTCCATGGTTACCCTAAATTGTGTGACATTGCTTCAGGCTTTTCATAAGGTGATGAATGAATATAAGAATTCTTGTGGTGGAGGATAAGGGCCCGGCAACTTGTCTTTCTTTTCTTGGTATTGAAATTGATACAAGTTGCCAGGTCCTTGCAGGTGAACTGTGACGTCTTTAGTCACTTTTTGGACAATTTGTTTGTTATGTCTATGGGGTGTGAATTTTGCCGTCAGCTGCCCCTGGCAACAGTAAGTACTCAAGAATTGTTTTATTTTGTACTCATCACCAGGTGGACCTGTTGGTCTGGAGCTAGTGGAAGTGTATAATGGGCATACGTTGGATTGAAATGGAATACAATCTTAAATAATAGAAGAAATGTAAGGTACCTAGAAAGATAAATTGTACATAGTATAATATGTAATATAAAAGGTAAAAGACACGCAAGATGAGAGAGAAAAAACTAACTAGAGCAAGGAGATGTGTGCTTTTTCCCCCCTTTTGGTTTTGCATTGTTTTGAGTTAAATGTTTGTGTTTCAGCATGTCATATTCCTGAGGTTAATAATGCGATTGCCAACTCTTTATTGTGCCTACAGTGGTATCAATTTTGTGAGTCAGCACCATCGGCATTGCATGTGCGGACACCCCGTTCAGATTATTTGTGGAACATCACTTTGCAGGATTGGTAAGGCTGCGGTGGGATTCACTTTCCCCAGGACTTGGGCAGCGTATATCACGATATGCGTTTGTTGATTGTAGGTAATGAGGAGGGGCAGGTTTGCTTTACGGATTCTGGAAGGTTATTGTCCATGTTGAATCTCCCTTTCGTATTGTTGGTGGAGGGTTGTTCTGCCGCATCAGATAATCTATGTTTTTGAGGAAGGATTTTCAGATTTAGCACATTCTTAAAGGATGGAGGAAGCGTTGGTGCTCGCATAGGAGTCCTCTTATTCCTGCTTAAAAGTATTTTGTTGACATAGCATGAAACATGTGCTTCGGTGTATGAAACTTTGTTGTTTTTTTTAAAATTCCAAAGGATACCGCACTCTTATTTAGATAAAAGATTATTAAATGATAGTTTATTGACACAACATAGTAATATTAAATAGAGTATTAATCTATCCTATGCAATAATAAATATACATTGCAGTTTAATAACTTGCCCACCATAGTTAAAGTGCAAAAGAAAACCTAAAGTGATAAGTGCCAAATCACCATAAATACAATCTACCTATACATAAAGTCTAAAGTGGCAACAATATAATATAATCAATACTGCCTGCCACTGATCCTCGCAAGAAGCAAAACCCTTGGAGAAATAGAGGGCACACAGATATCAGTAATCTGTGACATAAAAGTTCCTGAAGAATAGTCTAGGAGTCTATTAGCCTGTCCCAAACTGGAGTGTGTTACTAGATCCCATGAAAAATAAAGAAAATGAATGAAAAACAAAAAAGCACAATCTGCAAAAATGAAAAAATAGAAAAAATAATAAATATATAAGCAAAAAGGTTCTGTGATAGGATCTGGTCAGATCTTACCCATAGAGAATCAAGGAGGCCTCCTGATGGATTTTCAATGTGATGCAGTGGATTCATTGAATTTTCAATGTGATGCAGAATCTTCAGTAAACAGGAACAGAAAACAGGAAAGGAGCTCAGTGATTCCAATGTAGCTCTTCGTTCATATGTCTATGAGTAGTTTTTCTATAAAGGCAGGATAGAGGCATGCAGATCCTTTAAATGGCCCTGGTGTAGAAAGTAAAATCCTTCTGTTATAAAGGCCGATGTTCCCGCCATTCATCCTAGCGGAACGTCGTGACGTCACCATCACGTGTTTACACAATGATGTCATCGGGCGTACAGTGGCCGCGAGAGTGCAAAATTAGTATAGAGAACTCTTGTGTCCCACAGATCCACTAACTAACTGGTAACTACACCACATATATATATTTATATATATATATATATATATAAAACCAAAAACAATATATATACAATACTTATAATCCTAAATTACCGATGTGTAACTAAAGTAAGTACCAGAATATTATATATGCTAAATAAATGAACTTGTAAAGATACTAAAGATAGATAACTATGTAAATAAAATATATAGCTTGGCTGGGGAAATTATTTTTAACACTATTAGGGTAGGTTAGGGTATATTTCATGCTTACCCACATAGTATTTCATATACGTGTTCATGATGGTTCCAGTGTGGGCAGACCTTGAAGATGTTCAAGTAGCGGACCAAAAGTTGGTCTTTTCTGTTGCAAATAACCTCCATTTGTTTAAATATACATAGGGAATAAGGAGATAGCACAGGTAACTTTTTTTATTTGGTTTTTACTATATGTATTAGCTGATGTGTACTGTAGTCATTGCTGCCACCCAGGAGTGATGGGAGTGAGTACAGGACTTTTGCTTTTGTATTTGTATTCACTTTTTTGTTGCATGCCCAAGAACTGGACAAGTGGAGCGGACCAAGACTGGTCACTGGGTTATGTACTGCAGAAGGGATTATACAAAAAATACATGATAGTAAAAATGTAATCCTTGGACTACTAGAGTATGTAAACACAAACATCTAATATTAATATGTCAGAAGTTTTAGTTCAGAGGTACCTCCAGCTCTCCACTATAGCATGTACCTTCCAATCCAGGTGATTGTTACAACAAAATAAAAAAAATTAAATTGTGGATCTCCTGGCCACCTGGAGCCTAGATTCCTTTAATCCAAGCAGTATCTACATCTGAATAACAGTATTACTTTAGTGTGAACCAGGAAAGTCAAATCAACTTTAGAGGACACCGGATCCAGTGATACTACCTGTGTTCCAGTTATGGGTCCTGCTTTTCACAAGAGAATGCTGTATTATATCTGAAGAGTTAGGCCTTACAGTAAAACTCTGGAATAACGAGAAATACATGTACATATCATAGTGTTTATTATGAATAAAACACCATTAGGCCAATATTTCGGAAAACATTAAATATGTTACTTTATTTTACATATCCATTTGGAGTTGCAGTGCATCAAAAACTACCTTGACAGGCACACATCTTTACATAATACTGAGCTTTAACATGTGTCTTATTATCATTTCTATGCAGATGACACGCAAATCTACCTGTCCTCTCCTGATCTCTCCCCGTCCCTCTTGACTAGTGTATCTGACTGCCTCTCTGCTATTTCTAACTGGATGGCTGCCCACTTCCTTAAACTCAACTTGACCAAAACTGAAATTCTGACCTGTGTTCCTCCAAGGGAAGGTGCTGGTCCATTCCACTGTCCTTTCTCACCTTGACTACTGTAATCCGCTTCTCTTACGTGCTTCCAACTTGCGCCGTTACAGTCCATAATGAATGCTGTGGCGAAGCTCATCTTCCTGTCCGCCTGCACCTCCCACATTATTCAAAGACTATTTATGTATGTTGCTGTATTTATCTCATATCTCTTTAGTAAAAAGATGGTTCACAAAACTCCCTTGACAGGATCCCAGGAAGTTTGAAGCATTTTGAGAAAATAATTTAATCAAATGACATCTCCTTGCATAAACAAGTAACACCTCCTGCATTCTAGTTAATGATTGTATGGATTGTCTACTGGCCCAAATAAAGTTATCTGTTTTGAATGGCTAAAAGATAAAATGATCACAGCTTTGCAGATTTAATGATTTAGTCTTCAGACCGTTTGGATTGTAATGTTAATTCCTAGTTTCCCCTTCTTTATTAGATTTTTTGTTTGTTTGTTTTTTTGCATTCTTTCAAGTACTATTGTTATGTTGAGCTAAGAACGGACTGGTATCCTTTTCTCTGTTCCACACTCTTATTTTTTTTGTAATTACATTTCCTACATTCCACATCATAGGATCAAAACCCATCTGATCCTGAGAGGACCAGCTGAGAATGCCACATCATTGCCAGCACCTATTCAGAAGATATCATTATGTTGTATCATGGTGCTGAGAGTCATGAGTGGTCTTTGAGTCATAGGTGGAGCTCCGATCTCTTTGGTTTGCCGGGGTTGGTGTCTGATAACTTGTATGCTGTTGGAAGTTCTTCAGAGGTGGCAGCTGTTGCTTTAAACTAATGCCAACTTGGTGACTCTGTGCAGGATACTGATCCTTCCTTGGCCACTTTATCATTAGTTCTAAACATTTTGAATTCTAGACTTTGGGATTACATTACAAACTGGTCTCAAACACATGTAGAAGAATCCTTTGGATTCCATAAGATATAATGTCTATTAGTACCGACAGTCGTTTAATCAAATAAAACAGTAATTACTGTCCCCTATCTGCTCCTGAGGTAATGAAGAAGTATCTAGATAGAGTTGTTGAAATTGAAAGAAGTGAGTTATTATGTGTCTGGTTTGAATGAAAATTACTAGCCTATTTTAAACAGAATGTGGGAAATTAGATATAGAAGGGACACTTTTATCAAAACTTTCATCCTTGTGCTTTTTGAAAAGTAAAAAGAAGAGGAGAGTAATAAAAGGGGTGCGGGGGGGTCACGGAAAAGAGACAGAATTGCCCGATGCAAAAATACATTTGCTTTCTGAGTTTCCGATGGAGGACAGTAGAGTAGTATCTAAAGAGGATACATTTATTTAAATAGCACTATAAATATACTTAACTGACTGACCCAAGATGCTGGAAAAATGATGTATAACACTGATTAAAGGTGGAATATCTAAAAAAGAAAAATAAGCCAGTGAATGTGTAGTATAAAAATCAACATTAGTCCAATATATCATGGCCACATGCAGACATATAAAACCAGATCTATACCTTTGTGGTAGTTCTGTTTGTGATTTATTGGAGAAGCAATCCCCTGTGTTTGTTAGATTAATGATCTAACCATTCTTTTTTGTAAAATTCTTTCCCTAATTGGAATCAGGGGGTTTGTACACAGCTAAACTATAATGCTCAGATATTTTGAGCCATCTGGTTTCTGGGATGTTAACATGCTGTTTAAAGGTAAATTATAGTTACCATACATGTTGCAACTACAGTAAAGCACATTTTGGAACATTTACAAATTCAGATATAAAGAGTTCCATAACTTGACATCACACGGTGAGCCCAATAACATGGCCTCATTTTCAGTATACAAATAAACTCTCCACAAAAAGTCAGGACCCCAATCTGTAAATCACAAATGGATCGATTCACTTGAGCCAGATGATGTTTAAATTGGCGTTGCAGTCAATTGGCATTAATGGTGCGACATAAATGCTACACATAGTGAGTCTATTCATACAGACTCCTTAGGCTAGCTACACCAGTCACATTAACATTTTTAGTACCGTAGTGGAGGGCAGTGGAGTGCCACTGAAAGTAATTTAATGAAGAAATAAATGCTGGAGTCTTTGGACCCCAGCACATAATTAGAGATAGATCATTGGCTATGACTATTAAAATGGCAGTTGTCTGCAACATAATGTTGTGCCTAGTGAGACTAAGAATAAAGTCTTTCTAGGCTAGGTACAACAGTTAACTTAACCATCTTAGTACTGTGGACCCAAATAATGCCAGGAATGGCCAAAGAGTGATCTCTTCGTAATGATGTCATTGGATGCACGTGCGTCATGATGTCATCGATACCTGGAAGTATCTCCCGGTATTCTGCAGAGGATTTCACACAACATTATATGAATAGCAAGTACCTCCCTTTATCCAGCTGATCGCTTTTAGGTTTATTAGTCTAAATCTATAGGTTATATAAGTGGGAATGTAGATCAGTCAGTGAGAGGTCCCCCAGAGGAAGGTTTTAATTTCTCCTGCTCTTGGTCAGTATACCTTTTTAATGGGTGTTTGCATTTAGCACTTTATTATTACTGTGGTTTTGGTGCTATAAATTGGTTATGCACTATGCTATGCACTTCTGTCAAGATATTTTGATGTACTCTTTATGCATGAATAAACGCTTTTCTTATGTGCAAAACCTTGGTGTGCCTTGGGATAATTATTATTTCTATTACGTGGAAGGAATCTATACCAGACAGGATTTTTCGCGATATTCTGGAGGCTGAAGAAAGAAGATCTTAATTCAAGACTTCAAAAGGTAAGTCCAAAATATTTTTTGCATGTATTAAATATATATATATATATTTTTTTTTTTTTTTTAAACACTTTATTTTTGCATTGACAGAAGAATAGTGCATTTGCATGTGTCATGGCTTACGCAGAAGCCATTTACCATAGGTATAAAATTTTTGTATTTTGCATATTTTACAGACTTGTTGGTGTGGCTTGCAGATATGACAGTGATCAGGGCACCCGTAGCGTCATTCTGTCAGTTTTTCTGATGGTATAAAGAGCATTAGCGTGGTTATCAATTACCATAAGGCTTACAATGTTAAGAAAAAAATCAAATAAACAAAAAATTTAACTGAATGGCTCAGTGATTCGGAGAGGGTAAATCTAGTATTCTCTTAATGGTGGTAGTAGGCTTGCTCTTGGGTGGAGGTACATGTGTGGATGGGCATTATTTATGCATCTGGTGCGGACTCCTCATATTGCTCCCATAGTTCCCAGACTTTGGTGAAGGTGGGAATGGTGTTTCGGACTTGGGCCGTTAACTTGTCCGTAATATAATTATCTCTGATTTTTGCGTGTACTAAGGTCATGCTAGGCAGGTCTGGGCTAGTCCATTTTTGAGACAATGCCCTTCGTGCTGCCAGATATTTCATATTAAGTCATTTCTGCTCATGTCGGTTAAGTCCCTCTGTGGGTCTGGATAACAGACAACCCCATGGGTCCAATGTCAATCTTCTCTGTAATACACAGGGCACGTATTATATTTTAAGTATATTTGGGTCACTATCTTTTAGATTATCCCTATTTTTTTGGGTCAAAGATGAATGCAGATCTCGAACTTCACTAAGGATATTATCACTGCATACTTATGGGGCTCAATTTACAAAGACATTCCCTGCTTCTGCACCAAAACATAAGGGAGTCTCAATATTGTTTAAAAAGAATATTCATTTTATTTGAAGATCAACTGGGTTATTCTGCCAACGGGCAAATAGTTTGAATTTTCTAATATATGGGCCCAGATTTCAAGCATCTAGCCCTGGATTTGAAGCATTTGGGTCCATGTTTCAGCTGTCCGGTCCGTCTTAAATCCAGACTGAATGTTCAGTGTCTGAATTGCAAAATCCAGATATTCATAAATAGCGTGAACAATGTCCACTCAGACTTCAGTGAATAACCCTGAAAGTCTTTGTATTTCACTCAATGATGAATTTTAAAAAAATGGCATTTTCATTCCACTTTAAAGCTCACTATAAGAAGTTTAAATATTTAGGGGTAATTATTAGCCAATGCAGAAAAGATCTCTACAGATATAGTTAGATTTGCTCATGTCCATTGTTCCATTTACCATCTCTCATAGGACGCGTTTATGTATTTAAAATGGTGATACTCCCGAAAATGTTCTACTTTTATACAGCTCTCGCAACTGACTTACTTCTAAAAGACTTGCTCAGAACAAGGTAAGTTTACATTCCTTTGAGCAGGTAAAAAGGCAAGACTAGCAACTGAATGAATACTTCACCCAATAATAGGAGCAGGTCGAGGGATCCCAACCCAGTTTTGTTCTACAGAGCCGCAAATTTAGCACAAGCGGATTCTGGCATGGAGGAACCTCTTGCTTATTTCTAGGTAAATGCTTTGTTTGAGAGAACCAAAATAAAAAAGCAGAGTTAAAACCTATGTAAATAAAATAGGTCATAAATAAAAAAAAAATAATTATAACTTTCAAAAACGAATACACTCAGAAGATAATTTGTAGCTGTTTCTGTATGAGCTTTATATGCCGTATATATTTGTAAATGATGGCAGAGACATTTGAAAAAAATGACTGACTAAATAGCACCGAACGTTTGATTGATAGGTAAAAATTCCCTCTCTTTAATGCATCATTTAATTTGTAAATGGAGCTTACAACATCAGATATGTCACAGACTCACTTTGTATCTGTTCACAGAAATGGCTGCAATTCATTAATAAGAGGTTGTCCCAAATTCCCCATGCTGAAAGGAAGAATGCAGCATCATTTATTATTTTGTAAGCCTCAAGTGGGAAACGAAATGTTATATTTGAAATATATATATATCTAGCCACAAGAATAGTTACTGAAAGGAATGCTCCAAGCACCATAACCACTACAATCCTCTGGCGTGTTTAGAATACCAGGAGCGCCATTGTTCCTTTTTACAGTAAGTAGTCAAACTGTTTAAGAACAGCTTGACAACTTACCTACGGTTCCTGTTCCTGTTAGCTCCATTCAGCTTAGCACCGCGGTACAGGGCCAAACTCGTTCACTGAGAGAGCTCAGCTGATGCTCCAGTAAAGGCAACAACAGAAACCCAGCAGCCTTAATTAAATTCTCAAACTATTCTTAAACTGTTTGACTGATTACTGTCAAAGGGCATTCATGACACCATAGCTACTAAGGTGGCGGAGTAATGGTGCTTGAAGTGTCCCTTTAAAACTATTTAAATAGGAGTGAACAATTCCCTAGCTCTTCTTGGACTACATTTTCCCTAATTCTAATTGTTACACAGTTATTATGAAGACTCAATGAAGACTAAGACCTTAACACTTTTTATTGGCTTGATTAACTTCGGGTTCTCTCACGGTGACATATTAGTATTTACTGGACTGAGATGTTTCTGTTTGCATACTCTAGTTGTCCAAGGATTAAATTTTTATTAGTATTATTGGCAGCAGTTATATAGTGCCAACAATATTATAGGAGGGGGAGATTTAACAGTAAATGAGGCAATTACAAAAACTAACAGGAACAATAGGGAAAAGAGGACTTTGCTCAAACGAGCTTACAGTTCATATAATATGGCAAGTAGTGCCTTTGCTTTGAATTGCTTTTATATAATCTAGCATGCTGAATGATATTCACAGAAATATCTATGTTATATTACTTGCATGATTTGTCTATTTCTGCTTATTGTGTTCTGCATTTAAATTTTTTTTTTTTAAATCTCGAACTGAAAGAAACAAAGATTCCCCACAAAAATATCTGAATCATTGAAAATCCAAACTTAATTTAATATATATATATACGCCTGTTGATCTTTACGTCAAAACACAGCAGGCCCGGACTGGCCATCGGGCATACCGGGCAAATGCCCGGTGGGCCGCGATGGCCGTGGGGCCGAGGCCGGCAGGGAGATCACAGGATCTCCCCGGCCGGCCCCTGCAGGGCCAGCGCTACCCGAGCGCCGGCCCTGCTGTGTGCCTCCATGGGCCGGTGGGGAGATCTAAGATCTCCCTTTACCGGCCCAGAGACACTTCCAGGCGGCCGCTTGCTGGGGTGTGAGGGAGGGAGGAGAGGACCGGCGGAGCTCTAACCAGCAGCTCCGCCGGTCCTCTCGCGGGATTCTGAGCATTGCCGCGGCAACGCTCAGATCTCGCGAGAGTGAACTCTAGCCTACAGGCTAGAGTTCACGCTCACCACTAGGACCACCAGGGATCAGGCAGCATGGCTCTCCCATGGCAGAACGGCTCCCTCCCGTCCCAGGCAAAACGGTTCCCCCCCCTCCCAGGCTAAAGGTAAGAAGGGAGGGGGGGATATAACTTTTTTTTAAATTATTATTATTAATAAAAAAAAAAATTAAATTAAAAAATCACACACACACATCACCCCCAGACACAAACATCACCCCCAGACACACACAGCACCCCAGACATTCACATCACCCCCAGACACACACAGCACCCCCAGACACACACAGCACCCCAGACACACACAGCACCCCAGACATTCACATCACCCCCAGACACACACATCACCCCCAGACACACACAGC